>LR880967.1:13975580-14025212 GCA_904067115.1 Aegilops sharonensis
AAAAAAGAGCAGTCTCTCTTGCCTCCAGTGCAAAGGAAGTGGCCTGCTTTACTAACATAAGATTAGTAGTACTTGTGATCAATGATATAGCAGATCTTCCCAGCTAAGATCCTACTTAACATCTCTACGTATCTACACAAAATGCCCCATGGAGAAAAGCAGCTACCTACACATGTACAGTTCAGTTCCAGTGTTGTTGGGCTTTTGAACCTACACAAAAATGTAGTGCTGGTAGTAAATCTTTACCAGAGATAGCTTCATTCACTTGTATCCTATCCACACAAACTGGAATCAATCAGCTGGAATTGGTGACTTTAACTGATGATCTAGCTGAAGAAGATGAATCCATCCATGTTGGTTGGTGAAGTGATGAATTCATGGATGGAATCGTTGGTACCTCGGAGCAGGAGGCGTGCATGGAAAAGTCGTTGAAGCAGCTAATGACGCTCTGTTGGATGTCGAGGCCCAGCGTGTCCATGGTGCTCACCGTCAACAGCAGTAGCACTGGCTTGGCAGCGCAGTAGATCTCCACCTGGGTGTCCTCCTACTTGTGCTCCACCTCGAACTGCAAGCACACTCAGTCAGTCTCCGGTCACCAGTTTAAGCTACAGCAGCAATGGCGAAAGTGAATGGCCTGGAAGATTCTTGACCTTGGGGGTGTTCCTGGCGAGCATCCTGCAGAAGCGGCGCCGCCGCCGCCGGCCCGGGATGCGGATGCTTCTCCTCTGCACATGGTCATGGAACGACCCGCCTTGCTATCGGGGGAGGAGCAGCGCTGTCCGAGAAGTGTGAAGCACAGTGACAATAGAATTAGCTCACCCTTCATGCTGCTGTAGAGCAGAGTAATTATGATCTCTGTTCAGTGTTGTAAGTTGATCTTCTTTAATTCCAAAGGCAAGTGCACCATCAGCATGTGCTTCTGCAAAAATCATCATTGAAGCAATCATATCAGAAATTCGTGAAACTTATCTGTAGTGTGTACAACAAGAACAAGGAAAAAAGGACTATAAATGGGCATCCAGCACGAAAATATAAGTAATGTATATAAATGGGCATCGAGCACGAAAATATCAGTAATGTATCCCACAGTTATTTGCAAGATAGCCTGACTAATCTGGATAGCAATCACATGTTCATTCATTTTGTCATATAACGGTCAAAGAAAAAAAATCTTTATAATCAATCATTTAATTTGACCAGCTGTTTAATCCACAAAGGCAGCGTGTCAGTTTCTAAAAAAGATAATGCAGCTACTGGTCTAGATGACTATCATGATCCGGTAGCACAACAGAAGCTCAAACTACTGAGCCAAAACTGTATATGCGGGCAGACATATAACAATCTTTCCAATGGGCAATAGTTCTCACTTTAGTCTATACACATGTTGATTATGTAAAAGATTCAGAATGATAAAGACGAGCTTGCTGTCAAAAATTCAGAATGCATGACCATATTGTCAAAAAATTCATAAAACAAGACACCTTTATGCGGGCAGACATATAACAATCTTGCTCAAAATCTGTAAGAAGAAAAATAAGAACCAACCGAACCATCTTGCTTGGAACGTTATACAAGAAAATCTACAGCACGCTGGTATTTGTTGTTTCTCTGTAGATACTGAATTTTAAACGTCAGCAACAAGTTCAGTTAATTTCATTTCCTATTAAAGCGTACAGCACAGCTCAATTGATTTCAAATTCATCTTTATACAGCGGCAAATAACATTCTCTCTCAGAATCTCTAGGTACAAAAAGAAGAACGAAGTGAACAATCTCGCTTGAAATCTCATACAAGAAAAGTTACAGTAAACTGGTATTTGCTGTTTCTTTGCACATAACTGAATTTTAAACGGCACCCTCTAGTGATGAACCGTGTCATGCCCACATCCGACAAGGTCTTGGCTCGCCCTCTCCAAGGCTTCCCTCAAGCTCAGGGCTTCACTCTCCTCGGTTGCAAATTCTATCTAGAATTCTATCAGAAGGCAACTAAGAAATATCAAGTGTTATGATATATAGGGCGCAACCACATCAAGTCCAAATGATGTTGCGCACTCATTTGGGATGTATCTATCTAGCGGGTATACAATTACTTAACCTACTCATCAATAGGTTAAGAATATGTCATGGCATTATCAAAGTAATGTTTCCAAAATTTCAAACAGTGTACCCAACAGTTTTGGCTTATCCCCAGAACATATTGGGAATATCCTTGCCATAACATTTCTGACCTTTGATGCTTCTTGCAAGTAGCAACAGCAATATGTAAAATAGTACATTCCGTATGAGTTAACAATCTGACATGACCCTGCTCCTAAGCTTCAGCAGGTGATCCATACAGTGATTCACTTGGACCAGCGAGGCGAAGAACAGGCCCCTATATGGATTCATCTCGTTTTAAAGCGTATAACACAGCAGAATTGATCTCAAATCTATGTTTGTACACATAACAATTCTCATCAGAATCTCTAGGAAGAAGAACAAGGACGAACTTGCTTCAAATCTCATACAAGAAAAAGCACAATAAACTGAAGCGGGAAGGAAAAGCGCTGAATATCGAACCTCAAGACAAAGATGATCCTTTAAGCAGATGAAACAGCAAGGCAAATCTGACGACGAACCGGTCAGTGCGATTTCTGGAATAAAAGAAAACAAATTTAGCGTCTCACAGTGAGGGGACATAAGATCAAACAGTTCATGAGCGTCAATGGAGTGACACAGGCACGAACCAAAAATCGACACAGAAACATCCATGGATACGCATCAGTAGAGCACAAACCATACCTGACGAACAAGATCAGAGATTGATGAAGGACTACAACTCTCACACTCAACCAACAACCACCTGCAACGATAGAACATCCACCACCACTAAGCAGAGCAGCAATAGATCTGAAAAAGAGAAGAATACAGGGTAAGGGAGGGGCAGACTCACCTTCATGGTGGTCTACAGAAGCAGTGCAGCGGTGGGTGGACTGAGGCGGAACGACGAACAGAGGACGAGAGGCGGCGGATGTGACGATACCCTGCGCCACCGTCCACCAGTTCTCCAGATTGCCCGGCTGCCGCGCCGGCTTCGTGCTGCTCTGCCCGTGACGCGCCGATCTCGTCCACCGTCGGCCGCGACCTGGGGCGCCGCGGAGCACAAGGATCTGGCCATCTGGGATGGGAGAGGCTACGGCGGCGGCCGAGCGATGGCGTGGAAGAAAGGGGACGGCTTGCGTGCTGGAGTAAGAAAGGGAGCTGAGGGGGCGACGTAGTATCTGGGAAGTTTTCCCCTTCCTTTCTCGTATGCCTAGACTACAAGTGGACCAATGAGACGAAAATATTTCATCGACAGAACAGTAGCTCCTGCCGACGTGGACTGCGCGAGGAGGCGCCCTTTGCGCGACTCTTATAGGGTTTAATTGGGCGGATCAGATGCAAGGTTTGGTATGTATTCAACGACAAAGGCATTCTTATGTGGACACTTTCATTATTCTAGTAAGACAGAACAGTTGTACTAGGACGGGATGTACTACTAGGTGGTACGGGGATGATCCAGCGTTCCAGGAGATAATATCCAGATACGCGCAGCAGTAAAGTACTATCATCAGTACGGTATAAAAAATGGGGGAGAAGGTTGGTGTAGAGAAACAACAAGAGATAGAAGGCGGTCGCAGGGTACGGGCATGGTTGTGCTTGGCCGAGATGGTTGATGGGTGACGTGGAGAGCCGTGGTCCTCTACTTCTGTGCTGCGCCTTGGAGCTGCCGCGAGGCTGGTCATAGCATGGAGTAATTTATGCCTCATTAAATTAAGTTACTCCCACCGCCGCCACCTGCGTACGGCTCGATGTGGGCCTGCCCAGCCGCTCTGGCAGTCATCATGTTCGGAGGCATCCACCCCAAGCTGACTCGTCTGACTCGGATGGGGGCGGGTCAAGGTAAACAACTTCTGGCTACACTTGCGTCCACCTTCTTGACTTCTGGTGCACTTCGGTGATGTCCGTCTCGTCTTCCCTCTGACTTCTGCCAGCAGCTCCAAGAGATGAGATAGTTCCACGATTGCCTGACTTGAAATTGCCGCGGAGAGCGTTCAGAGATGCCGACAAATCTGATGGATTGAGTACACGCTCGTACTCCCTCCATCCCGAAATACTTATTGAAGAAATGAATAAAATTGGATGTATCTATAACTAAAATACGTCTAGATTTATTCATTTTCTCCGACAAGTATTTTCGGACGGAGGAAGTATTTGGCAATCACCGGCTCCTTGATGTTGCACTTTCATTCAGCGATGCAGCCTGGTCCGCTGATCATCCTTTGCAAATGCTGACCATCTTTGATGTGCTTGTCGATGTCATATACTCCCTTCGTATCAAAGTATATGGAGGGAATGTAACATTAGGGAATTGCCTTTCAACAGAATTGAGTTCCAACATATGACGTGGTTGCCCATGTTTTTGGTAAGACGGTGTTTTTCTCTTCATTTTTTTTTTTTTTTTGATCTCAGACGAATTCTTTAGGCGGCTACAATGCAAATGATATGCGCACACACCATCCATTCAGTAACTTTTCTTCTTGTACGATATGTTTAACCTTTTCATCACAACGGAGCGATGATGCTGTCAGTACTTGACACTGGGGATTGCACTATCGAGCTTATCATGAGTAGTTCCGGGGTCTCCAAGTGGCCGAATTCACTTTCAAATTCTTCAACAAATTGGATATGCCTTGGGTTACCCCAATTACGATTCATACTATGGAGCCTCGGCCCCACAAGTTACCCAGAGCTGTGGATCCTTTTGATGGTGGGACGTGCTGAGCTTATATGATAAATTTTGTCAGTTGGCTGCCCCGCAGGTGCATGCGGGTGACACTGTGGTCTTTGGTTGGACCGATGGAAGTTGGATGGCTCTACCATCTCTATGCAGGAATGATTCCCACGGCTACATTCCTTTGCCATTGATGACATGATCACGGTTGAGGATTTTTTTTTCGCACTGCTTGCACTGATTGATAATCTCCACCTACCTCTGTTATTGGAAGCTTACCAGGAGCTCAACCAACTTCAATCCTTACTGCCTCTAGTCAATCTTGATCTGGAGGGCAAGGACATTTGGAGATGGCCATCTAAATCTGGAGAGTTTCAGTCAAGTATCTACTATGAGTTTAAATACTCACACCTGGTGGTATATCCTACATTTAAGGTATCTGGAAATGCTCATGCACTCTTAAGCTTAAGGTGTTTGGATGGCTTCTTTTGATGGACCATTTGAATACCAGGGATATGATGCAACGCCGACACTGGAACATTCAAGATGACACCTGTGTAATGTGCCATATGTCCAGTCATGAGGATCGTGTCCATCTCTTCATTGCTTGAAACTTCAGCCAACGTGTTTGGAACTACCTTGGGATTTCTTGGATCACCCAACCAAACCAGTCAACTTATATGATGACCTCAGCTGCCAGGAGGGACTTTGGCTTCCCTTTCTTCTTCGAAGTGGTTTTCACTGCCACATGGAATGTTTGGACTCAAAGGAATGGAAAGATCTTCAGAAATGAGACACCTAGTTTTAGATATCTTGGAGAAGGAACTTTGTACATGATATTTCTCTTTTAGCTCATAGGATTAAATGTAAATATAGAGATAGTCTTCTCTCTTGGATAGCTTCCCTCCCTTAGGTTCTCTGTAAGTATTTCCTTCTCTCTCTATGTACTTTGTACCTTTGTTGCTTTAAGTTTTAATAAAGAACTGTGAGGTCTTCGAAATAAGATCAATTTTGAATAAGTTTTGACATGTTTTTAAAATTTTGCTATGTTTCAAGTGTTGAAACTTAATAAAAATGAACGATAAAATCAATAAGTTTTAGAACTGAAATTTAAAACCATGTGGGCCTCCAACATTTTGACAAGTTTTAAAAAATTTAGTAAGTTTTAAAATTAGTAAGTTTCAAAAAATCAAATGAAACTTGGTGAAACTTTGCAAAATGCTCAAGTTTTAATATTTGAAAGTTGGTAATTTTTTAAAAAATTGTCTAAATGTATTCAAAATTGGTCTTATTCAAAAGTACTCATTATAGCGAACATGAATGTGCGGCCGACACTTCATTTGGACTTTTGGATTAAAAGATACAATAGATTCATATTTTAAGATAAGAAAAGCATGGGAGGTGGGAGAGGGTGACCCATGCAACTCTTCCAAAATATGGCATGCTTGGACCCCAATGCAGCGATTAAGAGTTAATGACATAACTAGTGACCAATCTTAAAGCAAATGGGTGGCCGCTTGCATGCGTGCCTCCAGACGTGTGTGCCCCTACGTGTTTCCGACACCCCAACATACATCCTGACGGCTCTGGCTCAGCAGATTCAGTGGAAGCATCTTGGCATAACACTGACATGGTACCCATGTGTACCGTAATGATATTGAAGTTTTCTGACATAATCTTGATGCTTTTTATAATGCATTTGGTATGTGCCATATTTTATAGATTTGGACTTCACATAGTATCAACACTAACTCCGCAGTGTAAGAATATGACACCTGTGTCTATCTTCACTTGTATGAGGGTTTTTATGTGACATAGTTTTAATTTAGAGCATATGTTTTCTACATGGAATATGTCCTATCATATATTTTACATGAATTTTGTATGCCTAAGAGGATGTGACATGAACATTTTTTATTAAGCTCTGCCTTACTTGCATTACTACTAACACCGTGTAGCGCTAAGATAGTGCCCGCGTGTAGTGTAACCAAGTGAAGGTTTGTCGAGCAATTATAACATTACATAAGTTATATGCCATGTATAATTTTTGGATTTATATTTATACCTTGCATGGTATTATGTAACTCGTGTAGCGTCACTTTCACGCCCACACGTAGCATCACCTATGCACTAGTGATGAAAACGAAGCGGAAAAGAACAGAACTGGGTGCCGCCACATTTGTTTTCCAATTTTTCCCGGAAGCGGAAATGAATACACAGATCCCGAAAACAAATACGAAAATGAATATTACCAAAAACGAAAATGGATCGAATATGACACGAAAATGGAGAAGAAAGCGGAGTGCTCACCGGAACTAAAGACCCCCTTGAACTATAGACAAAAACAAGGAAACCAATAAAATTCCTCAATTGATAAAATGATTATGAAATATTAAAATATATCATGGCTATATAATAAGGTATCCATTTGTGCATAAATATTGATGGACTTACTTTGTATGTGAAGTAGTGCAGGTCCAGCCATGAAGGGTGTTGCGGCAGTGGAGAGGGGTGTTGCTACGGAGGGATTCGGTACGTCGGAGGGGCATAGAGGATGAAACCATCGGATGGCTGCTTCAGAGGGGTGTAGAGGAAGAAGGCGTCGGATGGCGGCTTCGGTGGGGCATAGAGGGTGGCAGCTTCAGGAGACCACATCGAAACTTTGGCGTGCGGTCTGGCCGGCGGAGATGCAAGGGCAGTGCCACAGCGGCGGCGGCGTGCTAGATTAGGGATTAGGGATTCCGCTCATAAGGTTTTGGAGTGTTTCGATTTATTTTAACGACAACTTAAGCTCGCACGATTGGAGCGATTTCTCTTCTATCTTGGAGATTATTACAGTACCCGGAAAGCCTTTGTGCTCGCCTACTTCGGGCGAAATATTACCCTAATGGTAATCTTTTAGACACGGTGTTTCCGACCAGCTCCTCCGCGGTTTGGAAAGGAATCAATCATGGACTTGAGCTGTTGAAGAGAGGATTAATATGGAGAGTTGGAAATGGCACGTTGGTCAGAACTTGGAGGGACCCATGGATCCCTAGAAGGATCGATTTCAAACCAATAACCCCGAAAAGGAATTGCAGATACAACTGGGTGGCTGACTTCTTAGAGGAGTCCGGGGCATGGAATGTCAACAGGTTGCGGCAGTATTTCTGGGACATGGACGTCGCTGAAATCTTGAAGATCCGTGCATCACCTAGAGGAGAGCAAGACTTCCTGGCTTGGTTCCCGGAAAGAAGTGGCGGTTTTACGGTGAGAAGCGCTTACCGTCTAGCTACTTCCGACAGTCATGCAAGCCTGGGATCATCTAGCTCGGCACCGAGTGGACAACGGGTGATCTGGCGCTGTATTTGGCAGGCCAATCTACCCCTAAAGATGCGGATCCTAGCATGGAAAGTGGTGGCCGGGGCTCTAGCAACCAACGCATGCAAAAAATACAGACACATAGCCACCAGGGACACTTGTCCGTTGTGTGGCACTGAGAAAGAATCAAGTTTCCATGCTCTTATCACATGTGATCACGCTCAACTGCTTTGGAATCATATGCGCCAAGTCTGGCCCCTGCCAGATAACCAAATGTTGAAGGACACCGGGAAGGAGTGGCTCCTGAATATACTGATGGACTGCAATGACGCTATGCGGGACTGCACAATCATGCTCTTGTGGAGGATTTGGTCGCTACGCAATGACCTGTCCCACGCTAAAACTATCCCAACGACCATGGCGACGGTAGATTACCTTCAAAGCTACATGTCCTCTCTACAACTAGCAAGAAGGTATACTACAGAAGATATACTCAAGGGCAAGATGGCTACGTTCGTCGAGGAGATACCCAAGGAGCGAATTCAGGCACCGGTCCTGCCTTGGCCAAAACCCTCCCCTGGTCAGACGGCCCTGTCGGTCGACGGTGCTTTTCTGGAGGCGGACGGTTCAGCAGCTGCGGGAATGGTGATGAGGCGTAGAGACGGTGGCGTCATATTTGCAGCGTATCGTTGTATCTTCAACTGCAACGACGCCCTAGAAGCAGAATTACATGCTCTAATGCAGGGTATGGCATTGGCTATTGAGCACGCGGAGGGACCTATTGTCGTCCAAACCGACTCATCAGAAGCTTTCAGGGCTTTGACGGGGGACAATCTTCGATACTCTGCTTATGGGCATTTGATTACTGAGATTAAGAGGCACATGGGTGTTAGAGAGTTTATTCCGTTGAAAATTAAGCGTGAACAAAACAGGGTAGCAGATCGACTGGCTTTCTATAGCCGTACTGAGAGTACCACTGCGGTATGGCTAGGTCGAGGCCCTCCTTGTGTGGAGGAACTTTTGCCTCTTGATTGTAACCCTGTGATTGTGGAATAAAATCTCTTTTACCCTCGCAAAAAAAAAATACGCTTATTTTGAATAAATGATGCTTTTAGTCTGGTTTCTCAATAAAACTCGTGACACGAGAGTGGTTTTTTATGCATAGGATATCCATGCTTACACTTTGAACTTGCGAAGCATTGAAGTGGTTTTTTCAATGATCCAACTTATGCTGATAAGCTTTGGATCATAAGTTTGAAATTGATCGTTCTTCGACTTTGTACGATATTTAGAGAATATTCTGTTTATTATATTGTATGCTGATACATGTTTAGTCTAAAAGAAACAAAGGAGCATAGTGGGTCCTTCTTTCTTTTGGTGGTACTCATAGTTGGGTCTTTTCCAACTTAAGTGTGGAAGCTTCTGTTATTTTCCAACAACACTTCTAAACTCGAGATCAACAATTTATGCAGGATTATGACATGTTTTACTTTTTGAACGCATACTTGCACTTGTAGTTTGACCTGGCGAAGCTAATTTTGGAGGAATGTAATCGCTCTTGTATTTTTCCTCACAAGAAGAGTTTTTGCTTGCAGTTTTGGCTCTTGAAGCATTTTCTAGACATATTTATTTACCTGATTTTTTTTCGGAAAGAAGGATGACCCCCGGCCTCTGCATCTGGGAGATGTGCATACGGCCATTTTATTGATTATTCTTAGGATCTTACAAAATATAACAAAAATATGCCTGAATCCGCCATCTTGGCAGCATCTGCCGCTACTCCTATTCAAATGATGAAGGGGTCAAGCTAGGCCACATACCCATACCTCTCACCTAAGCCTAACATCTAAGTCGGAGGCCCCGACCGAGCCATCTGCCGGGTATGGGGCTCAAACCCGTCTGACATACTCACATGTGTCGTCGCTGCCATCTTCCACGGGTCCATCTTCAGAGCAAATTGAGGTGACAACCTTGGTAGGTCCTCCGCCATCGACGCCATCACAAGCCAAATGACGACCTCCACCTATGCGAGCCCTAGCAGGTCCTCCGCCATTGACGCCACCACGACGCCAGCCGACGACCTCCACCTACGCGAGTCCATCTCCAAGCAACAGACGTAAATCCATGCTAGAAAAGGGCCGCACCACCGCCGTCACCCACCACCCACAAGCGCCACCCAACCCCCAAGGTTACCAAAGCGGCGCCTTCAAGAAGGAAATGGCGCCATGAGCGCCGCCGCCGCCCAACAGAGTTAGGTCTTTTGCCCGGGAGACCTAAGGGAAGGTGAAGTGAGGAGATCAGTTCATACCGACGCCTCCAAGGAGGGAAACGGCGCCCTCAGGCGTCGCTGTCGACGCAGCCGGTCATGGCCGACTAGGGATTTCGCCCGAATTAGATCTCCGCCACTAGCAGCACCTCCTGTACAGAACCGACGACAAAGAGGAAGCGCGGCCCGACCAGGCTGGCCCACACGCCGAACAGGGGAGGAAGGGAGGCGCCAGATCATGCACACCGACAGCCGCAGAAGCCGCCGGCGGCCGCCAACGACCACTGGATCCCGCCGCTCGCATGGCCGGGACACCGGATCCACCACCCGCACGACTGTTAGCCGGCCGTGCCTTGCCAATGGAGCCGCCGCTCCAGATCAGGGGTTCCCCACATAGGAGTAGGGCAACCGAGGCCCCGCCACCACCATCCTTGGCGCCCCGGGCTTGCCCGGCGGCTACCTCAGGCGACGGCTAGGGTTGGGAGGAGGAGGCGGCTACGCACGCACGCACATAGGGTCCCAATTTTTTTACCTGATGCCGGGGTTATTTGTTCTTACACTACCTTGCACAATATTCTGTCACTGAACCAAGACGCTAGGTACAATTGCAAGCTTCCCAACATAATTCCCGTTCCTGTTTCTTGACGGACTGGACAACGCTGGGTGGCACCCAAAGATATGAAGTGTTTTCAGTGAGGGTGACAGACCCGGTAAAGATTGAAGCTCTGTGCAGTACGACAATCTCAACACCTTCAGATGTTGAAGTTACTTCAGGGCATCTTTCGAGTGGTGAGTTATTGCAGATCTGGACCAGATCGTGAAGGCCACGACCACCCATTGGCTCCAACCCGTGCGGCCACTCGCACCGCAGCAAGGCCGCCTTTTTTTTCTCCGAAAAGAGAAGCCTCCCCGCTGCTTCCGTGGGCTGATGCATTCGCCAATTGGCATCTTCCGGCAATGGCAAGGAAGAGCAGCCGAAGAAGGCCAAGTGGGATTCGGACCTGGACATAGCCCGTCGCTTAAAGGATGATGATGCTGTGGATTTTACCTTCTCGATTAGAACCGCTGAGAAAAGATTAACACCACAGATTAAACATGGTTATCATAACATAGTACGAACGTTCGCCGTGATCTTAGCGAGGAAACAGAGACTTGAAATTTATACATACCTTGCACAATATTCTGTCACTGAATCAATACGCTAGGTGCAACTGCAAGCTTCTCAACATAATTCCCATTCCTGTTTCTTGACTGCCTAGACAACGCTGGGTGGCACCCAAAGATATGAAGTGTTTCCAGTGAGGATGGCAGAGCTGGTAAAGATTGAAGCTCTGTGCAGTATGACAATCTCAGCACCTTCAGATATGCAAGGCTCATAAGGTTCACCGGAAAAGATGTTGCAGTTACTTCAGGGCATCTTTCGACCACCAGATACTTTAGTGAACCAAAATACTGCAATGAGGATAGAGAACAAAGCGACTGGCAGTTGCGGATGCACAACTCAGTGAGCATTGTGCAGAACTTGACTGTTCCCGATACAGGAAGCGATGTTATGTTAGGAAGGTCTATAATCTCCAAAGAGGACAAACAAGGCAGATCCTGGAGAAAGCTTCTTAAAGCCTGGTCAGTAAGACCACACTGAGAGAGCTCAAGCCTTTGCAGAGAAACAAGAGACCCCAGTTGTCCAGAAGCAACAAGCTGTTCAGCCCCACTTATGTTTAACACTGCAATGGACTCTATATTATGTCTGTAGAGTAGTCTATCGAGGACGACAGAACTTGCGCAAACATCCAGCTGGAGCATTTCTGAACTTGAAGACAAGGGCGCAAGCCTCATATATGGTATCAACCTTGTACGTTCGATGGTAACTTCACGAGTAGCTTGGGGTAACAAAGGAATTTGGATCAATTCTGGACAATCAATCAGACTTAAACTTTCAAGGCATGGAAATGAGTTCTTGTCTTCTATGCCAGCCCACTGACGCAACTTTGGGAAATCATCAAATTCAAGGACACTTAGAGATGGAAATGCCACATCACCTGTGCCATAAAACTCTTGTCCAATCTGGTCAATTGCACACAGCTCCTTCATGTGCAAATATCTGAGTGATCCCAAATTTCCCAATGGAGGAAGAATGCATAAACTCCTGCAATTGATAAGGTGCAAGGAACGCAGTTGTTGCAACGGCTCTAGCCAGCTGGGAGCTTTGGTGCCACAATATCTTCTAATATGAAGTACCTTGATGTCTTGGTGAGGCTGCAGACCTTCAAGTACCTTTGCATCAGCACAAGGGGAGCTATTTCTACTAGCGGAGCTCCATTCCAAATTCAGAGAATTAAGATGAAGTTTCTTATTCAACTCAGCTTTGCAGGCTTCTTCATAGCTTGAAACATTTTCTAGACCTTTTATTTTTAGTAGCCCACGAAGACCATTGATGTTCTTCAGCTCTTGTAGTTTATGTCCTTCCCTCTTCTCAATGCGGAGCTCAAGTGATCCCTGCATGTTTGTCAGCTGGCCAATGCCTACCAATCCTGCAGTATACTTTATTTCAACCATAAGATGCCGCAGATTGACCAAGATACTAATGCTCGCAGGAAGCTTCTCAAGGGAACATTTTCCAGTGATGCACAATGTTTGCAGATGCAGAAGCTTGGCAATGGACTCAGATAGTCTTTGGATGGAGCCATGGATAGATAGGTAACGGAGGTGCAGCAAGTCATAGATGCAATAAGGCAACTCTTTGGAGTTATAGCCGCTGAGATCAAGAACACGCAAATGCTTTGACTTCTCCAGGATACTTTTTAAATTCACAGCAAAATCCTCCTGGAAGGTGCTGGAGGAGGACGTAATTGATGGTCGGATTAACAAGGTGCGCAGCTCCTCTAGCCCACGGAAGCTCGTGAGAGCAGGTAGACTGTGCAAAGTGACCGACAAATGGCGCACTGTTGACGGGATGTCACATTTCATGCCATCTTCAATATGGAAGCAGTCCTCCGCTGCAACAGACTTTGCAAGATCATGCAGTAAACTGTGCATCAAGTAGTATGTCTTGGGTCCAAGCTTGATTTCCTGAAAAAAAGAGCGTGAAAGGAGCAGATCAAAATATTCTCTAGCTATGTCTTCCATCCTTTTGTCAGCCCTGCCTTGCAGTTGAACAAAACCCTCGGCAATCCAAAGACGGGACAAGTGTGCTGGATCAAACTTATAAGCATGTCGAAACAAACTGCAGTATGCAAAGCATCGCTTGAGGTGTGGTGGCAGGTACTTATAGCTCAAGCGCAGAGCGGGGGAAACAGTGTTGTCTTGCAGTTCTGTTTCCAAGATATTCATCCAGTGTGACTCACTCCTTGAAGCTCTTAGCACCCCTCCCAGCAACTTGGCAGCCAAAGGTAATCCACTGATTTTTGCAGCAATTTTCCTCCCGACCAGCTCAAGATCTGGATGGACATCCTCGGTATCACTCGGAAAAGCATGTTCCTTAAGCAGGGCCCAGCAGTCGTCACTAGTTAGCGGGTTCACATTGTACATCTGTGATGCACCCAGCATGTGAGGCACGGTGTTGGTGCGAGAAGTCACCAAAACTCTGCTCCCAATATCTGCAGACTGCAGAGGAGTGAACATGTCCAGCCAGGATTCATCCGTGCTGCTACAACAAACATCATCTAGAATAATCAGATACCTTTTGGATGTAACAAACCGATGGAGCTCAGACTGAAGCATCTGAAAATCCAGCATCTTCTCAGCAGACCCATCCCAAGCTGGGTGAGCCAACCTTAAGATCTCTGTAGCAAGCTCCACTTTGCTAGAAACACTGGAAAGGGATACCCAACATGTGACATCAAAATGCAGCCTGACTCTTGCATCATTGGATACCATCTGAGCCAGCTTGGTCTTCCCGATGCCCCCCGGACCAACAATGGAGACAATCCTCTCAGTTGCAGGCTTACCGCACGGCTGGATGAGCATCTGCACGATTTCATTGACATCCTCGTGGCGCCCAAATACTAGCCCCCTCTGAAGAACTTGCTTGCCCGAATAAGGTGGCGGCGGCAGAGGATTGCCAGCGGCCTTTTCCTTTTCCAGCAGATGGCCAAGCCTGCGAGTTTCTTCATTCACAAGTTTGATGCCCCTCAAGATCTTGTTTGGATTTGAAAACCCGAAAGCAAGCAGGCACCTCAGAGCGGAAAGCAGCTTGAATTGAATCTTGGCGCGCGGGGCTAGGTAGGATAGAAGCATACTGTACTGAATCATGTCCTGAAGTCCATCCACCAAATAGGTGGCGTCTCTGGCTTGCTTAGCCAGCGCCTTGTCACCGGCACGCGGCGGGTCGGCGTCGGCGGAGATGAACCAGATCTTGAGCATGTGGAGCTTGAGCACCTCCAGCTCCGGGAAGGGCGCCTTCCAGCCGCGCCCCCACGCCCGGGAGACGTGGCCGTGCAGGCCGCCGCGCGATTGGATCTCGGTGGCCAGTCCCTCGATGGCCCGAGAAACCGAGCCGACCAGCCGCGGCGCCTCCGCCAGCCTTGCAGGATCCAAACCAACGGGATACGCTGCTTCCTCCATGGGCTTGATCTTGTTGCTCTTTGCTCGGCTTTTACGCGTGAGCTTTGGTTCCAAGATTGGAGTGAAGGGGGAGGGAGCGCTTGCGCTTGTCAGCTCAGCTTATCAAACTCATTATTGATGACGTCACCACCTCACGATGTGGGGTATGTACTAACTACAGTATTAGTACTGCTGCAGCCTGCAGCACAACAATAATTTCACCCACTCACGATGCAAGCCAATCATGGTGTTCCCTCCTCAACTTCCCCGTAGTTTCTGCTGGATGCCGGAGGCGGACAAAATCACTGTTTCGACTCTTTTTCAAAAATTCAGCAGGATCTGAATCCTCATTTAAAATTTTAACTCCTCCTGCTACCGCCATCGGGTTGGCGGTAGGACACTTATGGGCTATCGCCATAGTTGATGGCGGTAGGATCTGATCCATGCTAACAGCAAAATCTACATGACAAATGACTACCGCCATGGTCGTTGGCGGTAGGTATGTAAGTGCTATAACAACGCTGCGCCTTGTCATACTGTATAAAACACATGGATGGCGAACTGGCTAGCCTCTACTAGTCTTTACTCTTAGGTTGTGTATTCCAATCCTGGTACATACAATTTCGACTTTTTGCATAAAAAGAACAGTTTGTTTTGCCCCATCGTGGGTACATAGGCTAGTGTAAGCAGTTCTCTTTCTGTTTGGTCTGTGGTTCCAATCTTGTCAGTACATACTATTTTCTATATTTTGTTTTGCCAAGTGAAAAGAACAACTAATATTATATATGGGTTATTGCCAATTGATATTCGTCCAACCATTTTGTAGCGTTTATAGATCAAGTTCACATGACAGTGCATCAACAAGAGTTCATAAATCAAGCTTACTTGTACAAGACTAGTTCGGGTTGAATTCATAAATACAAATACCTATCTAAATGTTTTCCTAATTATGATTGGAGGTACCTACAGATCAAATACTCCCCCAATTTCCTTATACGAGGCCACAAACTTAAATCACATGTACCAAGGTAAAATTTAATGACTGCTTTGCAAGTTAACTTTTCTTTTTGTTAATCGGGTTCATTAATACACCCGCATGCATGCAAGGAAGAAATGAAGGAAATAGCACAATATCATTATGACTGTATGCATGTATGTATTAAACAAGTTTGGTAGTACTCCCTCCGGTCTTTTTTACTCTGCATATTAGGTTTGTCTGAAGTCAATCTCATCCAACTTTGACCAAGTTTATATAAAAAATTATAGACATTCACATAACAACACCAATATCATTGGATTCATCTTGGAATATATTTTCATATTATATTTATTAAATATTATAGATGCTAATAATTTTTAATATAAATTTGGTCAAACTTAGCAAAGTTTGACTTTCGGCAAAACCAATGTGCAGAGTAAAAAGGACCGGAGGGAGTACGAGAAAACATCATTAATTTTTGCCTCGATTACTGTTAGTGTTTTTGTATAGATGCAAAATGCATTTTCTATAGTGGTTTTGTATAAGGAAATGGAGGAAGTACCAATATTGCACATATTCCCTTTTCAAATATGTAAAAAATATATATTCTGAAAATTGTGGCACACACGATACAACACATAACTTTCTCCGTCCCACTCACTCGTGGACTCCTCCGTCGGGTGAGCGTCCCCGGCGGCGCCGCCCGATCTCCTTCCCCCGGCCTCCCTTGATGCCGCCGGGACCAGATCTGCAATCAGCACGGCGTCCTCTCTCTTCCGCCCCTCGAAGGTCCGCCCCTCGCGTCAGCTGCGTCGCTGGCTGCTCCCGTGTCCGTGACGCCCCAATGCTCGCGACGGCCACGGCATCTCCGGCTCCGGCCATTGAGCTCGCTGCGGCCTCCCTCGCCGCCCGCAAGGCGGATCCGTCCGTTCAAGGACGCGTCGCCTCGCGCAAGCACCCCTGCACGCCCACGGTGCCAACAAGTCAACCCCCACCGCCAACCGTCCCCGTCCTCGTTGCCGGTGGCACTTCCGGCTGGACGGCGACACCTTCCGGCCTCCTCTGCTTGTCGCCAAGCACCCAACTGCCTCGTCCACCTCCTGTGCTCGCCTGCATGGCAGACCCAGCAGGACATGTCTCCCCCCCGCCGCAGCCAAGCTTGGGCCCTGAGGACGTCGCTGTTGAGGTGCCGGAGACAACTCCCGGGCCGCCGGCAGCACTGCCCTACCACAACGGCGGCCGCTCACCTGCTGCCGTGTTAAGCTCCAGCACCCTTGTCCCCGCTGCCGATGCTGACTTGCTCGCCAGGCCAGATTCAACTTGCGTGGAGGAGGCTGCAGGCTGGAAGCTCGTCCAGTCCCGCCGTGTGCGCTTGGAGCCTCCGCCACCTTTGGATTTCATGCCTCAGCAACGTCCACGGCCACTTGCGTGGCTCAGAAACAGATGTTTTCGTTGCTTTGCAAAAGGCCATCGGGGAGCCGGATGCACGAGTCTGATCCGGTGTAATCAATGCTTCCGCTTGGGACACCATGCACGGGATGGCTGCAAGCCGGCACCGTCACAGCATGCTTCATGTTCTGCTCGGCCACCGGCCCATTCTTGGGCTTCAGTTGTTGCGTCTCCACCAACATCAGGGATCCATGAGGCACTATGCAACATGAAGACTATTTGTCAGGATTCATTGCCTTCCTCGTTGATTGCTTCGACTACCACCCCGAAGGATGTGATGATCCAGTCTGCTCTTGCAGTGCAAGTGGAGCTATTGGGCTCTGATCTTTGCTACATGTCTTCCTCACAGGTGGAGGAGGCAATTAAGCCGCTTCGTGAGGTCGCTGACTCTTTGCAGGGCTGGTTAGTGCGTGTTGGGGCCTTTCTAGAGCGTGCGGAGGCTGCTCTGCAAAGGTTCCCTGTTGCACCAGCTCCCATGGTTGAGTCTGTTGTTGGCTTCGTGGATGAGGCAGATGCAGAGCTCTTCGGTAGCTTCTCGCCTCGTGTTGGATCCAGTTTGACGCCCTTTGTGTTGACGGGCTTTGAGGGTGAGGCATGTGCCGAGGTTGTGTCTCCAGTGCTGCAGATCATGCCCGAGCTACAGATATTGTGTGGGGAACCTGCTTTGCCTCTGCCGATGGAGCAGCTCAAATTGGGATCTCTCCAGGCTTCAGAGTTGGCTCTGGTGCCCTCACCACACCCCGTGGAGCCTTGTCAAGTGTCAGACGGCCTATCACTCAGCGTCGTGGAGCATGGAGCTTCAGATGTTGCTGCCCTTCCCTCGCATGTGACCATCGAGCAAGTGGTGTCTATGAGTGGCATGACCATCGAGTCAAGTGTGTCGGCACCTGCTCCAAATTCTAATGCTCTCTTCGTAAAGGAGCTTTGTGACTTGCTTGCCAGCGTAGAGGTTGCTAGACCTAGTTTGGGTAGGTCAATTGCTTGCCTCCTAACTGGGAAGCCAATAAGGGGCAAATCAAAGAAGGTCGGCAAAGGCAAGAGTGGTGCCATAGGCAAGACGAATGTGCTTGCTTGATGGATGATCACCGATCTCTTGGCTCCTCCTGGACTGGGTTGCCTTTGTGGTTTGGTAGGAGCATGATGTCTTGTGTCGAGGTGTTCTTCTTGGGTCTCTTGGCGTGGTAACAATGTCGAGGTTGGTGGTTGTTAGTCTGGAGGGGCGTATGTGTCATTGTGTGGTTTCATGTCATGTGAGTAGTTCGTCTGTGGTACGTTTGTAATGGTTTTCGCCCGATTTTTCATAATTAATTGGGCAACTCTCTTCTTCTTAATTAATCGATGAGGCAAAAATTTTGCCTCCGTTTCGAAATATATATATATATATATATATATATATATTCTTTTACAATAATAAATATATATATATATATATATCCAATATTAATTAGACAAACAGTTATTCTCTTAAAATTTTCAATAACCATATTAGACAAATTGTTCTTTTTAGTTATGCCAAAAGAAAAACTTGTGTGTGCCAAGATTTGAACACACGACCTACAACTAAAAGATCCAACATTAATTAAGCAATATTGCACTTATTTCCCTTTTCCTTTTTTGACAAAAGAGAGATTTCTCTCCGATTTCCATTAAAAGAAATCACCATGTCTTACTACAGAGCAGAAAGAGAAACTAAAAGACATAGCATAACACTCCACTCCCCTACGAAATGCATTTTGCCAAACTGAGGAAGGGGGAGAAGCCATCCCTTCCCCTCCCGAAACCCTCAAGGCAAAAAGAACCTACGGGAGTGGTCCGAGGCCTGAATTTAGAGAGAAATCCAGCCCCCAGAACGCTTACAACTCTGTTATTAAGAACATAGGCATACACCAGGACTACAGTCTTATCATAGATTCTTACAAGACCACATACTATCTGAAAAGCAAAATAAAGCAAGCTAAAATGTAATGGCAGAAGTTCTTTCGTCGCAGCAACGGGATCTTCATGTAGTCACCCCTGGATTCTCCCAGTCTTCAGGCGCCACCCATGAGCTGCTTTGAATACTTCTTCCGCCACCTTACTTACTTGCTTCACTCCAACCTCCATCAACTTACTTTTTGCGGGATTTGTCTGCAAAATTTTCCAATCATTTAAATTTTTGATAAACAGAGTAACAGGAACACAGGGGTCATTTACCCTATTGTTGTCAAAAATAACACTGTTTCTTAGTTTCCAGGTAGTCCAGCAAATCGCTGAAACACATATCATGACCAAACTTTTTTCATCTTTTCCAAATGTATTTACCCAGGTTTTCATAACATCATCTAGGTTTTCTGGAATGTCTCTCAGATTGAAAGCACATTTTAAGATGTTCCACAATAATCTAGCAACTGAACATGACAAAAAAAGATGATTTATATTTTCTTTACGTCCACAAAAAGGACATTTATCATCTCCTTTCCACCCCCTACGAAGCAGATTATCTTTTGTAAGAATACTTTTTCTAAGAGCCAACCACATGAACACCTTGATTCTGGGTGGCATTTTAATCTTCCACATATACAAGTGTGGATATTTGTCACCATTTTCAATCAGGTGCCTGTAGAAGGATTTTACAGTATAAACTCCTTTTTTAGTCAAAGACCATTTTATTTCATCTTTATCCTCATTCAAAGTCACCGATCTACATGCTTCTTTAATATGTCCCCATAGCTCTCTAGCGTCTCCTAATAAAGTTCTTCTAAATTGCACATTATCTCAAAAACTTCTTTAACTGTTTTCTTTTTATCAAAGCAAAGATCATACAGCCTAGGGAAATTTTTGCTTAGTGGAGCAGTGCCAATCCACCAATCTTCTCAAAAGCGAGTTCTATCTCCATTCCCAATTTTAAATTTGCACAAAGAAACAAGGTCTCTGTGTTTCAGTATATCCCTCCAAAACTGGGAATCTCCCTGTTTGGCCTGAACAGTGCCCAGATTTATATTCTTAATATATTTTTTTCCAAATGATGTCTTGCCACAGCCCCTCAGTTGTGTATAATTTCCACCACCATTTACACAACAATGCTTTGTTCATGCATGCAAGATTTTGGATCCCCAGGCCCCCCATATCTTTTGGCCTACACACCTCAGACTATTTCACCAAATGGTATTTTATTTTTTGATCATTTTCTTGCCATAGAAGTCTGGCTCTGAAAAAATCCTTGCGTTTTTCAACCCCAATGGGGAGTCCATAGAAGGACATCATAAAATAGGGTATGCCCGTGAGAGCTGACTGAATCAATGTAACTCTCCCTGCACTGGCCAGCAATCTGCCTTGCCAAGTTTCACATTTTTTCTCCATCTTAGTCTCTGGAGGTTTCCAATGTTTGTTACAAATTCTATTCTTATCTATAGGTAGCCCTAGATATTTCATGGGCAAGGTACCCACTGGGCATGTGAAAATTCTAGCATATTCATCTTTCTTATTAACTACCTCTCCAAACAAAAAGGCTCACTTTTATGAAAATTGATCTTCAAACCAGACATTTGCTCAAACAGACATAAAATATATTTCAAATTGTGTGCACTTTCTATATCATCTTGCAATAGGAAGATTGTATCATCTGCATATTGTAACATATTAACCCCATTTGGTATGTATTCATTTAGGACCCCCTTGACCAGCCCATTTTCTCTGGATTTATCTAACATAATTGCCAGGGCATCAGCAGCCAGATCAAAGTTCAGAGGGGATAAAGAGTCCCCCTGTCTCAAGCCATTATGGGTGATAAAGTATTTTCCTAGATCCTCATTAACCTTGACACAAACTTTCCCCCCCTAATCGTCTCCATGACCCAATCAATTCATTTATCTGGGAATCCCTTCAATTTCAACATTTGAAAGAGGAAGGACCATTTGATTTTGTCATAGGCCTTTTCAAAATCAATTTTCAGAAGCATAGCACTTTATTTTTTTTCTTTTTTATGCTGTTCAAAGCCTCATGAAGGATCAAAACTCCCTCCATAATATACCTGCCCATAACAAAAGCAGTTTGAATAGGAGAAATAACATCAGCAGCTACCAAGTTCAGCCTATTCATCAACACTTTTGTGATGATTTTGAAGCAGACATTTAGCAAGCAAATTGGCCTGAATTTTTGTATTTGATTAGCATCTATCCCTTTTGGGACTAGGGTTATAATCCCATAGTTTAGTCTACTAATATCAATTTTCCTATTGGCAAAGTCATCCAACATTGCTTTTAGATCAAATTTCACCAGATCCCAATAATGCTGATAAAATTCAGCAATGAAGCCATCTGGTCCAGGGGATTTATTGTGTGCCATTTTAAAGACAGCCTTCTTAATTTCCTCCAAAGAAAATTCCTCAACTAAAATTTTTTCATAGCCCTTTTGAATCCTAATTGGATTATCAATATTAAGTGAAACAGAAGAATCATCTGGTGGACCAAATAAGTTTTTGTAAAAAGTGGTGATATATTCTATCAAGTTTTTATCCCCTTCGATTATCCCCTCAGCTTGCTCTAGCCTGTTGATTTTGTTCCTCCTAAGTCTCCCACTTGCCTTGGCATGAAAGAATTTAGTATTACTGTCCCCCTCTAGTATTTCATCAATTTTGGCTCTCTGTCTCCATTTAGCCTCTTCCTGTTTAAGAAGTCTATCAAGCTGAGCTCTTAAATCTATCTGATCTTTTCTATCAGCAGATGTAAGGCCATTAACCTCACAATTTTTATCAATAATATCCAATTTAAGAAGGATATCTTTCTTTAATTCAAAATACCATGCATTCATATTCCTGTTCCACCCTTTAAGTTTAGGTCTTAGATTTCTAAACTTTCCCAACAATCTATCTATGTTGTCCCCCTTAATGGTAGGATCATTCCAGACTTTCTGTACAATTTCATCAATCCCTTTTTTTAAAAACCAGGCATTTTCAAATCTGAAAATTGGCTCAATTTTTTGGAAGTCTCCAGAGTCCAAGTAAAGAGGAGTGTGATCAGACTTCTCTCTAGTCAAAGCTGTTACTTGGGTTAAGGGGTATGTCTCTTCCCACTCAGTGCTACAAAGTATCCTATCCAATTTTTCAAAAGTAGGGTTGTGCATATTATTCCCCCAAGTGAATTGTCTGCCATTCATATCAAGCTCTCTCACCTCAGCTTGTTCCAAGATAGCATTGAAAAGAAAACTCCAATGCCCATGAGATCCTGGCTTATTTTTCTCACTAGCTTTTCTAATAATATTGAAGTCACCTCCAATCAAAATTGGGTTAACACAGGTTTGAAATACTCTGGATAAATCAGCCAGAAATAGAGCTTTCCTTTCTGGTTGTGCATCTCCATAGATCACTACTAAATCCCAAATAAACCTATTTTTAACATCTTGGACTGTCATTTTTATGTGATAGCTAGTCTCCCTCATCTTGAGAAATCACATCTAATGTGGTATAATTTACTCCCAACAGAAGGCCACCAGAGTTCCCCCTAGCTGGAGTAAAATGCCAGTGAAAATCCCTCCCTGCACAAATTTGTTGTAAATCATTTCTAGAGAATTGTTGTCTCATGGTCTCCTGCAGACCCAAGAAATCAACTCTCATATCCATGATCATCTCCCTCAAGAAACTTTTTTTGATATCTCTCCCAAATCCTCTCATATTCCAAAAGATATCCCTCATCTTTTTTTCTTTTTCTTCCTATCAGAAGATTCTAGGGTTTGATAGCAGAGGCAATTTTAACTCTAGAACCTTTGGTAGTTTTACCTCTTTTCTTCTCTTTTTTGATGAGAAAAGCTCTTTAATTAATTCCCATTATTCATTCTCTTCCTCTTCTCTCTCATTTTTCCCCATCCTCTAGCAAATCTTCCAGAGAATGTTCTCCAGTATCAATGATATTATGCTCCTCGGGTAGAGAGGTTTGTTTCTGATTATTATTGTAGTCTACTAACCACATATCAATCCTTGCCTGTTCAGCCATTTTTATCAATTCCAAATTATGATTAACAGTGTCAGGTTTATTTCCCAAACTAACCCCAACCCCCTCAGCAATCTGCTGCAAGATATTATTGGATCTAGAAACAATATAAGAAGGAGTAATCTCACCATAGTTGTTTTTCTGTGCTACTCTCTCTTTAGCCAAATTAGTGATTTTTTTGTCTTCTCTTTGCCTTTCAGTGTAGTACATCTTCTCAATTCTTCTTCTTCTTGGGATTCCAGTTCTCCTATGCCAGCCTTCTTGATTTTTGTTTCAAAAGATTCAGTTTCCTGACTAGCGGTGTAATCCACATGCTCCATATATCCTAGCCCCACAGCCTGTTCCATTAGTTCCAAGTCTGTCATTCCCTCTCCCTCTTCCAGCCTGCCTTCTGCTGCTGCTCCTCCCTCAGTGTCCTTTTTTTCATCTTCACTTCCAATAATTTTCTCCCCTGACTGTGACCCTCTCATCTCTTCACTTGCCTTCATATTGATTTGCAGCAGTTCATGTTGTCTCTTGACCTCTTTTTCTAAGTTTTTTCCTATGATGTTCATTTCCATCCTCTTTTTTCCCTCCAGCATAAGTTGAGAAGTCTGCCTTGCTGCAAGTTCCTCTACTTTCTGAAGCCTAGCCTTCAAACTTTCTTCTTCACCCTGACCCTCTCCAGCAAACCCTGTTCATGTCTTTTCCTTGAGCATCTCATTTTTCTGACCCATGTCTCCTGCTTTAAGCACCACTTGTTTGTATTGTTTCAACCCCAAACTCCCCAAGCTAACAAAGGACTTCCCAGACTCAAATTGTTTACTTTTTTTCTGCATCTCATTCTCCCTCTGTGTTTCAGAGCTCTCCAGATCAAGGTAGTCAAAGATTTTCCTTTTATTCCCTTCTTCAAACTTGTACCACCCCTGTTCTGCTATGGAATCAAACTCAAAAGCAATATCATAAAGCAACAAATCTTTAGTAGTTATCTCGTGCTAGCAGGAATTTTGTGTAAGTCCCTCACTCCCACTTTCACTCTAATTTCTTCCTTAGAATAAATGTGTTCCACATCTACTTCAACCACTGGCCCCAGAGCTGAACCAATTTCACATACACCCAAATAATGCCTCGGGGTGTCAGGGACACCCCACATCTTAATCCAAACTGAATGAAGTTTTCTTTTTGCTTTATCATCTGGACTCCAGAAGTCAACCTCCACCATAGCCCCAGTGCCAAGCAGGGTGAATTTGCCAAGGTTCTTCAACTCCACCAATTTGGCCTTGCTAGGAAATCTCATAAGAAAAGTTTTTGGGATCTGAAACTTGGCTCTCCAAGTCCACCCCCAATCAAACAATTTGCTGAAACCATAGGCCACTATGGTGTCATTCAGCTGTCCCTCCTGCACAGTAACCAAGCCCATGGGGTTAATGTGCTCTGTAGCTACAATCTCTTTGGTGTTCTGCACCAGAAGACATCCCAGCCCCCTGGCTCCATATCCAACATATTTGGCAACTAGTTTGGGCTGTTTCAGAATGGTGCATTCTTCAGTATTGTGAGATGGCCACTGGCAAACCACACAGAAGATCTTATTTTTGCAATCACTTTTTACATGCCCCTATTCTTTGCATTTAACATAGAAAATTTCCTTGGGATTTCCTATTTCTTTCTTTTTAGCTGTCTCTTTAGCTCTCTCCACTCTAGCACCTACTTGTGGCTGCAGAGTTTCCAGTTTTGGCATATTGGACAAGAGAAATTGATACTGCTGTGCCATTTGCTCTTGTGGCATGAAACCAAACTGCCCAAGACCCATCCCCATTGGCACAAGCTGAGGGAAACCACTGCTGCTCATCATAGGGAATCCTCCTGCCAACTGAACTGGTCCTCCCTGCGTCCCTAGCTGTGCAATGTTTGTATTAGCCCAGACCCACTCTCCTGCATGTTTTCACTCATCCCAGCCTAGTATATTTCCTGTTGATTACCACCTCTGTCTGATGCAAATCTGCCAAACTTATTGTCTCCATCTCTACCACTCCCAGTGGAATTTCCATCCCCGCCAGAACCACTGCTATTGGTCCTTGAACCTCCTGTGAAACTCCCCTCTTTGTTTCTCCAACCGTATCCATCCAACTCTCTCTCTCTCTCTCTCTCTCTTCTTTCCTATTGAAACCTCTCCCAAAACTCTCAGATCTGCCATAGAAGTTACCTCTCCCTCCTGGATTGGTTCCTCTTCCAGGCCTTGTCCTCCAACTCTCTTGTCTGCCAGCCATAGCTTCTTCTTCTTCCCAAAGTAGATCCCTCTTCACCGCTTCCTCATCTTCACTAGTCGCTGTCAAGGTTTCGCTAGGGTTTGGTAGGTGGAGGAAATCGGGATCAGGGATGAATGATGGGATCCCCCCTATATATAGGCCCACGCCCCCACTATTTGTAGTTGGGCTTTTTTTGCACACCCCACTACTGGGTCACTTTCTTCCAGAGCCCACCTGGTCATCCTTTTTTTCCCACACTGTCCCCCATTCCACCTGCACCTTTTTTGCTCCTGATTCGTGTCTACTTTTATAATCCTAACTTTCCTCCATTGCTTCTTCCAGCATAAAATTTTCTGGGATATTGTTCATCCTAACTTTCCTATCAGCTAATGTTTCTTCATAGAGAATCATGTCTCTCTTATCAATTCTATTATCATCAACCTCACAACCCTCATAGACAGTGTCTATATCTGACAAATATTCAGGAAATCTGGGCAGATCCCATATCTTGGGTATCTTATCCCTAATCCTTATCAATGCCATATCGATTTTTTGGTTATGGACCCCCCCCCCCCCAGTTGGGTGAATCAATGTGAATGAGTTCATTTTGATTTATACCTCTCTTTGTTTCATCCCCAACTTTTTCATTTTTAAGCAGAAGGCTCTAAACATAGGTGTTCATCCTCTTTTTCATCCTACGATTAACTCGTCTAATTCGACGCTGAGTATCAATATCCCCTGACTATCCTCACAATCGCAAGTGTGTGTCAGGTACTTAAGAACAGAAGGGTAAATCATACCTGAATTAGCGAGATCCTCAGTTAGCACCCAAAAGCGGTTGCCATCTAGCAGAGGATTCAGACTCTGTTCCCAGCGAGGTGTGCTGAACGACGAGGCTATAGAGTCTCCGATGTTGATGGTGCTGTGGCGAGACGAGTAGAGCGGCGCGGCGCCCCCGCCGCCTCCTGCGGCGCCTGATCCACCGGATCCTCGCGGATCTCGATCGGAGCCATGGCCGACCCTGGAGCGAGGAGGGTCAGGACCCCCTCTCGAGGGCGAAGCGCCGATTCCCTCATGGCGGGGGCGAGGTTCGCGGTCGCAAAGATGGTGAAGGCCACCCACTTCCTCGCCACCGCCCTCACCGGCGAGTCTGCCTGATCCGCCGCCCACAGCAGCACCTGCAGCGGGTGCTTGCGCCCTCCGCACCTGAACAACGATCTCTCCTCCTCCTTCGTCAGATTCTCCACAATCGCCTCCGCCTCCGCATACATCTCGCGCTTGCTCAAATACCAGGCCCCGATCTCTCTCAAGCGGATCCGCAGGCGCGCATCCCTGCCCGCGAACCTCTACATCTTCTCTTCGTTGATCTCCACCATCTCCGCCGCGAGCTCGAGCAGACAGAGCAGTGGATGAGGCGTGCGGGAGAGGAAGAGCGGGATGGGGAATAACCTGCGCGGATTTCTTCGATCTTAATCCCCCTCCGCCTTAATTGCTCTCCCACCGGCCGCATTTCCTCCTTCGCCGTCTCCCGAGACGCCATCCCCGCCGGTGATGTCCTCCTCGATGTGCGCAATGTGACAGGGGAACGCAACCGTAGCCCCAGGAGCCAACACGAACCCGCCCCCGACCGCCTATCAACCGTGCACCCGCGCTCGTCGATGAGGCGCACTGTCGTGGTGTGCGGGTGCAACACCACCACGCCCCGGTGGTACTTGGGGATCGTCACCGATTTCAGATCGGCGGCGAACCACGCCGACCACCGCGTCGTGACGGGCTCACAAAACGCGTCGCCCATCCTCTCTTCAGGCCGGACAGAAGTTTTGTTATCCGGCGTGATCCTTATTTCCCTTTTCAGATAAGTAAAAACAGTATTTTCACAATAAACAATATCTAATATGAATTAGACAAATGATATTCTTTTACAATAATAAATTTCTATATCCAATATTAATTAGACAAATTGTTCCTTCTAATTATGCAAAAGAATAAACTTACCCAGACTCGAGCCCGCAACTTACACTAAGAAAAGCAACAGGCTAGCCAATTCAATACCCATGTGTTTCGATATAACATGGCATGGCATGGTATTTATAGCATAGAAGTCACCCAGATACCTACCGCGCGGTAGCCATTTGCCATGTACATTTTGCTGCCAGCATGGATCAGGTCCTACCGCAAGCGCGTATGGCGGTAGCAAAAGGATCATATCCGATTAAAATTTTAAACAAGGATAATATCAAGCTAAACTTTTAGAAAAGGGTCAAAACAGTGATTTTGTCTGCCGGAGGCAGGAGTACTGTGACAAATGTTGGGCGAACACCAACGCGGCGATCCAAACGGACGCGGGTTTCGTTTTTCGGATAGACAGACACGATTATTCGTTTGCGTCCGCTGGTTCGTAGTTGCACCCAACGGGTTGACCCATTTTATAAACTTATAATTAAAAATATATTTACGTTGCCTCCAAAAAATTTGACCGGCGTCGTACATTTAACTAAACTAAAAAAAAACATAGAAATAACCAACAAACCCTACACGCTAGATCTAGGAGAGGCTGTCACCGCTGTTCTGACCGTGGCTTTCGTCCGTGGTGAGGTCGGCGAGGGGCGATGGCACACGCAACAATGATGGTGACCATGTATTCGCGCGCGCACACACACGGGCGAGGCCAACACAAACTTTGATGTGCAGGGCGCCGTCGACGTCCACGTCCAGGACTGCCCTACCAATGTCGGGTCCCAGCGCACGGGGTGGTCATAGTGTTTATCTACATAGCGTTGCCTGAATTTGAGGAATTGAATATGAAGGACACATCTGTAAAATCAGCCGAATAAGGATGCTCGTTCACGCGTCCGCTGACGTTTGAGGACAGTATTTTATGCATCCCACTGTAGATGCTCTTTGTAGCCGCATTGTTAGGCCAACTCCAATGCACGACCCCAAATGGTCCGGCCACGTCCGTTTGGGGCCAAACGGACACAAATTAAGGCCCAACACACGGGAGCAAATGGACAAACATCCGGTTTTTCTTCGCCGCCGGCGCATTTTCGTCCCAAATTTGGGCCGCGTTTACGTCGAAATGGACAATGCGCGGACCGGCGGGATGCGCGCCCTTGTCCTCTGCTAACCCGCCCGCCGGGGACACAAAGCACCCACTTTCCCCCTCATTTCCAAAAACCCTCCCACGACCCCCCTCCCCTCCCCTCCCTCTTCCATGGACAACGCCTCCAAGAAACCCGCCGCCACCACCGCCCCCTCCCCCCACGCGATGAAGAAGAGGAAGAAACCGCGGTCCGAGATCACGCCGACGGAGATCGCGCGGCTCGACTATGAATCGGCCAAGAGGAGGGACCGACGGACAAGGAAGGCGGAAAATAAAGCCGCTGCCGACTTGGCCGCCGCGGCCGCGACCGCACAGAACAAGACCGTTGTCAAGGACAACGAGGCCATCGTTGCCAAGGCCATGTAGGCAGCGACGACGCACACCCTCCTTGTTCTAGGGTTGTGCCGACCAGCGCTGGCGATTCTCTCCGCCATCGCCATGGCCACAACGAGCACAGGCTCGTCGGCCGTTCGCCCTCTGCAGTACTAGTCGCCGAGCTCCTCGGTAACATCGGAGACGGTCGATTTTCATCCGCCGTGGCAGCATGCTTAGACCCGGTTCTCCATGTCGTCGGACGGCAGTGTGATTGTGATACATCTCCGTCGTATCTACTTTTCCAAACTCTTTTGCCCTTGTTTTGGACTATAATTTTAATGATTTGAATGGAACTAACCCGGATTGACTCTATTTTCAATAGAATTGCCTTGGTGAAAAGAAAGCAATCTGAATATCAACGCCCACAAACTCCTTTGTGTTCTACTCGTGATGTCATCTACGCATAGACCTAGCTCATGATGCCACTGTTGAGGAACGTTGCATGAGAAATAAAAAATTTCCTATGCTCACCAAGATCTAATCTAGGAGATGACCAAGATTGAGAGCAAGATTTAATCATGGGAATTATCGGTCTTTTGTCTTTCTGTTTATCAGACTACCGGTGTTTGGCTGTGTACATTCTAGTATGCGAGGCCAGGTGATACTCTTAATGCTTTGTATCACTTTGATGCTACATTTGAGATAATAAAAGCATCCTTTATCGAAAAAGATTCACGATTACAAATACTCAATCAAAACCTTCCCGAAATCATGCACGAAAGCACGACAGTCATCAAGTATTGCAGCCGCTACCATCGAATTAATGCCGATGTTTTGATTCAAAGCTTCAACTATGATCAAATTGTCCGTTTGCACCAAGAGAGAATTGCACCCAAGACTTTGGGCTAGCTTAAAACCTTCTCAACAAGAGCTAGAGACCGCAACATGTTCCAAGTTGGCAATGGCCGCACCTACCTTTGCTGTCCCGGACAACAGCTCCGCACGCTCCCGTGTGGCTGTGTAATCGTCTTCGAAAAAAGCAGCGTCAAGATTGAGAGCAAGTTGTCCTGTGTGAGCTGTTTCCTCTATGGATTCAGTCTGGGAGAACTTGATGGTTTGCAAGCAGCTCGCACGAAGTTTAGCGACAGTGCCACATCCAACTAGCCTACCAGAACGACATATCTTTTGGAACGGAGGTAGTAGAATGGTGGAATAATAGCACCACCATAGCTGTGCCAAGTGATTCTAGAACGTTGCAGGCCATAGTTGTCTCCACCGGCAAACCCCGAGCAGCTTCCTTTGTCATCCGGATTAAATAGCACAGCTCTATCGTATTATAGGAGTACTAATGAAATTTCGTATTTCCTCTGTCCGAAAATACTTGTCATCAAAATAGATAAAGAAAATTTATTTGGATGTATTTTAGTTTTAGATATTTTTTTATTCATTTTAATGACAAGTATTCTCAGTAATGTACTACTCCCTCCATCTCCTAATGTAAGACGTTTTTTAACACCAGTAATCATCGACTCTTCCTGATAATATCGACTTGGCTAGTCGCCGGCAGACACCGGTACCAGCCTGCTCATTGAGTTTTGTCTCTTCTGGACCCACCAACCGCAGGCCTGTCCTACAGTCACTACTCATTTCTTTTCTGCATATATAAACCCGACGGACAGTGTGTAGCATTTTTGTATAAACCTTAATGAGCTGTCCAACGGTTGACTCGACGACTTTGATTAGTCCTTGTGCTTGCATGGATCGCCGGCAACCCCGTGACCCCTCATGCGCAGTGACGGGAGTATCTATCAAAAAGTGGACGGCAAGAGTTAGGAACTTATTTGCATCAATCCAAAAACTTTGATCAATATTTCTTTCATATTGCTTACCACTTCGTTCTCTATGAAACGGGCACGATGACCCTTGTCGAATGCGTAGTCAAGCATGAAGTACTGTGGGCCGATATTATCCGCAAAAGGTGCCCGCCTTAATAAAATTTCATAAACAAAAGCATCATAAGCATACAATAAACAAAAAATAGAATTTGTTGGTTAAATGAACTAGGGTTCATCTTAAGCATATTCCTCCAACAACATCTACTACACATGATGGATCACATCATCAACATGCATCATATCAAACTAAAGTCCTCCAACATGCACTACAAAAACAATACACTTCCGTGATGATACGTGTTTGTCACAGTAGGTCGCGTTTTTTGTCATGCATGTACATCCATAACGATTTTATGACAGAATCAAGATAGTCATACTTGTGCTGTCGTAGAAGTGTTCCATGACATTACCAAAATTATAGTCACAGAAGTATCCACTTCCATGACGATAAATCGCCCGTCACAGAAGTGCTTTCGTCAAGGGTGACCGACACGTGCGTCCACCGTAACGGAACGCCGTTAAGCTATCGGGTCCGGTTTTGGATCCGATAACCCGTTAACAGCCCGGACCAATGGGGATTTTCCACGTGTAAAATCATCATTGGCCGCAGGAAACACGTGTTGCCTCACCGTTGGGACAGATGTCATCCACTCATTGGACAGGAGGCGCCTATGATAGGTCGACACGTGGCACGGCCCAACAGTGACCCATTCCGGTAAAAAAGGCCGGCCCAGTAAAAATTAGCAGGCCAGCCCATATAAGGCCTACTTGTGTCAGGTCCATTTAATCCCACGACCCATACGAGATGTGCCAATTCGGCCCGTCAACGGCCCGTTAGAGATTTGACACCATTGCAGCCCATCGTCAGTTCGAGCCCGTTAACAGCCCGCTATATATTTGGGCTCAATATCGACACGATGAGATTTCGGCCTGTTAATGGCCCATTCAATGAATGGGCCAATTTTCAGAATGTACATCTTTCGGCCTTTTAGCGACCCATTTAAATGTTGGGCTAATTTCCGGCCCGGTGTGTCTTTCAGCCTGTTGACGGCCCATAAATCTGATGGGCCATTTGTAGTCGGACCTGAGTTTCGGCCTTTTAGCGGCCCATTTAAGTGTTGGCCAATTTCCGGCCCGGTGTCACTTTCAGCCTGTTGACGGCCCATAAATCAGTTGGGACATTTGTAGTCGGAACCGAGTTTCGGCATTTTAGTGACCCATTTAAGTGTTGGGCCAATTCCCGGTCCTGTGTGCCTTTCAGCCTGTTAACGGACCATAAATGAGTTGCGCCATTTGTAGTCAGACCTTAGTTTTGGCCTTTTAACGGCCCATGCCCTTCATGGTCCAATACCAACCCGGTTTCTCTTTCGGCCTGCTAAAGGTCCACAACACAGTTGGGCCATTTACAATACGACCTGACTTTCGGCCTCTTAGCGGCCCATGATCTTCATGGTCCAGTACAAGCCCGCTGTCTCTTTCGGCCTGCTAAAGGCCTGCAGTATAGTTGGGCCATATGTAGCCGAAACTTAGTAACGACCTGTTAACGGCCCGTGAAATAAATTGGGCCCACCTGTTGCCCTCTTTGATGTCGGCCTGTTAACGACCTGAGAGGTAAGAGGGCCGACCATTAACTTTCGGTCTATTAACGGCCCATTAACTTAATGGGCCCACTAAAGTTCGTACATGTCTTTAGGCCAAATTAGATAATTTGAGCCCATTACGACGAGCAATTATGCACAGGACCAAAACCGATCAAGCAAAGGTACGACATACAGGGAATAACGTTGCACATCCAGCATATATTACAGGAAATTACATCCACTGGGCAATCAAAGATTGATGCCAGTGCAAATAAATGAGCAGAACCTAACCATCTACAACATCACAATCTGCAACCTCAGCACAGATGACGCCCATATGTAGGATCTTGAGAAGAGGTGTCTAGAGGGGGGGGGGGTGATTAGACACTTAGTACCAAAGTTGCAGTTTTTCACCTTTTTAAGTTTAAGTGGAGTTTAGGCACAAGTTTAACATTCACAACACATAGCAAGCAAGCATGCACAGAGTATATGAGCAGCGGAAAGTAAAGCATGCAACTTGCAAGAATGTAAAGGGAAGGGTTTTGGAGGATTCAAACGCAATTGGAGACACGGATGTTTTTGGCGTGGTTCCGATAGGTGGTGCTATCGTAGATCTACGTTGATGGAGACTTCAACCCACGAAGGGTAATGGTTGCACGAGTCCAAGGAGGGCTCCACCCACGAAGGGTCCACGAAGAAGCAACCTTGTCTATCCCACCATGGCCGTCGCCCACGAAGGACTTGCCTCACTAGCGGTAGATCTTCATGAAGTAGGCGATCTCCTTGCGCTTACAAACTCCTTGGTTCAACTCCACAATCTTGTCGGAGGCTCCCAAGTGACACCTAGCCAATCTAGGAGACACCACTCTCCAAGAAGTAACAAATGGCGCGTTGATGATGAACTCCTTGCTCTTGTGCTTCAAAAGATAGTCTCCCCAACTCTCAACTCTCTCTCATGGGATTTGGATCTGGTGGAAAGAAGATTTGAGAGGAAAGCAACTTGGGGAAGGCTAGAGATCAAGATTCATATGGTAGGAATGGAATATCTTTGCCTCAACACATGAGTAGGTAGTTCTCTCTCAGAATTAGGATGCTAGAAGTGTAGGTTTGTTCTGATGGCTCTCTCTATGAATGAAGAGGAGGTGGAGGGGTATATATAGCCTCCACACAAAATCTAACCATTACACACAACTTGCCAAACTCGGTGGGACCGAATTGAGAAACTCGGTCAGACCGATTCAGCAAATCTAGTGACCGTTAGGATTTTTGGTGGGACCGATATGCAACTCGGTAGGACCGATATGGTTAGGGTTAGGGCCTAACGTAATCTCGGTGAGACCGATTACACAAACTCGGTTGGACCGATTTTGGTAATTAGCTAACCAGAGAGTTGGTCAGGCAAACTCGGTTGGACCGATTACTCAAACTCAGTGGGACCGATTTTGGTAATAAGTTAACCAGAGAGTTTGCATTGTAATCTTGGTAGTACCGATTGCTCAAACTCGGTGAGACCGATTTTGATAATGGACATACACAGAGAGATTACAATCCCATCTCGGTGAGACCGAGATCCCTATCAGTGAGACCGATTTGCCTAGGGTTTGTGGCAGTGGCTATGTCATCTGAACTCGGTGGCGCCGGATAGAAAGAATCGGTAGGGCCGAGTTTGGCTTTAGGTTTAGGTCATATGTGTGGAAGTGGGAAAGTAGTTGAGGGTTTTGGAGCATATCACTAAGCACTGTGGAGCAAGAAACTCATTAAGCAACACCTCATCCCTTCTTGATAGTATTGGCTTTTCTTATAGACTCAATGTTATCTTGGATCACTAAAATGTAAAATGAAGAGTATTGAGCTTGAAGCTTGAGCCAATCCTTTGTCCTTAGCATCTTGAAGGAGTTCCCACAACCTTTGGTCCATGCCACTTCATTGCTGAACTTATCTAAAACATACTAGATAAAAGTGTTAGTCAAAAAAGAGATATGTTGACATTAATTACCAAAACCACCTAGGGAGCACTTGTGCTTTCAATCTCCCCCTTTTGGTAATTGATGACAACATACATCAAAGCTTTAGATAAAGATATAAAGAGTAGCAAGTAAAGCTTTGGGAAGACATGTAACAAGCATAGGCTCCCCCTACATGTATGCAATGATGTGAATATGGAAAATAGAAGCATGTGAGAGCACAACCATGATAGAGTAGGCAATGTGTTACATGTATCTTGGCCATATGCATCGGAGCAAAGAATATTAAAGAAAATACCTTCATGCTCATAAGTCCTTCTTGCAAAACAGTATGTACATAAGCAAGAATTCCTCATACACATGATTGTGATGCATATACTTACCTTGTAGTCTTGAGTTGGCTTAGGATGGAATGAACCTGCGTAAACAAGGTTAGACAACACAGGTACATCTACTAGCCAGAGAAAATAGTAGAAACCACAAGAATACCAAGACTGGGATGACATGTAGAGAGTGAGTACTAAGTACCACATTGGATTAGACATGTCCCCAAGAGTAAAGATATGCAATGAATTTAAATGATTTCTTTCCCTTAGATGTCTTGCTCCTCCGAATCTAGCATGGGATATTGGGAGAAGATAGGGAACAGAAAATCAGAGCTGGAAGATACAAATGAATAGAGCTAGTGCAAATAAGCACATATGAACGTGTCTTTCCCCTCAAGAAGACATGTGGCATCTTTCCTCTTGAACACCAAGCATCTGGGATCCTTGAGAAATACTTTCTACTTGAGTATTCTCTCCCCCTGGAGATCTCTCTCTCCCCCTGAGGAGGTGATACTCTCTCTCTGATGTGATCTCTCTCTAAATGATAAGCTTTGATGTGATCTCTCTCTCCCCCGTTGACGTCAATTTCCAAGAAGGGTTTTCTGGAATCTGTCGAATGGGTTTGGTCCTTGAGTCATAGCACAAGTCAATGATAAAAATGTGATGCTTGTAGAGGACAAGATTCATTGAGTGGAGCTGGATCATAAGAAACACAGAATAAGTGGCAAACTGTTTTTCCTGTTGTGAAATCGGTGGCACCGAGTGGTATGCTTCGGTTGGACCGAAAACAACAAATCAGTGTAATCGAGTTCATCGCAGAGAAAACACTTGTCACCTCAGCTCACTAGTCTAATAAGATATCACAAAGATTTGCAAGGAATTTACTGATTGATATGCAAATAATTGGATGCAGAAAATGCAGAGCAAACAGAAAGAAATCTAGATGAAGTTTTTTTAAAGGGGAAACAAATATGCATGAGACAAATGCAAAAACACAGAAAAGAACACAAGAGCACTTCATCTAGAGATGGTAGGCGACAAAGTCACCTATGTTAGAGTATATTGACTTAGGAGTCAAGTGAGATCACTTGATCATAGGTCATACTCATCATTTAAGCTCAAAATGGGGTTACCATTTTTCATTTAAGCATCTTGATGTATTCACATCTTGTCGAGTTACATTAGGTCATGACTTGGAGTAAAGCTTCTCTAAGATGGAATAACATACTTTGGTTGGTGGTGTTGTCCATGTAGTTGAACTTGTGTGGGTTGCTCAAGGTTGATGTAGCTCATCAAGAATTTGGAGCACCACTTGGAATTTGAGTCCATCTACCTACATGGGTTAGTTCTTGTAAGGAAGAGCACTTGTGTATCCAAAAATGACAATCATGAAGCTCAACATAGAATATGTAAAAGGATATGTTTGAATGGTTTCGTGCTTCCTTGTCTTCAACCACCATAGTATAGAAACTTTGTGATGTAGAGATTGCTCAAGATATGAGTAGGTTACAACCTCATGGAATTAGATTCATCCAAGTACCTACATGGGTTAGATAATATGCAAGATACAAATATATCCAAGACATAAGATTTTCATCATAAGAGAAAGATCAAGGATTAGTCATAAGCTCATGTCTTGCATGTATCCATTGGAGTTTCTACTCCAAGTTTGAAGCATCAATGATGTTCAATTCTCCTCTCAACCTGCAATACACTTTCTCATCAAGAGGTTTACTGAACATATCTGCTAATTGCTTTTCGGTGCGAACATGCTTAAGATTAATGTCACCCTTAGCAACATGATCTCGAATGAAATGATTACGAACTTCAATATGCTTAGTTCGAGAATGTTGCACAGGATTATGACCAATTTTGATAGCACTTTCATTGTCACAAAGCAATGGAATATGTTTCACATATATCCCATAATCTTTAAGAGTTGGGTCATCCAAAGTAATTGAGCACAACATGAACTAGCGGCAATGTATTCCGCTTCGGCGGTGGATAAGGATACCGAGTTTTGTTTCTTGGAGGACCAAGATACAAGAGATCTACCAAGAAATTGACAAGTACCCGAAGTGGACTTTCTATCAACCTTGTCTCCGGCATAGTCCGAGTCGGAGTAGCCAACAAGATCGAAAGAGGCCCTCTTAGGATATGAAATGGCAAAATTTGGTGTATGGATTAAGTATCTCACTATCCTTTTCACGGCCTTAAGATGACATTCTTTAGGAGTAGCTTGATATCGTGCAGACATGCACACACTTAGCATGATATCGGGACGTGAAGCACATAGATATAACAATGAACCAATCATAGAGCGATAAACCTTTTGATTAACCGGTTCACCATCTTTGGTTAGGTCAAGATGTCCACTAGTAGGCATGGGTGTAGTCATACCTTTGCATTCTTGCATATTGAACTTCTTGAATAAGTCCTTGGTGTACTTCGTTTGAGAAACAAAAGTACCTTCCTTAGTTTGCTTGATTTGCAACCCAAGAAAGAATTTGAGTTCACTCATCATAGACATCTCAAACTTCTCCGACATTAACTTCCCAAACTTTTCACTAAAATGAGGGTTAGTTGAACCAAATATAATATCATCAACATAGATTTGGCACACAAATAGTTCTCCATTAACCCTTTTAGTAAAAAGTGTGGAATCAATTTTCCCAATTTCAAAGCCTTTTTCAATGAGGAACTTGGTCAAGCATTTATACCACGCTCTAGGAGCTTGTTTAAGACCATAAAGGGCTTTGTGAAGTTTGTAAACATGATTTGCTTTCTTAGGATTGACAAAGCCGGGAGGTTGCATAACATAAACTTCCTCCTCTATTTCACCATTTAGAAAAGCACTTTTAATGTCCATTTGGGACAAGGTGATATCATGATGATTAGCATAGGCAAGTAAGATGCGAATGGACTCAAGTCTAGCGACGGGAGCATAAGTCTCACCATAGTCCATACCTTCGACTTGTGTGTAGCCTTGGGCAACGAGACGTGCTTTGTTGCGAACTACTTGTCCATCTTCATCTTGCTTGTTGCGAAACACCCATTTGGTACCAATGATGTTGTGGTTGTTGTCGGGATTCTCAACCAATGTCCAAACTTGGTTCCTCTCAAAGTTGTGTAGCTCTTCATGCATAGCATATATCCAATGCGAATCTTCCAATGCTTCTTCGACCTTCATAGGTTCAATGCTAGAGACGAAAGGATAGTTTTCACAAAAGTTAGCTAAACGAGTTTTAGAGCGAGTGATTCTCCCGGTTTGAATATCATTGTAGATTTTCTCGACGTGATGGTATTTCGCAATTCTTGCTCTAACTCGTGAAAGTTTTTGCTTGGTTCTTGGTTGAACTTCTTCTTCATCTTTTTCTTCTTCTTGGCCTTCTTCATTGTTGGCGTTGTTGTTCTCTTGTCGTGGTGGAGGAGGTTGTTGATGTTCATCTTGATGCACTTCCTCGTTTTCTTCATCTTGGTGTGTCCCACTTGTGGATGCTTCCGTATCAACTCTTGGTTCACCTTGTCGTGAAGTAGAAGCTTCCACTTGGACGGACGAGGTACTCTCCTTCACCTCCGTTGGACGGACCTTGTCAATAGACAAGTCTTGGATTGCTTCCGAAGGATCTTTGTCTCCTACATCAATTGGCAATTGCTCTACTTGCGAGCCGTTAGATTCATCCAACTTCACATCTACCGTCTCTTCAACCTTTCGGGTGAAATTGTTGTAGACACGGTAAGTGTGAGAGTTTGAGCCATAACCTAGTAGGAAAGCTTCATTTGACTTAGGAGCAAATTTAGAACGACGATGCTTATCAAGAATGTAGCACTTTGAGCTGAATACTCGAAAGTATACAACTGGGTTTGTTACCGGTGAGGAGCTCGTATGCCGTCTTGCCGAGTAGCTTGTGAAGATACAAGCGATTTGTTGCATGACAAGCTGTCTCAATCGCTTCTGCCCAAAAGTGCTTTGGCGTCTTGTACTCATCAAGCATCGTTCTCGCCATTTCAATGAGCGTCCGGTTCTTCCTCTCAACAACTCCATTTTTTGAGGTGTGTATGTAGCCGAGAACTCATGTGAAATCCCTTCTTCGTCAAGAAAGGTGTCCACATTTGCGTTCTTGAACTCCGTTTCGTTGTCGCTTTGAACCTTCTTGATCTTCACTTCAAATTGATTTTGGGCCTTCCTAGCGAAGTTTTTGAAGATCTTTTGGACCTGCGATTTATCATCGAGAAAGAACACCCACGTAAATCTTTAAAAATCATCAACTATAACTAGACCAAAAGAATTTCCACCGAGACTCTTGTAAGAGTTGGGACCAAAGAGATCCATGTGAAGTAGCTCGAGTGGCCTCTTTGTGGTCATGATGTTCTTCACGGGATGCCTTCCTCCAACCTGTTTACCTGCTTGACAAGCACTGCAAAGTCTATCCTTATCAAATATGACATTGTTAACACCAAGGATATGATTCCCTTTAATAAGCTTGTCAAGGTTTCGCATACCAACATGACCTAGTCGTCTATGCCATAACCAACCTTTTGAGGATTTAGCAATGAAGCAAGTTTTAGGTTGAGCCTTTTTAGTGAAATCAACAATGTATAGATCACCTCTACGTATACTGGTAAAGACCATTTTATGATTGTCTCGACGAAACACTTGGCAATCTACTTCAGTGAATAGGACACTGAAACCGAAATTAGCAAGTCTAGATACTGAAAGTAAGTTGTAACCAAGAGATTCGACGAGCATAACATTTTGTATGGAGCTATCATGTGATATGGCCACCTTACCGAGGCCAACCACCTTACCCTTTGAGTTGTCACCGAAAGTGACATACTTTCGAGGACCATTGTTTTCAGCAAGCTCATGAAACATGTCTTTATCTCTGGTCATGTGATCGGTACATCCACTATCAAGAACCCATTCCTTTCCTCCTGACATATATCCCCGAAGATTTGCCATAAGACCAAAGTGTCTCATTGCATCATCAAGATCGAAGTCACTATCATCATCCTCATCATAGTATCCATGTTCAACATCATCATGTGATGGATCAAATCCTAGAGAGGGTGATTCGTTAGAGTGAGTTTGACAATGATCTTGCTTATGAATTTTTATAGCTTCCGAAATAATATCACCAATAATTCCAACATCTCCTTTGGCACGCATAAGGTTTGTAAGTTCAAATAGACGATCACCAAACATAGGATCACTAGTATTCATCTTACTCAAGGCAATAGACTTATGGAGAATTTCATCTAGATTTTTCAAGGAATAATTTGGAAATCGTTCCTCAAGAAATTTCCATATAGTGTAGGCACACTCAAGAGAAGGCAAACATCCAATCAAGTTTCTAGGCAATCCTCTAATAATAAGTTCGGCAATTCTAGGATTCCTAACCATGTAAATTGACTCATCAAGAGTAGGATGCATAGGATCAACATGAGCTGCACAAGGGCTAACAATATACTTGTTCAAATGATATTGATTGAAAATTACAAGCTTCTCATTTTTCCACTCATGAAAATACTCTCCATCAAGAATAGGCACTCTATGTCTAAGACTCCCCAAAGTAGACTCATCCATCTTCCTCCAGTGGTGATTAAACCAAGGCAATGGAGACCAATGCTCTGATGCCACTTGTAGGATCTTGAGAAGAGGTGTATAGAGGGGGGGTGATTAGACACTTAGTACCAAAGTTGCAGTTTTTAACCTTTTTAAGTTTAAGTGGAGTTTAGGCACAAGTTTAACATTCACAACACATAGCAAGAAAGCATGCACAGAGTATATGAGCAGGGAAAGTAAAGCATGCAACTTGCAAGAATGTAAAGGGAAGGGTTTTGGAGGATTCAAACGCAATTGGAGACACGGATGTTTTTGGCGTGGTTCCGATAGGTGGTGCTATCGTACATCCACGTTGATGGAGACTTCAACCCACGAAGGGTAACGGTTGCGCGAGTCCACGGAGGGCTCCACCCACATAGGGTCCGCGAAGAAGCAACCTTGTCTATCCCACCATGGCCGTTGCCCACGAAGGACTTGCCTCACTAGCGGTAGATCTTCACGAAGTAGGCGATCTCCTTGCCCTGACAAACTCCTTGGTTCAACTCCACAATCTTGTCGGAGGTTCCCAAGTGACACCTAGCCAATCTAGGAGACACAACTCTCCAAGAAGTAACAAATGGTGCGTTGATGATGAACTCCTTGCTCTTGTGCTTCAAAAGATAGTCTCCCCAACTCTAAACTCTCTCTCATGGGATTTGGATCCGGTGGAAAGAAGATTTGAGAGGAAAGCAACTTGGGGAAGTAACAAATTTGGAAGCTTGGATTGCTGGACGCTGTCCAACGAGTCTGGTCCGATGCCTGACTTTAGGTTCAGTGCTTGATCGACATCCGTCCCTCCGCGGGAATCCGGCATGGAGGGTTCGGGAGTCTGGACATAACTAGTTTTTAGTATAGAAGAAGAATCACCGCTTCGTTCCTCTACCACCACAACGTGGTGGGTAACCTGGGGAGAGTTAATCTCTCTCAGATCGGTTTTAAGCCCAATCTGATTATAGTCTGTGGCGACCCCCAGGGCGGCAATGCGGTCCAGGAGTTCATTTACAGAAGAGAGCTCCATCGGATCCAGCTGCTCGACGAATTCCGAGCTGACGTGAAGATTGCTTCCGATGACCCGAGAGGTCATCGTCGATGTGGTGGCCGAACAGGCGGTCATGAGAAAACCACCTAGCCGGATATCGTGGCCGGCGACCAAAGCTCCTTTGGTGATGGTTCTGTCTTTAAAGACGGGAAGAGGCATCCTTCCTGATCGCGATGGCACAGAGTAACTCTCAATGAAAGCACCAATGTCGGTGTCAAAACCGGCGGATCTCGGGTAGGGGGTCCCGAACTGTGCGTCTAGGCGGATGGTAACAGGAGACAAGGGACACGATGTTTTTACCCAGGTTCGGGCCCTCTCGATGGAGGTAAAACCCTACTCCTGCTTGATTGATATTGATGATATGGGTAGTACAAGAGTGGATCTACCACGAGATCAAGGAGGCTAAACCCTAGAAGCTAGCCTATGGTATGATTGTTGTAATGGTTGTTGTCCTACGGACTAAAACCCTCCGGTTTATATAGACACCGGAGAGGGCTAGGGTTACACAGAGTCAGTTACAATGGTAGGAGATGTACATATCCGTATTGCCAAGCTTGCCTTCCACGCCAAGGAAAGTCCCATCCGGACACTGGACGAAGTCTTCAATCTTGTATCTTCATAGTCTTGGAGTCCGGCCGATGATGATAGTCCGGCTATCCGGACACCCCCTAGTCCAGGACGCTCTCAGTAGCCCCCGAACCTGGCTTCAATGACGACGAGTCTGGCTCCCTTACAGACGTTGCGCTCCTTGGCTTCCACGCCCAATAATGGTCTTCTTCCACGCGTCGCACGATTGCGAAAAGCCAGGGTATCTTTTATATTTTACCCCCTAGCTGCGCAAATAATCTGCCTATAAAAGAGGCAGGAATCCAGATCCAAATCACACCATCTTCCTTCCGCGAGTACTCATCGAAGCGCTTTTGACCAAAAATCCATTCCATCATGGACCGTCGACGCGGCTCCACCTCTCGCGCTCCCAGCCCTCCGCCAAGAAATTGGAGGAGATGTTCTGTTCCGCACAACGAGCTGGTGACGCTCCAAGCGGAGGGATATCTTCCTCTAGCCTTTATGGTCCCGGTTCGAGCCGGGCTGGCCACCTACAAAGGTGGGAAGCAAGCGGAGGCCACCCCTAGTCCCTCTAAAGGGGAGCGGGTATGCTTCGTCCCCTATCTAATAAGGGGGTTTGGAGTTCCTGTACATCCGTTCCTCCGCGGGCTTCTGGAGTTCTACGGACTCCAGCTCCACCACCTCATGCCCGCCTCTATTCTGCATATCGCGGGTTTCGTAGCTCTTTGCGAGCTATTCCTGGGCATCGAGCCCCATTTTGCGCTATGGAAGAGGCTATTCTGCCTCGTACCCCGCTCTCACTAGGGGTCTATATATCAAGTGGGCGGTGCCGAAATATGGCGCATCGCCGGGACCGGATATCCATCCGGAACCCCTAAGAAGGCGTGCGAAGACTGGCCTTCGGAATGGTTTTATGTAGAAGATGCTCCACTGCCGGACCCAGTTCGGATCGGCCTCCCGGAGTTCAGCAAGGCTCCTCTGAAGAAACGCCTAAGTTGGCGCCCGCGGAGCCCTCAACTGGAGGAAGACAAGAGCGTCCATTATTTGATGGGCCGGATAAGGTTGCTGGCCCATTCCGGATTGACCATGATTGGAGTCATGGCCACGTGCATTATGCCGGGGGTGCAGCCGCTGCAATACAGGGGCCACCCCATGTGGGATTTCAACGGGGAGAATGATGCCACCTGTCATGGCCGCAAAGGGCTAGGATCGGCCGAAGATCTGGTGAAGATTCTGTCCGGCCTGTACAAGGGGGAGAAGGAGGACTTCCTCCAGACGAGCCCATTGAATGGGTTCTCCATGAATAACCCTCGGAGTTGGGTAAGCGGATGTTTATTTATCCGACCCGCGCTTTCAAAGTTAAGTACCTTACTCTATGGCTTTGACGCAGGAACTGCGCCGGACTGTGGAGAGCATACATAGTCCAGCCCCACAACTCGAGGATCTGGGAAGATCCCTTGATCCGGCCTCCGAAGAGGATTCGGACATAAAGGTGGAGCTAATTGACGGGGTGTTCCACCAATTCAGCATGGACAACGCTCTAGTCGCCATTACGGCCGACTACCCCGGCTTGTCACTGGCTTCCCAGGTACTTATGACCGAAGTCCTGACACCATTACTCCATCCTTGCGCATTTCTGACCACTGTACACGACGGTGTATTGTAGGAGGTGCCTTCAAGGCGGGAAGCCGAACCCGCGGCGACTGACCAACAGAGGTCAGTCCGGCCCCGCAGGCGAAAGAGGGGTGCGGTGCGAATCGAAACGTCACCGCAACGGAATAGCTTGCGACCATCATTTAGGACAAAGTCCCTAGGAGGTGTATTAATGCTCATGACTTTTTCAGGAGAAAGAACGCTCGCCGGACTATGGACGGAGAGGTTGCCAACCAAGCCTCTGCCAGCCAGGCTCCAACACCTGGTTCGGAGGGGGAGGCGAGCGCAAGGCGCAAGCCGGATACTCCTCCAACGGAGGATGCCGACAGGCTGTCTGCCACCAGGTCTGAGGTGGAGAGCGCCATGAACCATAGGCGCCGCCTGACAGTTTTTGTGACGCGTGCTTCTCCCCTGAGGCGTTGAATGCCTTTAACGCGGGAGATGCGCACCTCCGTGCCGCTCAAGATGGTTTGACCAGAGCCACGGAGCAGTATGTAAAAGACATACGGGTAAGAGATTTTAATAGTTGTATATGCCAGTAGCCCCCGAGACTTAAAGTAGTTAGATTAACTGATTTAAGGATCATTTGATATGCAGGATCTTACAGAGAAGAATACCCAATTGTCTCAGGAGCTACAAGAGTGCAAGGCCCAACTTGAGGCCGCACTGGCTGCCGCCGAAGGTGGCACAGAGACCCCCTCTGGTAACACATTATTTCAAAAAAAGATAAGCGGTGTGCGGCATACGTAGAAGTCTGACAATGATATTGCAGATGTTGCCAGACAAGCAACAACTACTGCGCCAACTGAAGGCCGGCGAGAGGGTGCTTATGAAGGTGCAGCAGGAGAGGAACAAACTCCAGGATGCCCACACCCAGCTAGGAGAAGAGCTAAAGGGTGTTCGGGCCGAGCTGTGTGGCTCCGTGAGGGAGAATCAGAGGCTTCGTCGCGGCATCTATAGTAAGTGCCTGAGCGAACTCCTTTGAAAGGAAGAGTTCTGCGAGGAAGTCAATTGACAAAAATATGTCTGTAGGTGCGCTCACAGGTTGCCCTGCGGAGGAAATGCCCGTTTCAACAGGTGACCAACTTCCCGAGCTGGTGCAACTGCTTGAACGTGTTCGGTAGGCGATGAATGGCGTCGTCCAGGCCCTATGGCCCTCCGTCTCCCTACCCGAGGGCCTTGGAGAGCTTGCGGAGAAGCTTCAGGGAGTGCGGCAGCGCTTCCGTTTATGGAAGATATCGGCCTGCCGTTAGGGTGCTAGGGAGGCCTGGGCCATGGTGAAGACGCGGTACAAGAAGGTGGATCCAAACCACATGGCCGAGGTCGGACCTGTGGGGCCCGATGGGAAGGAGGTCCCTGTGAGCTTAGTGTACGGCCAAGTAGAGTTGGCCGCTAAGTATTCCCAACGGGACTGTAAATTAGACAGCTTGTTAGAAGGGATTGAGGAGGAGTACAGTCAATCGATTTGATGATGTATTTTTAAAATGACATGTAAAATGCCTTCTAGCCGGATTGTAGATCGTTTGTCTTTGCCGACCTTTTCGCTTCGACCTCAGGACCCTAGAGTCCGGAGTATACCTTCTCGATTATGACAAAACCGGGGCATGCATGGAGACCAGGCGTAGGGGTCATTAGTGCTTTATCATACAAGTGCCCAACTAGTTATGTTATATTACATGGTTAGTAAGAAACATCTTCCAGGGAGAATAGTTCCGTTAAGGGTTCCTTTCCCTGGGAGGCATGCCCTAAGGTGCATGTCCGGACTGCGAAAAGAGCAGGAAAGCATCTGGGGGCAGATAAATAAATAGGTAAAAAATCATCTTTCAAGTCACCGACCGAATATTCCCTTAAGAACGCTAGCTTTCGGCTTCACCCAGTCTGAGGTACACATCCGGCTGACCCGACAGTAACAATCACAGAGGTGCTCCCTTTACCTCCTAGCCGAACAATCGGGAATGTAGGGGTAAGCACAGGAGCCAGGCAACCCAGCTTGGCCAAAACTTAAGTCATATCGATGCATATATTGGTGAATAAAAGGTACATGTGGAAGTTTGACACATGTGCTGGGCGTGAAGCCCGTATAATTAAGCTTCTGTTAAAAAAGCCCCCAGGTATAATGAGTGCGGGTAGCACATCAAGTGTGCGCGAACAATGCACAAATAGGTCCTCAAGGGTTTTTATTTAAAAAAAGGTGAGAGAAGAGAGCGAAACAAAAGACAGCTGAAGAGTGAAAAAGGTGGACGTAGGAAGGAGACGAACTCTTAGTCCGGCGCTGATAAAATGCGGAACGGGCCTTTGCCACATCGCGTTCCTCCTCCAATGCGTCCAAGCTGTCCTGCCGATCCAGCTCGGCTTCTCTTTCTTCGTACATGCGCACTCAAGGTGAGTCATGGATTATGTCGCAGGGCAAAACTGCCTCTGCGCCGTATACCATAAAGAATGGTGTGAATCTGGTAGTACGGTTTCGCGTAGTCCGCAGCCCCCAGAGTACAGAGTCAAGCTCCTCTACCCAGTGCGTGTTAGATTCCGTAAGGGACCGCACTAGTCGGGGTTTGATGCCGCTCATTATTAGACCATTTGCTCGTTCAACTTGACCGTTGGTTTGAGGGTGGTAAACTGAAGCGTAGTCGAGCTTAATGCCCATATTTTTGCACCAGAGTTTGACCTCATAGGCTGTGAAGTTCGTGCCGTTATTGGTAATGATGCTGTGGGGGACGCCATAATAGTGTACTACCCCGGATATGAAGTCTATCACTGGTCCGGACTCTGCCATTTTAACTGGCTTGGCCTCTATCCATTTGGTGAATTTGTCCACCATGACTAGTAGGTATTTATGCTTGTGGGTTCCCCCTTTAAGGGGTCCAACCATGTCAAGCCCCCAGACCGCGAACGGCCAGGCGATGGGTATAGTTTTGAGGGTGGTGGGTGGCATATGGCTCTGATTGGCAAAGAGCTGACAACCGATGCATCTTTGGACTAAGTCCTGAGCATCCGCCCGGGCCGTCGGTAATAAAATCCTGTACGGAAGGCCTTACCTACAAGTGCCCGGGCTGCAGCGTGGTGTCCGCCTAGTCCGGCAAGAATTTCAGCCAGAAGATTCCGCCCTTCCTCTTCGGAGATGCACCTTTGAAGGACTCCGGTTGTGCTTTTCTTATAATGTTCTCCCTCATGGACCTTGTAGGCTTTAGATCGCCGGACTATGCAGCGGGCCTCATTTTGGTCTTTGGGGAGTTCCTGCCTAATTAGGTAGGCTAGGAATGGTTCTGTCCATGGGGCAATTACTGCCATTATTTCGTGGGCTGAAGATGTTATTTCATCGGCTGAGTCGCTTATTATGTCAGGTTGTTCTGTGTTGGGTGGCGCAGTTGTTTCCGGGTTCGTATTTCCGGATTCCTCTTCCCATAGTACGGATGGCTTACAGAGCCGTTCCAGGAAGATGTTTGGAGGGACAGCGTCGCGCTTCGCGCCAATGCGTGCCAACACGTCGGCTGCTTGGTTATCATCTCGGGCTACGTGGTGGAATTCGAGTCCTTTGAACCGAGCTGACATTTTTAGGACAGCGTTACGATAGGCTGCCATTTTCGGATCCTTGGCGTCAAAGTCTCCATTTACTTGGGATATTGCAAGGTTTGAATCCCCGCGCACCTCTAGGCATTGGATACCCATGGAGATTGCCATCCGGAGACCATGTAGGAGGGCCTCATATTCGGCTGCATTGTTGGAGTCCGTGTACATTATTTGAAGTACGTATTGGACCGTGTCTCCGGTTGGGGACGTCAGTACGACACCAGCCCCCAAGCCGGCCAACATTTTGGAGCCGTCGAAATGCATAATCCAATTGGAGTATGCGCCGTACTCTTTAGGGAGTTTGGCTTCGGTCCATTCAGCGACGAAGTCAGCCAAGACTTGCGACTTTATAGCTCGCCGAGGTTTGTAAGTTATATCGAATGGTAAGAGCTCAATGGCCCATTTTGCAATCCTGCCCGTCGCGTCGCGGTTGTTTATAATGTCGTTAAGGGGCACTTTGGAGGCCACTCTTATCGAACACTCTTGAAAGTAGTGTCGAAGCTTCCGGGATGCCATGAACACCGCGTACGCTGTCTTTTGATAATGCGGGTACCGGGACTTGCAGGGAGTTAAGACAGTGGATACGTAGTACACTGGTTTTTGAAGAGGGAATTTATGCCCTTCTGTTTCTCGTTCGACGACGAGCACCGCGCTTACAACTTGATGTGTTGCCGCGATATATAACAACATTGGTTCGCCCAGGTTAGGCGTGGCCAGGACCGGATTTGTTGCCAATATGACTTTTATTTCTTCGAGTCCGGCAGTGGCAGCATCCGTCCACTCGAAGTGTTCGGTGCGCCCGAGGAGGCGACAGAGGGGCAATGCCTTTTCTCCCAAACGGGAGATGAAGCGGCTTAGAGCCGCCACACATCCAGTCAGTTTTTGTATCTGTTTGAGGTCTTTTGGAATATCCAGCTGTGATAGAGCTCAGATCTTTGCTGGGTTTGCTTCAATTCCTCTACCGGATACAATGAAGCCCAGGAGCTTTCCGGCTGGTACGCCGAAAACGCATTTTTATGGATTCAGCTTAATGTCATATGCTCGGAGGTTGTTGAATGTGAGCCTCAAATCGTTTACTAGACTTTCGACGTGTTTGGTTTTGACGACTATGTCGTCTACGTATGCCTCTACTGTTTTGCCGATCTAGGTGGCCAGACATGTCTGAATCATGCGCTGATATGTTGCTGTAACGCCCTCGATGCGGCTATATCTCCCACGTGTCGAAGCACGACTTAGAGGCATAACCGCATTGAAAGCAATGTCGCAAGTGAGGTAATCTTCGCACAACCCATGTAATACATAAGGGAAAGAGATACATAGTTGGCTTACAGTCGCCACTTCACACAATACATAAATAAACATCCATCATCCAGATTACACTCAAGGTCCGACTACGGAACCAAAATAAAAGAAGGCTACCCCAAATGCTACACAGATCCCCGATCGTCCCGACTGGGCACCTCTACTGATCATCTGGAAACGAAACATAGTAACGACCAAGGGCCTCATCAAATTCCCACTTGAGCTCGGTTGCGCCATCTGCGCCGGTATCCTCGGCACCTGCATCTATTTTGGTAGAATCTGTGAGCCACGGGGACTCAGCAATCTCACACCCGTGAGATCAAGACTATTTAAGCTCATAGGTAGGAAAAGGCAATATGGTGGAGCTGCGGCAAGCACTGAGCATGTATGGTGGCTAACATACGCAAGTGAGAGCGAGAAGAGAAGCAGCGCATCGGTCGAGAAGCTAGAAGCGTTCAAGAAGTGATCCTAAAGCTACTTACGTCAAGCATAACTCAAACCGTGTTCACTTCCCGGACACCGCCGAGAAGGGACCATCACGGCTACACACGCGGTTGATGCATTTTAATGAAGTCAAGTGTCAAGTTATCTACAACCGGACATTAACAAATTCCCATCTGCCTCATAACCGCGGGCACGGCTTTCGAAAGATTATATACCCTGCAGGGGTGTCCCAACTTAGCCCATCATAAGCTCTCACAGTCAACGAAGGAATAAACCTTCTCCCGGGAAGACCCGATCAGTCTCGGAATCCCGGTTCGCAAGACATTTTGACAATGGTAAAACAAGACCAGCAAAGCCGCCCGATTGTGCCGACAAATCCCGATAGGAGCTGCACATATCTCGTTCTCAGGGCACATCCGGATGAGACTAGCTACGAGTAAAACCAAACCTCAAGTTGCCCCGAGGTGGCCCCGCAGGCAGCTCAGTTCGGACCAACACTCGAAGGAGCACTGGCCCGGGGGGGGCGGGGGCTAAAATAAAGATGACCCTCGGGCTCGCGAAAACCCCAGGGAAAAAGGCTTAGGTGGCAAATGGTAAAACCAAGTTTGGGCCTTGCTGGAGGAGTTTTATTCAAAGCAAACTGTCAAGGGGGTCCCATAAATCACCCAACCGTGTAAGGAACACAAAATCAAGGAACTTAACACCGGTATGACGGAAACTAGGGCGGCAAGAGTGGAACAAGTCACCAGGCATAAGGCCGAGCCTTCCACCCTTTACCAAGTATATAAGGTGCATT
>LR880967.1:14044879-14059570 GCA_904067115.1 Aegilops sharonensis
TGGCAAACCCTAGTCTTTGGAAGAATCGGACTCACCGAGATTGTATTTTCGGTCCCACCGAAAATCCCAACGTTCACAAGATTTGAACTTTCGGTCTCACCGAGTTGTCAACTTCGGTCTGACCGAGATTGGTCAAATGTGTGTAACGGTTGGATTTTGTGTGGAGGCTATAAATACCCCTCCACCTCCTCTTCATTCGTTGAGAGAGCCATCAGAAAGAACTACCACTCCTACCTTACATTTCTGAGAAGAAAACTACCTTCCCTTGTGTTGAGATCAAGTTGCTCCACTCCCACCATATGAAACTTGATTTCTAGTCTTCCCAAGTTGCTTTCCACTCAATCCTTTCTTCCACCACAGCCAAATCAGTGAGGAGAGTTGAGTGTTGGGGAGATTATCATTTGAAGCACAAGAGCAAGGAGTTCATCATCACCAACACCATCTATTACCTTTTGGAGGGTGGTGCCTCCTAGATTGGTTAGGTGTCGCTTGGGAGCCTCCGTCAAGATGTGGAGTTGAACCAAGAAGTTTGTAAGGGCAAGGAGATCGCCTACTTCGTGAAGATCTACCCCGAGTAAGGCTAGTCCTCCGTGGATGTAGGCCATGATGGCATAGACAAGGTTGCTTCTTTGTGGACCCTTCGTGGGTGGAGCCCTCCGTGGACTCTCGCAGCCGTTACCCTCCGTGGGTTGAAGTCTCCATCAACGTGGATTGACGATAGCACCACCTATCGGAACCACGAGAAAAATCTCCGTGTCTCCAAATTGCGTTTGCTCTTCACAATCTCTCATTTACTATATGTGCAATTTACTTTCCGCTGCCCCATACTCTAGAATTGCATGTGTAGTATGTTGCTCGACTTGTTTGCATAATGCTTGACTTGATCTTCATTGTGAACTTGCTAAAAACTTGTTCTAATCAAAAGGCTAAACTTTTATCTTGTCGAGTTGTCTAATCACCCCCCTCTAGACACTCTTGCCTTCAACGATCCTACAATTGGTATCAGAGCATTGGTCTCCATTGCTTTGGTTTGCACACCATTGGAGGAAGATGGACGTGTCTACGTTTGGGAGTGTTAGTCATAGAGTGCCTATTCTTGATGGAGTGTCCTATAACTCGTGGAGGATTGAAATGCTTGCTATCTTTAAGATGTACAACTTGCGCAAATATGTTGAAACCCCATATGTACCTCCATTTGACCCCTTGCACCCTACTATGGATGAAGAGCTTGATTTGCTTCGTAACCTTAGAACTGTCAATCTTATCATTAGAGGTTTGCCCGATAACTTGCTTGAGCTTGTCACAAACTTTGAGTGCGCCCATGCTATGTGGAAGTTCTTGGAAGAACTTTATCTGGACTACTCTTTGAGAGGTCTTGATGAAATTCTATACAAGACTATTGAATTTGATATGATGCGCCCCAAAGATCCCACCTTTGATAAATGCTTCTTTGAGCTTCGTGACCTTATGAAAAAGAAGGGTGATCCCGGTTTTATCAATGTCCGAGTTAGAAATGCTCTTGTATTGCATTCCGATGATTATTATCACATTGATAAAACTGATGCAAGTCATTGTCAAATTGACCTAGGTATTGATGATGAATTATCTATGGGTCAATATGATGATGAGCATGAGCATGATGACGATTCGGACACCGAGCTAGACAAGATCATGAAGAGTCTCAATCTTATGGCAAATCTGAGAGACTACATATCCGGTGGAAAAGAGTGGATTCTTGATAGTGGATGCACCGATCACATGACTGGAGATGAAGACATGTTTGGAGAGCTTGAAAAGAACGATGGTCCACGCAAGTATGTGACTTTTGGAGACAACTCCAAGGGTAAGGTACTTGGCCTTGGTAAGGTGGCCATATCTCATGATAGCTCCATTAAAAATGTCATGCTTGTTGAATCACTTGGATACAATTTACTTTCCGTGTCTAGATTAGCTGACTTTGGATTCAATGTGCTATTCACCAAAGTAGATTGCCAAGTTTTTCGTCGTGACAATCATAACATGGTCTTTACCGGTATCCGTAGAGGCGATTTGTATATTGTCGATTTCACTAAGAAAGCTCAACCTAGAACTTGCTTCATCGCTAAATCTGCAAAAGGTTGGCTTTGGCATAGAAGGCTTGGACATGTTGGTATGCGTAATCTAGATAAGCTAATTAGAGGTGATCACATTCTTGGTGTTAAAGATGTTTTCTTTGACAAAGATAGACTCTGCAGTGCATGTCAAGCAGGAAAACAAGTAGGCGGAAGTCATCCCGTGAAGAATATCATGACCACAAGGAGACCGCTTGAGCTTCTTCATATGGATCTCTTCGGTCCCAATGCTTACAAAAGCCTTGGTGGTAACTCCTTTGGTCTAGTTATTGTTGATGATTTTTCCAGATTTACGTGGGTATTTTTCCTTGATGACAAATCGCAGGTTCAGAAAATCTTCAAAACCTTTGCAAGAAAGGCTCAGAATCAATTTGAGGTGAAGATCAAGAAGGTTCGGAGTGACAACGGAACGGAGTTCAAGAACGCCCATGTGGACTCTTTTCTCGATGAGGAAGGGATTCTACATGAGTTCTCAGCTACGTACACACCTCAACAAAATGGAGTTGTTGAGAGGAAGAACCGAACGCTCATTGAGATGGCGAGAACAATGCTTGATGAATACAAGACACCGAAACACTTCTGGGGTGAAGCCGTCGAGACAGCTTGTCATGCTATCAACAGACTTTATCTTCACAAGCTCCTCGGCAAGACTTCATACGAGCTCCTTACCGGTAACAAACCCCAAGTGGGATATTTTCGTGTCTTTGGTTCAAAATGCTATATCCTTGATAAGCATCGTCGGTCTAAATTTGCTCCTAAAACTCATGAAGGCTTTTTTCTCGGTTATGGATCAAACTCTCACACCTACCGTGTCTACAATAATTTCACCCGAAAGGATGAAGAGACGGTAGACGTGAAGTTTGATGAATCTAATGGCTCGCAAGTAGAGCAAATGCCTATTGATGTAGGAGACAAGGACCCTTCGGAAGCCATTCAAGATTTATCCATTGGAAAGATTCGTCCCATGGAAGTGAAGGAGAGTACCTCATCTACATATGTGGAGCCACCTACCTCACGGCAAGGTGAACCTCAAGGCAACATGGAGGCCTACACAAGTGGAACTCACCAAGATGAGGAAGTGCGACAAGAAGATCCACCACAACCTCCTTCTCCACCACCTCAAGACAACACCAACAACAATGATGAAGAAGAAGATGAGGATGATGAGGAAGCTCAGCCACGACCACGACAAAAGCTATCCCGAGTTCGAGCAAGAGTCAAGAAGGACCATCCCGTGGAACAAATGATGAATGACATCGACTCCGGGAGAATCACTCGCTCTAAAACTCGTTTAGCTAACTTTTGTGAGCATTACTCATTTATTTCCAGTCTTGAACCTATGAAGGTAGAAGAAGCGCTTGAAGACCCGGATTGGGTGAACGCTATGCATGAAGAGCTACACAACTTCGAGAGGAACAACGTTTGGACTTTGGTAGAGAAGCCCAATGATGACCAAAACGTCATTGGAACCAAATGGGTGTTTCGGAACAAGCAAGATGAAGATGGACAAGTCATCCACAACAAGGCTCGTCTCGTAGCACAAGGTTACACACAAGTCGAAGGTATGGACTATGGTGAGACCTATGCCCCCGTTGCTAGACTTGAGTCCATTCGCATTATTCTTGCTTATGCCAACCACCATGACATTACTCTCTATCAAATGGATATTAAAAGTGCTTTCCTAAATGGTGAAATTGAGGAGGAAGTATTTGTGAAACAACCTCCCGGATTTGTGAATCCTAAAAAGCCTAATCATGTTTACAAATTACACAAAGCTCTTTATGGTCTTAAACAAGCTCCTAGAGCGTGGTACAAATGCTTGACTAGCTTTCTTCTTGAAAAAGGATTTGAGATTGGTAAAATAGACTCAACGCTATTCACGAAAAGGGTAGATGGTGAACTATTTGTGTGCCAAATATATGTTGATGATATTATCTTTGGTTCAACTAACCCTCATTTTAGTGAGAAGTTTGGAAAGCTTATGTCGGAGAAGTATGAGATGTCCATGATGAGTGAACTCAAGTTCTTCCTTGGGTTGCAAATCAAGCAATCTAAGGAGGGTACTTTTGTCTCACAAACAAAGTACACTAAGGATCTCTTCAAGAAGTTCAACATGCAAGAGAGCAAAGGTATGAGAACCCCCATGCCTACTAATGGACATAATGACTTGACTAAAGATGGAGAACCTGTTGATCAAAAGGTTTATCGATCCATGATTGGTTCTCTACTATATCTCTGTGCTTCTCGTCCTGACATAATGTTGAGTGTATGCATGTGTGCTCGATATCAAGCTGCTCCTAAAGAATGTCATCTTAAGGCTGTTAAAAGGATTGTGAGATATTTAATACACACACCTAACTTTGGCATTTGGTATCCTAAGAGGGCCTCTTTCGATCTTGTTGGCTATTCCGACTCGGACTATGCCGGAGACAAGATTGATAGAAAGTCAACTTCGGGTACATGTCAATTTCTCGGTCGATCCCTTGTATCTTGGTCATCCAAGAAACAAAATTCGATATCATTATCTACTGCCGAAGCAGAATATATTGCTGCTGGTTCGTGTTGTGCTCAGTTGCTATGGATGAAACAAATGCTTAAGGATTATGGGATACATGCGAGACATGTTCTTTTGCTTTGTGACAATGAGAGTGCGATTAAGATTGGACACAATCCCGTGCAACACTCTCGCACGAAACACATTGAAGTTCGTCACCATTTTATTCGTGATCACATTGCTAAGGGTGACATTGATCTTAAGCATGTTCGTACTGACAAACAGCTTGCAGATATCTTCACAAAACCACTTGATGAGAAAGTGTTTTGTCGCCTAAGGAGTGAGTTGAACATCATTGATGCTTCAAACTTGGAGTGAAAACTCCATTGATGCATGCAAGGCATGAGCCTAATTGACCAATCCTTGATATCTCTCTTATGATGATGATCATATGTCTTGGACACATTTGCCCCCTTGTATTGCATCTAACTCCTTGCAGGTACTTGGATGGTCTACATTCAACAAGATTATCACACTCAAATCATGAGTAATCTTGTCATTGACCAAGTATCTAGCTCTTTGGGATGTTGAGCTTAAGGAACAAAATTCCACATATCCTTTTTGACACCATATACTTCTAGTACTTCACTCATGTCATCTTGGATATTCTTGAGTATTTCCTTGCTTGCCTAACCCATGTAGGAAGATGAACAATACAATTGGAAATGGTGCTCCAACTTCACATTCTATGAGCATCTACATCAAGTTCACCTACATGAGAACAAGCAACAACAAGCCCAAGGTATGTTTTTCACATCTTGAAGAAGTTTTGCTCAAAGTCATGAGTACAAGCAGCTTCAAAAGATGTGATCACATCAAATGCTTAATCGAAAAATGGTAACCCCATTTTGAGCTTAAACGATGAGTATGACCTATGATCAAATGTTCTCATTTGACTCCTAAGTCAATATACTCAAACATAGGTGACCTAGTCGCCGACCCCTATCTAGATGAAGTACATATGTTTTTGAGTTTCTCTGCTATTCTCATTGAGTTTTCTTACCTTAAAAAAAAAACTTCATCTAGCAATCTTTTTCATTTCTGTTTCTTCTGCTCTTGTGTATATCTTTTTAGTTCTGATCAATTCCCTGAAAATCATTTACAAATTCATTGCAAATCTTTTGAAACATTCCTTGCAAAGTGAGCTGAATTGTTTCTGGATTTCCTTGGAATTAAACTCGGCGTCACCGATTCAATCACTTCGGTCTGACCGAACAAGGATCTGCCCTAAGTCTCTGACTTTCGGACTCACCGATCCATATCAATTCGGTGTCACCGACTTACATTCTCCAGGATATCATCTTCTGCAGCTCACCTAAATGATTTATTCTGAATACTTAATTTGCTCAGTTGTGATTCTTAAGGAACCCACTTCTTTCCTTCCATCTTTCCTGCCTTCCTGGTTTACTGTCCTTTTCGGCACTTGATGTCAAAGGGGGAGGAGATTTAGGGGGAGCTTAGGGGGAGATTGGAGGATAAGGGGAGAAAAGATATTTTAAAGGAAGAAAAACAATCTTACCTTAAGGGGGAGAGGATCACATCAAAGCTTTGCTATATTTCACTGTGATAATTCATTTGGCATTATTCTTCTGATTTTGCTTCTCTTGCTCTCACAATTGGTATCTTATGCAAAGCAAAATTCTCTCAGAGCTCATTGAAAATCTTTTTAGTCTTGGGAGACATGTTGGCTGATTCAAGCTAGTGCTCAACATGAGACACTCTTTATACATGTCATCCCTGGCTTGGTACTCTTGATGTTCTTGCTGTTGGTTGAAGAACTACTCTTGTGTTATCTAACCTTGTTTTCCCAAGTTTATTTCTTCAGGTACAATACCAAGGAACTCCAAGGTAAGTATATGCATCTTGCAGAATGTGCATGATGGTGACTTGCTTGAGAATACTTGTTTGCAAGAAATCACCATGCACATATGCATCATCACTCATTTACCCTCATCTGCTCTGATGCATATAGCCAAGCTGCATGTAGCACATCTTGCTTTTCTCTCATGTGTGCTTGTGGTAGTCCAAAACCAAAAATCTAAAATCTTGCACACTTGTAGGGGGAGCCTGTGTACTACATGCTTGTCAAAGCTTTAATGATAATCCTGTCTTTCTTTTAGTAAGCTTTGATATCTTATTTTGTGTGTTGCCATCAATTACCAAAAAGGGGGAGATTGAAAGCACATTTGCTCCCTAGGTGGTTTTGGTAATTAATGACAACATACTTTGTGGTTGGACTAATGCTTTTATCAAGTATGTTTCAGAAAAGTCAATCACTCTGGCATGGCAAAAGGACTAGAAAGGTGGACCCCTAAGATGCTAAGGAAAGGATTGGCAAAAGCTCAAGACTCCATTTTTGGTTTAGTGATCCAAGATCACATTGAGTCCATAGGAAAGCCAATACTATTAAAAGGAGATGAGGTTATGATGATGATCTGGTTGCTCTAAGTGCTTAGTGATTTATCTCTCAAACTATCAGCAATCTTTCATTCCAACATAAACTCATAAGTAATCTCGGTCCCACCGATTCCAAACCCAGTCACACCGAGATGAACCACCTCAGCCATATACCCAAACCCTAAGAATTTCGGATTTTCCGATTCCAAACTCGGTCATACCGAAATTGGTGTTGCCAAGCTTCTGTAACCTTCTGTACTCAAATCGGTGTCACCGAGATGAGAAAGTCGGTCCCACCGAGATTGGCAAACCCTAGACTTTGGAAGAATCGGACTAACCGAGATTGTATTTTCGGTCCCACCGAAAATCCCAACGTTCACAAGATTTGAACTTTCGGTCTCACCGAGTTGTCAACTTCGGTCTGACCGAGATTGGTCAAATGTGTGTAACGGTTGGATTTTGTGTGGAGGCTATAAATACCCCTCCACCTCCTCTTCATTCGTTGAGAGAGCCATCAGAAAGAACTACCACTCCTACCTTACATTTCTGAGAAGAAAACTACCTACCCTTGTGTTGAGATCAAGTTGCTCCACTCCCACCATATGAAACTTGATTTCTAGCCTTCCCAAGTTGCTTTCCACTCAATCCTTTCTTCCACCACAGCCAAATCAGTGAGGAGAGTTGAGTGTTGGGGAGATTATCATTTGAAGCACAAGAGCAAGGAGTTCATCATCACCAACACCATCTATTACCTTTTGGAGGGTGGTGCCTCCTAGATTGGTTAGGTGTCGCTTGGGAGCCTCCGTCAAGATGTGGAGTTGAACCAAGAAGTTTGTAAGGGCAAGGAGATCGCCTACTTCGTGAAGATCTACCCCGAGTAAGGCTAGTCCTCCGTGGACGTAGGCCATGATGGCATAGACAAGGTTGCTTCTTCGTGGACCCTTCGTGGGTGGAGCCCTCCGTGGACTCTCGCAGCCGTTACCCTCCGTGGGTTGAAGTCTCCATCAACGTGGATTGACGATAGCACCACCTATCGGAACCACGAGAAAAATCTCCGTGTCTCCAAATTGCGTTTGCTCTTCACAATCTCTCATTTACTATATGTGCAATTTACTTTCCGCTGCCCCATACTCTAGAATTGCATGTGTAGTATGTTGCTCGACTTGTTTGCATAATGCTTGACTTGATCTTCATTGTGAACTTGCTAAAAACTTGTTCTAATCAAAAGGCTAAACTTTTATCTTGTCGAGTTGTCTAATCACCCCCCCTCTAGACACTCTTGCCTTCAATGATCCTACACCGATTTGCCTAGGTTTTGTGGTAGTGGCTATGTCATATATATGAACTCAGTGGCGCTGGATAGAAAGAATCGGTAGGGCCGAGTTTGGCTTTAGGCTTAGGTCATATGTGTGGAAGTGGGAAAGTAGTTGAGGGTTTTGGAGCATATCACTAAGCACTATGGAGCAAGAAACTCATTAGGCAACACTTCATCCCTTGTTGATAGTATTGGCTTTTCTTATAGACTCAATGTGATCTTGGATCACTAAAATGTAAAATGAAGGGTCTTGAGCTTGAAGCTTGAGCCAATCCTTTGTCCTTAGAATCTTGAAGGAGTTCCCACAACCTTTGGTCCATGCCACTCCATTGTTGAACTTATCTAAAACATACTAGATAAAAGTGTTAGTCCAACAAGAGATATGTTGACATTAATTACCAAAACCACCTAGGGAGCACTTGTGCTTTCACCATAAGCATGTGGGCAAGTTCTTGCTGCTTTGTGCTACGTCTTGAGCTTGCATTGGTTTTCTTCGAAGAGGAGAGGGTGATGCAGCAATAATAGCGTAAGTATTTCCCTCAGTTTTTGAGAACCAAGGTATCAATCCAGTAGGAGGCTCCTCAATAGTCCCACGAATCTACACAAACAAACTGAGAACTCGCAAAGGGGTTGTCAATCCCTTCACGGCTACTTGCGAAAGTGAGATCTAATAAAGATAGTAAGATAAGATAAATATATTTTTGGTATTTTATAATATAGATGCAAAAACTATAGATGCAAATAAAAGTAAATTGTAAGCAAATATGATAAGAGATAGACCCGGGGGCCACAGGTTTCACTAGTGGCTTCTCTCAAGATAGCATAAGTATTACAGTGGGTGAACAAACTACTGTCGAGCCATTGATAGAAAAGCAAATAATTATGAGATTATCTATACATGATCATGTATATAGGCTTCACGTCCATAACAAGTAGACCGACTCCTGCCTGCATCTACTACTATTACTCCACACATCGTCCGACTCCTGCCTGCATCTAGAGTAATAAGTTCATAAGAACAGAGTAACGCATTAAGCAATATGACATGATGTAGAGGGATAAACTCAAGCAATATGATATGAACCCCATCTTGTTATCCTCGATGGCAACAATACAATACGTGCCTTGCAACCCTTTTTGTCACTGGGTAAGGACACTACAAGATTGAACCCAAAGCTAAGCACTTCTCCCATGGCAAGAAAGATCAATATAGTAGGCCAAACCAAACTGATAATTCGAAGAGACTTGCAAAGATAACTCAATCATACATAAAAGAATTCAGAGAAGATTCAAATATTATTCATAGATAATCTTGATCATAAACCCACAATTCATCGAATGTCGACAAACACACCGCAAAAAGAGTTTACATCGAATAGATCTCCACAAGAGAGGGGGAGAACATTGTATTGAGATCCAAAAAGAGAGAACAAGCCATCTAGCTAATAACTATGGACCCGTAGGTCTGTGGTAAACTACTCACAACTCATCGGAGGGGCAAGGATGTTGATGCAGAGGCCCTCCATGGTCGATTCCCCCTCCGGCAGAACGCCGGCGAAGGCTCCAAGATGGGATATCGTGGATACAGAAGGTTACGGTGGTGGAAATTGTGTTTCGTCTGCTTCCTGGATGTTTTCGGGGTATGTAGGTATATATAGGAGGAAGAAGTACGTCGGTGGACGCCCGAGCGGCCCATGAGACAGGGGGGCGCGCCCTCCTATCTTGTGGGAGCCTCGGCTGCTTCTTGACTTGCACTCCAAGTCCTCTGGATCATGTTCGTTCCAAAAATCACGCTCCCGAAGGTTTCATTCCGTTTGGACTCCGTTTGATATTCCTTTTCTTTGAAATACTGAAATAGGCAAAAAAAACAGCAATACGGGATGGGCCTCCGGTTAGTAGGTTAGTCCCAAAATGATATAAATGTGTAAAATAAAGCCCATAAACATCCAAAAAGGGGTAATATAATAGCATGGAACAATAAAAAATTATAGATACATTGGAGACGTATCACTTTGCTACACTGTCTCTGAAAACATTGATCAGTTGTTGTGTCGCACGACTCTGCACCTCTGATTCATCCACCATTTCCATCATTGCATCAGCCATTAATTGGTTCACAAACATACATTTATTCCGTTGCATTCGAGACAAAGGATACTGCATAGATTCAGATGGCGATTTTGGCAGGCTTGTATTATTGATAGTGGAGAGTGTCTCGACCACTGCATCATAACATAAATTAGGACGGGAGCCGAACAAATTAATCATGAGTTATTGCCATATTAACTGGCCTAGATTTACTGGAAAGAAACAATGGGGTTGCCTTGCTATTTTCAGAGTTTGTCTTCTTATCTTCAGCAGCCTGCACAAAATGAACACACTAGCATTGCTATCATTGGCCAAGTCAGATAATAGGAAAGCAACATTGACACAACGAACATTTGGGCAACTAGCCTACACCAAATTAACACAATATGGCACAACTATCATCAGCCAGGTAAGGTAATACGAAAGCAACATTGACACAATGAATGAATGGGCAACCAGAGAATAACTACAATTCAGTAATGTGCGTGATATGAGATAGTACATTCATGCAGCTCAGTATGCAAAACTACCAGGCAGTTTTTCTTACAAAAATGAACATTGGCGCCTTTAACATTTTGCTACAACTAATTTTAGATCAGATAAAGGTTAGATTTACGCCGATTAACAAAATACATGCTGATGTAAAAATACAGTGATATACAACAGGTACTTACATCAACATTGGAGCACAGAGAATTACCGCAAGATATTTTCCTCCAATACGATCCCAATGGAGGAAGTCTTCTATCGTTTAACCTTATTTTCTAAAACAGAGATGGGTAAGAAACATGTAGAAAATATGATCAGAATGCTATAAAATTTCATGATGCGAGGATACGCACACGCTTCTTAGAATGGAGTTGACATTCTTTTGCTGGACTGGAGCAGACTAGTTCTTTGGCCACTGGAATCTGCTTATTATCTGTGGGAGTTGGGTTTCTCTGTGCTGGAGCTGTATCTATGAAAAATGGAGTTGGCTTATTATCTCCTGGCGTTTGGATCTTTTGCAAAGACCTGGTTTGTAACCCTTCAGATTCTAACATAGTCGTCTTCCCCTTGCATGCCTTATATAGAAGAATGGTGATTCAGTAATAAAACATGCTACAGCAGAGATGGAATAGGTACTGAAGAATAGAAAGGCATCACATATTGACATGTATTCTCTCCATCCGGAAATAAATGGATGGGTCTAAGCGTATTTCAATTCTAGATACATCCAGTTTTATCCATTTCTGCGACATGTAATCTGGACGGAGGGAGTATGATGTAAGAGCTAGGGATACGACAGGACAACAGAGTAAAAAAACACTGAAAAACCCACTGTAGAACCAAAGTATTCAAACCCACTGATATGAGATAGTACACTCAAGCAGCTTAGGATGCAAAACTACTAGGCAGTTTTCCTTACAAAAATCAACATTGTGGCCTTTAATCATACATTTTGCTACAACTAAATTTAGATCAGATAAAGGTTGGATTCACGCCGATTAACAAAATACAGGCTGATGTAAAAATATAATGATATACAACAGGTACTTACATCTACATTGGAGCACAGAGAATTCCTCCAAGAATCTTTCCTCATAAACGATACTGTTGCAGAAATTCTTCTATCTGTTAAGCTTATTTTCTAAAAGAGAGATGGGTAAGAAACATGTAGAAAATATGATCAGCATGCTATAAAATTTCATGATGCAAGGATACGCACACGCTTCTTAGAATGGAGTTGACATATTTTTGCTGGACTGGAGCGGACTAGTTCTTTGGCCACTAGAATCTGCTTATTATCAGTAGGAGTTGGGTTTCTCTGTGCTGGAGCAGTATCTATAAAAATTGGAGTTGGTTTATTATCAACTGGCATTTGGATCTTTTGCAAAGGCCTTGTTTGTAACCCTTCAGATTCTAACATAGTCGTCTTCCCCTTGCATGCCTTGTATAGAAGAATGGTGCTTTAATTATAAAACATGCGACAGCAGAGAGATGGAATAGGTACTGAAGAATAGAAAGGCATGACATATTGACATGTATTCCCTCCACCCGGAAAAAAATGGATGGGTCTAGGCGTATTTCATTTCTAGATACATTCTTTTTTATCCATTTCGGCAACATGTAATCCGGACGGAGGGAGTATGGTGTAAGAGCTAGGGGTACGACAGGACAACACAACAAAAAAAACACTAGTTGAATGTAAAACTGTATGCTAGCGGAATACGTACAGAAATAACTAAGGCAACATACACGTGTATGATTGGGAAACTATGATGACATTGCAACAGAGCACTAGAAAAACACTTCAATGTAAAAAAACATGGTATGGTAGACATATGAAGTACATACTGATGAATAACAATGCATAAGATATTCGGAAGCATGATGTCCAAATTAAGCAGATGGCATTGCAATAGAGTAGAATGATAGTACTTGAATTTGAAAACATGTTATCATGAATGGAATAGGTACTGAAAAACAGGAAGGCATGACATATTTACATGCATGATCAGCATGCTAAGCACATGGCATTGCAACAGAGTAGATACACTCCAGGACATTATATGCATGGTGTACCCATATCACAGGCCAAGTTAGAGTAAGGACCTTGTGGGGTGAAGAGGATTCATCATCTTTCTGCAAGTCTTTTGAAGAACTGCCTTTACATGTCCATCATATTGGGTATCATTGACATCAAGTTTATTGGCCTTTACGTTGCTCCGTGAGGTTCTTGTGGATATATCAGTGTGTGCAATTATATCTGACATAAATACTAGAACTGGGGTTAACTAGCAGCAACAGGTCTCATAAACTAAACGGAGAACACAGATGAAAGCTACAGAATATGTATCGTTTGTACTCGAGATTAACTAGATGGCAAGTATTAAAGAACAACATAGGTAATACTAGAAGTGGTATAATACTATAATCACCAGCCTGTGGGATAGCATTGGCTGATGGATGATAACTATGGAACAACGTTACCTAAAGAACAAGTATCTTAGCTGAACTATGGAACAACGTTAACTCCTGAACAAGACCCGTAAGAGATCAACATAAATATATAGTGAAATGTGATGATCTATTTTCCATGCTTAGATGAATAACAAAGCCATAAATGTTGCACACAAGTAAGATGAGGGTACAACCTATCTGGCTGCCATCCATAGGAGTGAGCATCATGTGCTGACTTGTCGATGGCCCTGTAGTTGTTGTGGCTGTCCATGTCGGGCACGCGCATTCGATGCAGGGAACTGTTGAGTGGGGACTATAGCTCCTTCTGGTGTATGCTTCCCTTGTTGGAGCAGCTGCGGTGAGTCGGAAGATGGTGTGTGTGAAGATGCAGATAACGCATAATGTTAAGAACGACATATCTCTTTGATCTGGAGAAATACACTAAGAGATCAACAGCAAGGTACGAGAGTGGTCACATGTCTGTTGACTGAAGACTAAATTGGGGTCACACGACTTTATTTTATTTTAGTATTGTCCGATCTACGCCGGATGGCTTGATGGCCGTCTTGTGCCTCCCGGCTGACACTATTCGTAATCTTTCCTGAAGAGCCAGCGACCAATGGCAGAGCAGCCTGCCTCCACCGTCCGTGGCCCCGGCCAAAACCCCACTCCCCGCCCCACCGCACTGCCGTGGTTGCGCCGCCCCCAGTCCAATCCACAAAGACTCCCCTCCATCTAGATCCGGCGGCGGTAGTACCTTCAACCCGTGCAACTCTAAAAGTTAGCCATCTAAGCGCTGCTTCCGCGGCGAACTTGCGGCCCTGCACCCTTACGTTAGACACCAGCCAACCGGCAGCCTAGGAGCTCCGCCGCCTCGAGGGGTGCTGCTTCCCAGTGGGAATCGATTGGCCCAGAATAAAAATTCAGACAACTGACGCCTAAATAAAGTGATTTGAGATGAGGGTGCGACCTATCTAGCGGCATGGTGAAGTAGGCAGGTCCAGCTGCCGAGTCGGTGAGGCCGGCGCGGTTGCGGTGGTGACCGACGACAGGGAAAGAGCGATGTTGCAACGGTCGACGGCTTTGGGGAAGCAGCGCCAGGACTCTGGACGGATCCAAAGTTGGAGTCGCTCTGGCGCCGTGAACAACGGCGGGGGTGAATTGGCTCCGGTATGGTTCACGCGGCCGTCGTCGAGGCAGCACCAGCAGCACGGAGTAAGAGGCACACGACCCAGTGCACGACGGCAAATGGACAGCGTCTCCGGCATTAGGGAGGAGGGCGA
>LR880967.1:14065181-14269749 GCA_904067115.1 Aegilops sharonensis
AAAGTTTCAAAAGTTTGACTTTTAAAAAAATGTTGGAACTACATTATCGAACGGAGGGAGTAGCTCTTTCTCTCTCTCTCTGCTATCTCTCACGGGCCTCCCCTCTCACTCGAAGTCTCTATACCGATGGATTATACACCCACCGTGTCAGCATATAGCTCTGTATATTTTTTAGTTGACCGGTCAACCAATCCACATGCTGCCTTGTCAGCTCGTGTTCTGTATCTTCGTGTGCTGGCCCATGTGGCAGTGGGTGAAAATAAGTAAACTAGAGGCCCATCTGACACGCGGTGAAGTAAACAAAGTTGAAACCACACGGGGTAGCACCCCGCACGCTAGTAAATTGAGGGCGCATTGAGGACACACTTCTTGCGCGTGAAGGACGCACCTGCACACAATTCACCACTAAGCGGCGGCATGCACAGAAGGACGCACTCGTGCACACCCAGCACACAACACACACCAGCACACATGTACATCGGCGTCGCTACCGGTTGAGATGGACGGCGAGGCAGCCAACAAGTGGAGGCGGCTCAAGCCAAAACCGCATCCGGCAAGCCTGGACTTCATCAGCAGCCTCCCCGATGACATGCTGCTCATCATCATCGGCCTCCTCCCCACCAAATGTACCGTACGGACCGCCCTGCTCTCCCGATGGTAGCGCCCCCTCTGGACTTCATCAGCAGTCTGAAGGAAAATGGAGGAGGGAGAGGAAGAGCGTGCGACAACAGTTCCAAATCGAGAGGGAAAGGCGAAGAGTCGATGGACGGTTGCCAGTTTGCCACGGTTCACGAAGAGGCGCCCAGCCTACACGTCCGTTCGGAATACTACTAGTAGAAAAGGACTCGCCGTCGTCTCACTGATATGTTGGAACGGGACCACATGTCAACGAAACATGGTGTGTAATTTTTCGTGCAAAATGCGATCTGGTCGCGTTGGCCCAAGGTGCCACATTAGTTATCGACCTTTATTTTTTTAATGGCGTGTCGTTCAGTTTTGAAGCACGACTAACTGGTACTGTACGCAGAGAAAATATTAACTACTCTACCACTACTCCACCTCCAGTACTAGTAGTATAAAAAAGATATATAGGCTGGAGCTTCAGCGCTTTCTTTCTAAGGGCTGCCCACTTGCTTCTCACACTACCACCCTCTCTCCAGATCTAAAAAAGATGGCCTCCCTCTCCCTCCTCACCGGTGGTCACAGATCCGCCAGGGAAGAAAAGGACGTGCAGCGTTGACGCACTCGTCATCGGCGAGCGAGGTCACACACTGACGACAAGGCCATCCTCTCAGACCTAGCGCCCGCGTGGGATGGCCTCCGTCCCCAAGATCGCTGTTGTAGTGTGTGCGGAGGACGACGACCACGAGCGAAGCCACTTCCCGCCGACCCTCAGGTATGCTACCTCTTTTCGAACCATACCCTTGTTCTATTGCCCCATCTGCCACGTCATTGCATGTGGATCTTTTTCCACTCCACCATCTTCCTAATTTGTTATCCTCTGCTCTGCTGGCCACGCAGACGAAAACCATAATTTGCACTATTAAAGGAAACCCTACTTCATGCAGACTAATCCATGTCTGGGTTGAATAAGGAAAGGAAGGGAGACTATACTGTCCAAGAGAGTAGGCATCCAACCCGCATCTAGGTTGAAAAGGGGAAAATCAGTAACTAAGGAACGAGTCTCTTGTCTCTTGGTTGAAGAAGGGTAGAAAGGCATGACAATGCAATAGAGAATGACCAGATCGATCGGTTTGTTGTCCTCACATAGGAAAAAGGTGGCTAAAGAGAACAAAAATGGGACATAATCCACATATGTTGCCTGGATATTTGTTGCTCTGGGCAACCATACCTCCCTCACCACTCTACGTCCGTGGAGGTACATCGTACTGGTGCGCCCATTGTCCGAATGGGCCTCCCATGCTCTTATTACCACTTTTTTGTTGTTAGTATAACGCCAGCACTCAAGTCAAGCAATGATGCTGCTAAAGTGATGCCACATTTAACTAATGTCGCTCTCAGTCTAATGCCACCGATAAATTTAAGCAATGCCATTTAATGTCACTCGATTATTTCAGGGTTTGTTGTTGATTGTGGATGTATTAAAGATTTTTCAGCTAAGGCATTCTAATGTTGTTGCACAGCCAGTATACCAATGATGAATCTTGTTACTACCTTCAGATTTTTGCACTGTTAATGCTTAAGATTACATACCTCACTTTCATGAGATAAGTTAATTTTTTGTACAGTGTCACCAAAATGCCAAGGCACTGATGTCATTTTATTTTGGTTAAACTGCACAAACAATTATGAAGACAAGAGGAAAGGTCAAGAGTGGGCACCTCCTCCTCCGGCTGTTCTCTTGATTCGTTCGATCAAGTTTTTATGTTTGATCGATTATCAAGATTGGGATAGCAATTTTTAAGGTCCCCCCGAGTTCGAAATGATATTTACCTTGGAGGTACATGGTTTGCAATTTTTTATACTATCATTAGTTAATACTGCTAGTTACCTTCAAGCTTTTGTATTTTGTTTAATGCTCATGCACAGCTAGTATACCAATGCTGAAACTTGTTACCTTTACATTTTGTATTTTTAATTCTTATAGAAACCTTCAAGTGCTAGAGTTTATTGAAATCTGTTCAGTAAAACCATTGCACTGTACCCTATAATAAACTAACTATTCTACTGTTGCACTAGCCACTAGATTAGTGTATATTTGTAGTATTCAAATGGTGTTGCATTAGCGTATGGACATAAATAAAGTGTGGCAAGCTTTCCCAGATATGTGCTCAAGAAAACTACTACCTATTTTTCTAAATACTAGACGTTTGGGTACTTTAAATTAAACTGTGAAAACATCTTATATTAAGGAACAGAGGGTGTAGAGTTCACTCAAATTATCCCGGTAAAGCTAGTCACACCTTTGTTAAAATTAATGTTCATTATGTTATCGGAGGAGGTCTGTATGTTTGTCTCTAATGCCTGTCGACTATATACCTGACATCATGATGTAATGTTAAGTCATTTCCTTTTTTACAGTGTCACTGAATTGTCAAGGCGGTGATGGCATTTTATTTTAGTAGAACTGCACAAAATTTGCTTAAAAGAAGAGGAAAGGTCAGAAATGGCTCAGTTTTACAGAAAAAACTATGTATGCCTTCCTGACATCAGCTGTTGTTGCTTTATTTATTCCTTCAAACAGGTGGTTAGAAACAGTCTTGCTACCTTTTCCCATTAAGAAATTGGAATGCTTATATTTGTGAGTCTATGCTTCAACTAGTGCCACTTTTATAGTAATCACACTTTCAATATCTATGCAAACAAGGATGCTCGATTTTAGTGGAACTGCAAAAAAAGTCCAACCGGTTCAACATTAGGAGCATGCTTTTTTCCAAACCTTCTTATCTTATATTTACTAATTGGAGGCACCAACCGAGCCTCCACGTTAATCCTTACAAAACATAATAATTAACCGTCAGATATGCAAATTAGGCATTTACAGCCATCGGATGAAGTGCCTAAAGGAGTCCTTGCCATCTGTCCCACGTACATGTATTAAAGAAAAAAATTTATCCCACGTACTACATTACATCTATCCCACGTACATGTGTGTTAAAGAAAAAAAACTATCCCGTGTACTACATTGCATCTATCCCACGTACATGTGTCAAGGGAAAAAAATATCCCACGTACATTGATTCTCACAAGTATAACAACCAAGAACAACAAAGATCCATAAAATTTTGCTTACGAAAAAAAAGTATTAGAGATAGTTGAGCAGTTTCCTTTGAACAATCCAAGCACCAGGCTTCCAACGCATCTGCCCTCGAGCAATAATCTCCTTGACTGTCCCCTCGCTTCGCCACCTCCAAGTTATAGCCACTGTCCCCTCGCTTCGCCTCCTCTGAGTTATAGCCATCGATGAAGCCTCAATCTTGCTTCAGTCCCTGACGCTTCCATGGCGTAGATGGACTGGAAGCGCCAGTGCGTCACCATGGCTTCGACCTAGCTGCGTTACTGATTAGTCATGGTCGTGCCTTCTTTTTCCAACAATCCTCTAGGGAGCGTTACCTCCAACCCACAGGACAGGAGGCTGAGTTGTCTGTCGTTCGGTCGGCGATTTTGTCGGTAATCATACCAACTCTTTAATTACTTTGACCCCGTAGCAGAAACTGGTGTTCCCAGCTGAATCTCTTTCTCTCTCTCTCTCATGTACGTGTCTTCTTATTAGAGCTTGATCAGTGGCGCATCTATCTCTATTCGGCTAATCGATCCGGCCTTTACCTATACATGCAGGTCATCCCAACAATCCAGCCAAACGTACATGCTCATTGATGGACGCATGGGTTGGAGATTGTGCAGAACAAATACATACATGATACATCTGGTGTTTCTGGACGTAAGACGCAAGTATTCAGGAGTCCTAATGTATATCATGTAATTTGATCGACCTCCTTTTGGCTATTAATTTTATCGTGCAAAGCCAGCCCAAAAAAGCAACTCGATTATGATTGGTTTTCATCTTATTAATACGTTTATTTTCTTCTTAAATTTTTCAATTTCTCTAAGTATGCATAGATTGCGGCACTAGAAAATTTGACCTTGGTCGAGCAGCAGAGTAGCTGGTGTCGATGCAATGCACAAAAATCAGCAGCTTTGTCCAACCAAAGGTACATACATAGACGTACACATCAGTTTTACTTAAACCATGGATGCATGATATTTTCATATGGCCATGGCGATGATATTTACATAGGTGACACCATAGTTGTTTAAGCAGTACAAATTTTCTATTATTTGCTCTTAATACAACATCCGTATATGCTACTAATCCATTTATTTTAGTGCCTTTGTCTCCTCGATACCATATGAAGAAAGACATCCGCATCCATATGTATGGCACACACACAAGCTATGATCTGGATTGCGTGACCAAGAACGAACACACGACTTCGTGATGGTGAATCCATGATGAAGAACATTCACCGTCATGAAGTCGTGTGCTCCAAATATTTGTGAAAAAGCCTATAGTATCTCCTTTGCCTCTATATTATTTACCACACATATATAAACATAAGTACATGCATTTATATAAGAGATTTTTTACGGTACATCATACTACCGAATTTAAGGGGCAGTATTAAGCAGATCCAATGTTTAATATGGTTCAACGCTGAATTTAGATTGAGGGCAGCTTGGTAATTTCATATTAGGCTGCCCCACCACTATGGGTAGAAGGCCAACAGTTTTTTTATTCAGTTGGTTTCAATTGTCCAATCATTATGTCAATACCAATTCTGGGCTGCTATATATTTCAGGATTTAAATGACAGGGCACTAAGAAATCCGCCCCTTTAACCAACTAATTATATCATTACAAACATGGTGGAAAATCTTATCAACTCATTTTCCACTAAGATGAAAATAATACCATGTACTATGTATGTAAAGATTGACGAAAATTATCATCTAGGATCATCAACCATGTTCTACAATGGAAAAAAATGTACACATATTCGTATTTTAAAATGTATTCCAATAAGTCAAGTCTTCTTTATAACAGGTCTTTTGTCTTGATGTTTGACATAAATTCACAATAAGTCGTGGTGTTCTCTTAGATCCAATTTCTTAAGTTGCTCTTTCGTCAAATTCCAATTTATTAGGTGTATCTTCAATTAATAGGTATTTCTTACTCACTTGCATATATTGCATTCTTTAGCAATTTCTTTTCGTCTGACTACATTGCAAGGATATCTAGTGTCAAGCATGATAATTTATGTTTGTTCTTGATGACATTTATAGAATGGTTTTATTTACTAAAATATCTTCATGATTAAGGAAACAAATAAGGAATACATTGTTTTTAAAGAATAATTGATCGTGGTAATGTTGTTCATAAATTAATGGTTATCTATGTTTGTTCCATATATTTAATGATATTGCACTAACCATGACTGAGAAAAATCCTATATTAAACTTAATTTCGTGTCGCCGTTGATGGTTACCATCAGCACTAACCATCAGCACTTTGCCGGCAAACTGGTCATCAAGCAACGCCATGCCACTGTTGAGCGACAGCACGTAGCGACCAAAGGCAGGACGGACCTCAAGATCTCCGGCTCGGAGATCCGTGTTGACCGGCGACATGATAGTGCGCTTGAGTAAATGGAGTACAGGAGGGGGATTTGGGGGAACTGGAGTAGGAATCGAGATTCCAGACGTGGGGGAGGGGCGGAAGACAGGGGATGAAAAGGTAGCATGAACTTCGAGCACGCGCCAATATGATCCCGGCGTGCAAGTGCATGAAAACACCGGTGGTGCCCACATGTCGTCCTAAGAGTCCTTATTCTTTCTTTTTGGAGAGCACGGCCTTTTTTCAGGATCTTTTGAGAGCCCGGCCCGAGAGTCATAATTGACCTATTTGGCATTGCATTACAACTCGGCCCATATTCAACGACACCTCACTGGCCCAAACAAGTGTACATCATAGAAAAGGCAGTGAGCTCAAATTATATAACTTGAAAAAAGCAGATGTACTCTGAACACTGGAGAATGGTGATGCCCTCATTTAGCCCACCAGTAGTTCAAGACAATAAACAGTTCGAAACAACGATATATACAATATTCAAACACTGACTAGTGACTACTACCGACATAAACAGCAAGACATGATAGTTCATAAGAAGTCTTGCTACACCACCAAAACATACCCATCTGCAGCGCTCAGACTCTCGTGATCCAGACGAGAATGACATTCTAAACAGAAGCAACTATTACATAGAAAGAGTGACATAGACGAGGATGACCAAATGACAAGGAATATGCATAACAAAAGAAAGAACTACCCATCCAGAACCAGCAGCAAAGACAACAAAGTCATTTGAAGAGGTGATCCAACACCTTCATAATTTGCAGCCCCGCTTCAGCGACTAGTGATCCGGAGACACCAATACTCCACCCTTTCGATGCAACAGCCCAGTTACCTATCAACCTGAAGGCTTGAACCACATCACTGCCTGTCATAATTGAGACATCCAAGGATCAAATTTAATCTGGATGCCTTTGTCATTCTCACCTTCTTTTGGCTGCAGGCTGTATCGTTGACGATCAACGGAGTTTGCTCCCGAACTCCTAGGGCTCGCCGTGTAGACACAGTTTTCCATAGCGAACAGAGCCTCTCTGCCATCAAGGTCCTTGCCAACGGTGATCTCCTGGTTAATTGGATAATTGAGTCAGAGAAACAGAGAGTGTGAACCAAGGCTGTTTACCCGCCTCCAACTAAAAAATCCTAAAGGCCCCAACAAGTTGGTATCCTGCTCATAGACGTAACAACCACTATCTGGATACTCACGTATTACACGGTGCTTGTATACAGTGGGGTTTTTGCAATATAACTTTTCCAGCTCATGTGTCCGAATGATCATCAGTCTTTTGCCGTCGTCTGATCGAGCGAGGAACCAGTTGTGCTTCCCTGTTTTTGGCAAAGGTGGTGTAATTACAAAGGGCAGTAATTGTAGGGACACTGCATCATATCAAAAAGGGCAGGCGTTGTTAATGTATGATCAGCATTGTTCAGAGTATGAGTAGGATAATGCAAGAAACATCATTGATATGTCCCTGTTGGAACTGGGGGGAAAATACAGGGAAATGTATACTGGGTTCAAAAATATAGAAGTTCCATGCATGGTTATACTCATGTTATCTCGCAATCGATTCTTCACAGGAAACTACCATGTCATGCATGTTATGTAATCATGTTCTATACTCGTTGGACTCAAGTCATCAGTGAGAGTGAGAACATAACGATATCCTCCGCGAGCCTCAACGCTCATTGGACCGCACACATCCGTATGTATGATTTCCAACAAGTTGGTTGCTCGCTCCATTGTTCCGGAGAACGGAGTCTTGGTCATTTTTCCCGTGAGGCATGGTTCGCATGTGTCAAATGATTCATAATCTAGAGACTCTAAAAGTCCATCAGCATGGAGCTTCTTCATGCGCTTGACACCAATGTGACCAAGGCGGCAGTGCCACAAGTATGTGGGACTATCGTTATCAACTTTACATCTTTTGGTATTCACGCTATGAATATGTGTAACATTACGTTCGAGATTCATTAAGAATAAACCATTGACCATCGGGGCATGACCATAAAACATATCTCTCGTATAAATAGAACAACCATTATTCTCGGATTTAAATGAGTAGCCATCTTGTATTAAACGAGATCCAGATACAATGTTCATGCTCAAACTTGGCACTAAATAACAATTATTGTGGTTCATAACTAATCCCGTGGGTAAATGTAGAGGTAGCGTGCCGACGGCGATCACATCAACCTTGGAACCATTCCCGACGCGCATCGTCACCTCGTTCTTCGCCAGTCTCCGCTTATTCCGCAGCTCCTGCTGTGAGTTACAAATATGAGCAACGGCACCGGTATCAAATACCCAGGAGTTACTACGAGTACTGGTAAGGTACACATCAATTACATGTATATCAAATATACCTTTAGTGTTGCCGGCCTTCTTGTCCGCTAAGTATTTGGGGCAGTTCTGCTTCCAGTGACCCTTACCTTTGCAATAAAAGCACTCAGTCTCAGGCTTGGGTCCATTCTTTGACTTCTTCCCGGCAACTAGCTTACCGGGCGCGGCAACATCCTTGCCGTCCTTCTTGAAGTTCTTCTTGCCCTTGCCCTTCTTGAACTTGGTGGTTTTATTGACCATCAACACTTGATGTTCTTTCTTGATTTCTACCTCTGTTGACTTTAGCATTGAAAATACTTCAGGAATGGTCTTCACCATCCCCTGCATATTGTAGTTCAACACAAAGCTCTTGTAGCTTGGTGGGAGCGACTGAAGGATTCTGTCAATGACCGCCTCGTCCGGGAGGTTGATCTCCAGCTGGGACAGGCGGTTGTGCAACCCAGACATTTTGAGTATGTGCTCACTGACAGAACTGTTTTCCTCCATCTTACAACTATAGAACTTGTCAGAGACTTCATATCTCTCGACCCGGGCCTGAGCTTGGAAGACCATTTTCAGCTCCTCGAACATCTCATATGCTCCGTGTTTCTCAAAACGCTTTTGGAGCCCCGGTTCTAAGCTGTAAAGCATGCCGCACTGAACGAGGGAGTAATCATCAGCACGTGACTGCCAAGCGTTCATAACGTCTTGGTTCTCTGGGATGGGTGCTTCACCTAGCGGTTCATCTAGGACATATGCTTTCTTGGCTGCTATGAGGATGATCCTCAGGTTCCGGACCCAGTCCGAATAGTTGCTGCCATCATCTTTCAGCTTGGTTTTCTCTAGGAACGCGTTGAAGTTCATGTTGACATGAGCGTTGGCCATTTGATCTAAAAGACATATTTTGCAAAAGTTTTTGACTAAGTTCATCATAATTAAGTTCATCTAATCAAATTATTGAATGAACTCCCACTCAGATTAGACATCCCTCTAGTCATCTAAGTGTTACACGATCCGAGTCGACTAGGCCGTGTCCGATCATCACGTGAGACGGACTAGTCATCATCGGTGAACATCTCCATGTTGATCGTATCTTCCATACGACTCGTGTTCGACCTTTCGGTCTCTTGTGTTCTGAGGCCATGTATGTACATGCTAGGCTCGTCAAGTTAACCCTAAGTATTTTGCATGTGTAAAACTGTCTTACACTCGTTGTATGTGAATGTAAGGATCTATCACACCTGATCATCACGTGGTGCTTCGAAACGACGAACTTTAGCAACGGTGCACAGTTAGGGGGAACACTTTCTTGAATTTATTATAAGGGATCATCTTATTTACTACCGCTGTTCTAAGTAAACAAGATGCATAAACATAATAAACATCACATGCAATTATATAAAGTAGTGACATGATATGGCCAATATCATGTAGCTCCTTCGATCTCCATCTTCGGGGCTCCATGATCATCTTCGTCACCGGCATGACACCATGATCTCCATCATCATAATCTCCATCATTGTGTCTTCATGAAGTTTTCACGCCAACGACTACTTCTACTTCTATGGCTAACGCGTTTAGCAATAAAGTAAAGTAATTTACATGACGTTCTTCAATGACACGCAGGTCATACAAAAATAAAGACAACTCCTATGGCTCCTGCCGGTTGTCATACTCATCGACATGCAAGTCATGATTCCTATTACAAGAACATGATCTCATACATCACAATATATCATTCATCATTCATCACAACTTCTGGCCATATCACATCACATGACAATTGCTGCAAAAACAAGTTAGACGTCCTCTAATTGTTGTTGCATCTTTTACGTGGCTGCAATTGGGTTCTAGCAAGAACGTTTTCTTACCTACGAATAACCACAACGTGATTTTGTCAACTTCTATTTACCCTTCAAAAGGACCCTTTTCCTCGAATCCGCTCCAAATAAAGTAGGAGAGACAGACACCCGCTAGCCACCTTATGCAACTAGTGCATGCCAGTCGGTGGAACCTGTCTCACATAAGCGTACGTGTAAGGTCGGTCTGGGCCGCTTCATCCCACAATACCGCTGAAGCAATAAAAGACTAGTAGCGGCAAGCAAGGTGACAAGATCTACGCCCACAACAAATTTGTGTTCTACTCGTGCAATAGAGAACTACGCATAGACCTAGCTCATGATGCCACTGTTGGGGAACGTTGCAGAAAATTAAAAATTTTCCTACGGTTTCACCAAGATCCATCTATTTGTTCATCTAAGCAACAAGTCATGGGAGAGAGATTGCATCTACATACCACTTGTAGATCGCGTGCGGAAGCGTTGAAAAGAACGGGGTTGAGGTAGTCGTTCTCGTCGTGATCCTATCACCGGAGATCCTAGCGCCGAACGGACGGCACCTCCGCGTTCAACACACATACGGTCAGCGTGACGTCTCCTCCGTCTTGATCCAGCAAGGGGGAAGGAGAGGTTGATGATGATCCAGCAGCACGACGGTGTGGTGGTGGATGCAGCAGAACTCCGGCACGGCTTCGCCAAGCAACTGTGGGAGGAGGAAGAGGTGTAGCAGGGGGAGGGAGGCGCCAAGACTCAGGGTGCAGCTGCCCTCCCTCCCCCTCCTTTATATAGGCCTCCAAGGGGGCGCCAACCCTGGAGATCCAATCTCCCAAGGGGGGCGGCGGCCAGGGGGTTGGAGTGCCCCCCAAGGCAACTGGTGCGCCTCCCCCTTAGGGTTTTCAACCCTAGGCGCAGGGGAGGCCCAAGGGAGGGGGCGCACCAGCCCACTAGGGGCTGGTTCCCCTCCCACTTCAGCCCACGGGGCCCTCCGGGATAGGTGGCCCCACCCGGTGGACCCCCGGGACCCTTCCAGTGGTCCCGGTACAATACCGGGTGACCCTGAAGCTTTTCCGATGGCCGAAACAGCACTTCCTATATATAATTCTTTACCTCCGGACCATTCCGGAACTCCTCGTGACGTCCGGGATCTCATCCGGGACTCCGAACAACATTCGGTTTGCTGCATACTCATATTCATACAACCCTAGCGTCACCGAACCTTAAGTGTGTAGACCCTATGGGTTCGGGAGACATGCAGACATGACCGAGACGGCTCTCCGGTCAATAACCAACAGCGGGATCTGGATACCCATGTTGGCTCCCACATACTCCTCGATGATCTCATCGGATGAACCACGATGTTGAGGACTCAAGCAACCCCGTATACCATTCCCTTTGTCAGACGGTATGTTACTTGCCCAAGATTCGATCATCGGTATCCGAATACCTCGTTCAATCTCGTTACCGGCAAGTCACTTTAGTCGTACCGTAATGCATGATCCCGTGACCAGACACTTGGTCACTTTGAGCTCATTATGATGATGCACTACCGAGTGGGCCTAGTGATACATCTCCGTTATACGGAGTGACAAATCCCAGTCTTGATCCGTGTCAACCCAACTGACACTTTCGGAGATACCTGTAGTACACCTTTATAGTCACCCAGTTACGTTGTGACGTTTGGTACACCCAAAGCACTCCTACGGTATCCGGGAGTTACACGATCTCATGGTCTAAGGAAAAGATACTTGACATAGGAAAAGATCTAGCAAAACGAACTACACGATCTTGTGCTATGCTTAGGATTGGGTCTTGTCCATCACATCATTCTCCTAATGATGTGATCCCGTTATCAACGACATCTAATGTCCATAGTCAAGAAACCATGACTATTTGTTGATAAACGAGCTAGTCAACTAGAGGCTTACTAGGGACATATTATGGTCTTTGTATTCACACGTGTATTACGATTTCCGGATAATACAATTATAGCATGAATAAAGACAATTATCATGAACAAGGTAATATAATAATAATCCTTTTATTATTGCCTATAGGGCATATTTCCAACATCCTCAACATGCCGGCCTACGAGCCCCCCCCCCCCCCACCGGAGATCGTGTCTTCTGGAAGTACAAGCAAAAGCCGGTGTCGGCGGATGCTGTGGCCGCCATCGGCCGACTCCGGGTGCTCCAGGAGTCGGAGGGCCTCGTGGCCTCCTACCTCCTCGTCGCCTTCGTGGAGCGTCGGATCCTCCCGCTCTAGAGCCACCCTCACCCGATCTTCCGGATGGGCGGACACCACGATCCGTGCCGGCTGTGCACGAAGGGAATGCCGCCTGCCGAAGTCTCGCGGATGGTGAACAAGATCTCCGACCTCAAGATGTCGGAGAAGGAGTGGCGGTAAGGGAAGCGGCCATACTCTCGCCACAACCCGCCTCCCACGGTAAGTTCCTTGTCTTTGTCCTTTGAACTGCTTTCTTCTGCTTTGTTTCTCTTTATGGCGCCGCTCTTCAAGACTTGATTCCTTCTTGGTTGCAGATTTATATGTCCGAGGCAACGGCCGNGTCTTTGTATTCACACGTGTATTACGATTTCCGGATAATACAATTATAGCATGAATAAAGACAATTATCATGAACAAGGTAATATAATAATAATCCTTTTATTATTGCCTATAGGGCATATTTCCAACATCCTCAACATGCCGGCCTACGAGCCCCCCCCCCCCCACCGGAGATCGTGTCTTCTGGAAGTACAAGCAAAAGCCGGTGTCGGCGGATGCTGTGGCCGCCATCGGCCGACTCCGGGTGCTCCAGGAGTCGGAGGGCCTCGTGGCCTCCTACCTCCTCGTCGCCTTCGTGGAGCGTCGGATCCTCCCGCTCTAGAGCCACCCTCACCCGATCTTCCGGATGGGCGGACACCACGATCCGTGCCGGCTGTGCACGAAGGGAATGCCGCCTGCCGAAGTCTCGCGGATGGTGAACAAGATCTCCGACCTCAAGATGTCGGAGAAGGAGTGGCGGTAAGGGAAGCGGCCATACTCTCGCCACAACCCGCCTCCCACGGTAAGTTCCTTGTCTTTGTCCTTTGAACTGCTTTCTTCTGCTTTGTTTCTCTTTATGGCGCCGCTCTTCAAGACTTGATTCCTTCTTGGTTGCAGATTTATATGTCCGAGGCAACGGCCGCCCTCCTGGGGTCGGGTGATAACCTCTAGGCGGACAGGGCAGAGAGTCACCTGGACGACCCCGACTTGGGGGCGGCCGCCCTGGTCGACGACGCGTCAGGCGGCGGTGGCAGAGCGGACGGTGGTAGCGGAGTAGGCAGCTTCGAGGGAGGCGGCGGCGTGGAGGCCTGGCCCGACGACGACGAAGACGAAGACGAGCCGCGCCCTGCCCGGAGCTCCGCCACCACCGGCGCCAGCCCCTCTTCTGGGCCGCCCGCCCCAGGCGGCAAGCGCAAGTGGAAGCAGGGCTCGACCCTGTTCGGCAGCGCCCCAAAGAAGCCCAAGAACCTGGCCGCGGCGACCAGGTGGAAAGAGACCGCGGCCAGGGCGACCCAATATCAAAGGCAGCCGAAGGTGCCAGTTATGGTGTCGGCGTAAGCATCCTTTCCTTACTCCTTGTTTTTTCATCAATCTGTCGTGAAAATCGTCTGACTTGTCTTCTTATTTCAGGGCCCCGCTGACCCTTGAGAGGTCGGGTGCCGGCTCGGTCCTCAGGTCGGCAGCGACCTCCTCGATCAGCCGGCGCATCGACCCGGCCGCCGACCTCCGGGAGGCGACAGAGCGGAATGCGCGGGAGGCGCGCGATGAGGCAGAGGCCGACGGCCTGGCCAAGGAGCAGGCGGACCTGTCTGTCGCGTCTGCCGTGAGGGTGCTGGCGCAGGCGGAAGCTCAGGCCGCGGAGAAGGAACGACTCGCGGAGGTCGCCCGCTGCTGAGAGCCACTACTTGTGTCCCCCCTGAACACTGCGCCGCCTCCGCCTGATTTTAAGGCGACAGCCAGAGGAGCCGGCGGCGACTACCTGATCCGAGAGCAGGAGGGCAGCGATGTAGCCATGCCAGACGTCTTCGTGCCGCCGCCCCCGCCGCCGCCTCCGCCAGCCAGCGAGCCATGGGACGAATAGCTAGTGGCGCCGCCGGTGCCACCGGTCGAGACTACGGTGGCAACGGTCCTGGTTCCCGCGGTCCGCATTCCCACGCGCCGTTATCTGGAGAAGGCGGCCTCAGTGCCGCGGCCGCAGGAGATCGGCGCCTCGAGCTCGTCGGCCCCTGACACCGAGGCGACCAGTGCCGCGCCCGTGGGTTGGGTATGCGGGGGCGGAACTGGCGCCCTGAACGAGGCGTCCCTTATCATCCAGGCCAAGCTCCGGGCGGAGGCAGAGGCACTCAAGCGCTGCAACGAGGCCTACTTGGAGTCACGCACCGCCATCCGGGTAAGCCGTCTTTTGGCTTTCTCTCTGAATGTTCTTCTTTGCTTCTTTCGTGGGGGCGCGCAGGCGCACCCACTGGGTGTAGTCCCCAAGTTCCGGGCCGGCTGCTGAGCAGGCGGGTTGGAACTTTAACTTGTAGTTGCTGATTGCTGATTTTTATTTTGTTGTTTCTTCTGCAGGATTATCATAACCTCCGCGCGACCGCCTACAACTCCAAGGTTCGGGAGCTGGAGGCGCATACGGGCCATCTTGCCGAAAGCCAGCGTAAGTCTCTTTCTTCTTTCTTCGCGGGGGCGCGCTGGTGCACCCGCGGGCTGTAGTCCCCGAGGTTCGGTCCGACTCCTGAGCAGTCAAGCCGAATCTCCTCAGTTGTTCTTTTCTGCTTGACTGATGTCTTCTTCTTTTCTTTCCTTCTTCAGAGGCCAATGCCGACCTGCAGCAGCAGCTAGGCGAAGCCAAGACCGGCCTGCGCGGCAAGGAGGCGGAGTGCAGCAAGCTGGCGGAGGAGCGGGACCGCCTGGCCGCCCAACTTGCCGAACAGGCGGAAAACCTCAAGGCGGCCCGGCTGAAGGCGGAGACGGCGAAGACCAGCCTCCTTTCCGAGTTTGAGCTCGAGCGCTCTGCCTGGGCAGACAAGGAGGCCCGGGTGACGGCATGCTTCAGCAGCATTGAAGACTTGGTCGACCGTAAGCCCTACTCTCTTAGTTTCTTGCTTTGAGTTATCAGCCCTTGCTTATAGCCTTGGCCTTTTTCTTCTTCTATCCGGACAGACTTCTTCCCGGACCATTCTGTAGCCGCTACCCAGATGATCGAGGCCCAGCGCGAGGAGCAAAGGGCAGAGGGCGCGCAGATCGTTGTTGATGCCCCCCGGACCCTTGGTGAACAGGACCTCAGCATTCAGGCGCGGCTTCGGCCTACTCACCGCTTGCTGCGCCACCTGTAGCGCATCGGAGCCCAGGCGGTCTCCACCCTCTGGAGAGGCTTGCCGGCCCCTCGCACCCCAAGCCAGACTGCCGACTGGCTGGAGGTGGCAGCCGGCCGCTTGGAGGCCTGGAAGGGCTTAGCAGCCCGGGCAGGACCGCGTCGGGCCTTGGAATTCATAAAGGCATGGTACCCTGGTCTAGATCTAGCCCAGTTAGCCACGTTCCGACTGGAGGCGCAGGAGGAGCTGGCGGCGGTGGAAGCTGAGCTTGTCGGCACGGCAGCGGCGATCGCCGACTTCACCGACACCAGTGTCTTTGTGCCGAATGTGGTCGAGGAAGGCGGCGAGGCTCCGCACGAGTGGCTCGGGCTGAACCCGGAGGACAGCAAAGACTCCGCCGAAGTCATCGACTCCAGCGACAGAGGGGAGGACGGGAAGGAAGAAGAGGGGGAGGAGGAGGAGGAGGAAGAAGATGAGAGCGACATTGACATGCCGGAGGTCGGGCGGACGGTCAGCCCCAACCTGACCGGGCCTCAAGCAACGAGCCGCGCACCGAGGTGCCGCCCGCTACTGGAGGCGTTCAAGTGGGGGCGGACCTGCCGCCCGTTCCTCCGACGGATGCTACTGACTCCGTCCTCCAACACTCCAATGCGCCGCCTGCTCCCGGTGATCCCTCTACTCAGACGGAGCCACCTTCGGCGCCAGGTGGCGCGGCCGACTCCAACATTCAGCCGGAGCCCTTGGCCACGCCATCCGGCACCGGCCAGCCGGATCTTTCTGCCGCGCCTTAGGATTTTATCTGTTTTCTTCTTGCAACTCTGAACACTTTGGTTAAATTCGCACAATTCCACCCTCGGGGTGTACATCAAACTCTATTTGAATGCTAGCCAAAAGCCTTTATCCATGTAAAAATATTTTATCATTGCTTGTGCTTGCTGTGCCGACCTCCACTCTTCTTTCCTTTTTCTCCTTGATTTTTTCCTTTGCCGCCGACCCTTTGGCTTTGCTTTCACCGGTCATGCAGCCGCTCTGCGGACCGTGGCTGGTTTGAGCACTCTAGCCGTATGTGAGGGGGGCTAGGTTTTAACCATTTGGAGCTTTGGGTGGTAAGGTGGAGGCCGGCCGTCTGGCCGCCAGGCGGCCAGTCGACTAGGCGCGATGCCGCCTTCTACTGTATGCGCCTTCTTCCTTAGTCGTTTTTTCGTGTGGGGCACTTCTTTGCCACCTTTGCCCGCCATGCAGTCGCTCTGCAAGCTGTGGCTTCTGACAAAGGAGGCTTTGGTGCCGGCACACTACTTGTCCGGCTACAGGAGGCGGCATATTGTAGAAGGCGGCGAGGCTTCGGGCCGACTGGTCGAACCCGGTGCCAGGCGGAAGAAAAATAGAGTACACATTCTCATAGGCATGACATTTATCATATAGATAAAAAGAGGGCAGTCCCGAGCTCTTCTCTGGGGACCCAGAGTCTTTATAGATAGTACAAAAGGTAGCGTGATACATACTGCTTTCAACTGTAAAACCTTCGGAGGAGGTTTGTGTTCCACGGCCTCTCCGTTTCTTTGCCTGAATCATCTCTCTTGCGTGCTCTGGGCTTCTGGGCATCGATCAGATAGTAGGCATCATTGCCCAATACTTTACTGATGATGAAAGGGCCTTCCCAAGGTGCCGAGAGCTTGTGCTGTCCGGCTGTTCGCTGGATCAGCCGGGGCACAAGGTCTCCCTCCAGGAAGGACCTTGGCTTCACCTTGCGGTTGTAGTATCGGTGTAGACTTTGCTGGTAGATGGCCGACCTGCTGAGTGCCAACAGCCGGCCCTCTTCCAGCAAGTCGACGTCGTCTTCTCGTGCCTCCTTGGCGTCCGCCTCGGTGTACGTGGTGAGTCTTGGGGAGTCAAATTCAATATCCGTCGGGATGACGGCTTCAGCACCGTAGACGAGGAAGAAAGGCGTGAAGCCTGTTGATTTGTTTGGAGTTGTGCGCAAGCTCCAGAGGACGGCCGGCAGCTCGTCGAGCCAACAGCTGGCCGAACGCTCCAGATGCTCGACCAGTCGGGGCTTGAGGCCGGACAAAATGAGGCCGTTTGCGCGTTCCACCTGGCCGTTTGACTGGGGGTGGGCAACGGACGTTAAGTCCAGGCGGATGCCCTATGTTGCACAAAAACGGGCCAAGGCTCCCTTGGCGAAGTTAGTGCCATTGTCGGTGATGATACTGTGCGGGATGCCATACCGCATGGTGATGTCGGCGATGAAGCTCACGGCAGTCGTCCCATTCAGCTTCTTGATTGGTTTTGCCTCTATCCACTTGGTAAACTTGTCCACCGTAACCAGCAAGTGAGTCATGCTACCGCGGGCCGTCTTGAATGGTCCTACCATATCCAATCCCCACACGGCAAAGGGCCAGGCTATGGGAATGGTCTTGAGTGCAGAAGCCGGCAGGTGTGGCTTGTAGCAGAACCTTTGGCACCCTTGACACTTCTGAACTAGCTCCTTGGCCTCTTCCAGGGCAGTGGGCCAGAAGAACCCATGGCGGAAAGCTTTAGCCACCAGGGCTCTTGAAGCCGCGTGGTGGCCACACTCGCCCTGGTGGATATCTCTGAGTATTGCTTGGCCTTGGTCCGACTCCACACACCGCTGATAAACTCCTGTAACGCTTCTTCGCACCAGCACTTTGTTGACTATGGTATAAGCCGCAACTCGCCTCTGTACTTGTCGGGCTAAGATTTCATCGGTTGGCAGCTCCTTGTTCACCAGGAACTTGAGGATCGACTGGGCCCATGAGGGCGCCGCAATTTCTTCGACTGAAACTTCCGCGATTTGTACGAGGGCGGTTGGGTCGGAAGGCGGCGGGCCGGCTACCGCTTCCGCCTGCTGTGCTGAAGAAGTCCCCGGCCCGACTGGTGAAGTCCCCGCGCCGGGCTCCGAAGTCCCCGGTTTGGTATTGGCTGTAGCAGCCCCAGGGCCGCCTGTCAAAACCCCCATGCGGGCCTCTGGGGCCACCAAGTCGGATCCGACTGCTCTGGGGGGGGCGGCACAAAGATGGAATCTGAATCGGGAGACGGCTTGACAGACGGCTTCAGAAGACGGCATAGGGCGACGCCGGCCAGTATTGCTTGTCGGGTGGAGCCGATCCGTGCCAAGGCATCTGCTTGCTCGTTGTAATTCCTTGGCACGTGAAGGAACTCACATCCATCAAAGTATCCGCTGAGTTGCTGCACGAGGAAGCGGAAGCTCGCCATGTTCGCATCCTTGGCGTCCCAGTCGCCCGAAGACTGCTGGACCACCAAGTCGGAGTCACCATATCACAGGATCCGGCGAATGCTGAGTTCCTTGGCGAGCCGAAGCCCGTGTATGAGTGCCTCATATTCTGCTACGTTGTTGGAGGCGGCAAAGTGGACTTGCAGTACGTATTTAAGCTTGTCGCCCTTGGGAGAGGTGAGGACGACGCCGGCTCCCAGACCAGTGCGCATTTTTGAACCATCAAAATCATCCGCCAATGGGTGGAGTCTGGCGCAGGCGGCAAATATTGGGTTTCGGCCTAGTAGACGAGGAAGTCGGCCAACACTTGTGATTTGATGGCGGTGCGAGGCTGGTAATAGATGGTGTAGGGGGCCAGATCAGTAGCCCATTTGGCCACTCGGCCTGAGGCATCCCGGCTTCCAATGATCTCAGCAAGCGGGGCTATGCAGACGACAGTTATGGGATGCTCTTGGAAGTAAGGCTTAAGTTTCTTGGTGGCAACACGCCATAACACATGTTCTGGTAGTGGGGGTAGTTTTGCTTGGAGGCGGACAATACTTCACTCAAGTAATGCACCGGTCTCTGGACCGGCAATGCTTTGTCCTTCTCCTTGCGCTCTACTACCATGACTATGCTGACAACCCGACTGGTGGCTGCAATGTAGAGGAGGATGGGCTCCTTCTCAGTTGGTGCTGCCAGGACAGGCGGGGTTGCCAACATCTTTTTGAGTTGGAGAAATGCTTCGTCCGCCTTGTCGTTCCATTCGAAAAAGGTGGTCTTCTTCATGAGTTGGTACAGGGGAAGGGCCTTCTCGCCCAACCGGCTGATGAAACGGTTGACTGACGCCAGGCAGCCGGTGAATTTCTGCATGTCCAGCAGTCGGGTGGGTACCTTCATCATCTCAATTGCATTGATCTTCACAGGATTGCACTCTATGCCGCGCTTTGAGACCAGGAAACCAAGGAGCTGGCCGGCTGGTACTCCAAAGACACATTTCTCCGGGTTGAGCTTAATCTGGAATCGACGCAGGTTTTCAAAGGTCTCCTTGAGGTCCTCTAACAGAGTGCCGCGCTTCTCCGTCTTCACCACCACATCATCCACATATACATGGGCGTTTCTGCCGAGTTGCTTGAGGAGGCACTTTTGCATGCAACGTTGAAATGTGGCGCCGGCATTTCTCAAGCCGAATGTCATGGTCAGGTAGCAAAAGGCTCCAAACGACGTGATGAAGGCGCTCTTCAGCCTGTCGACCGGGTTCAGCTTTATCTGGTGATAACCTGAGTATGCATCCAAGAAACTCAACAGCTCGCATCCGGCTGTGGAGTCTATCACTTCATCAACCCTTGGCAGAGCAAAGGGGTCCTTGGGGCAGGCCTTGTTGAGGCTGGTGTAGTCAATGCACATGCGCCACTGCTTGTTCTTCTTCAATACTAAAACTGGGTTGGCCAGCCACTCTGGAAAGAATACTTCCATGATGAATCTGGCTGCCAGGAGCCGGGCTATTTCTTCTCCGACAACTCTTCTCTTCTCTTCTGACAAATGGGGCAAGGGTTTCCTGACCGGCTTGCCGTCAGGTCGAACGTGTAGTTTGTGCTCGGAGAAATCCGTTGGAACACCCGGCATGTCCTTAGGGGACCATGCGAAGATATCCCGATTCTCACGGAGGAAATCGACGAGCTCGCCTTCCTATTTGCTGTCAAGGCTTGTGCCTATGACAGCGTGCCTCTCCGGGTGCTCTGGGTCCAAGGGTATTTTCTTTGTTTCTTTGGACGGCTTGAATGGGCCCTCAGCTTCCGAATCCTGGGGTGTGGGTGGCATTTCCGGCTTCTTGCCTGCCGACGCCACCACTCAGTCAAGGAGCTGCTTTTCGGCTGCAATCACGAGGGACTCGGCCAGCCGGCTGCTATCCTTAGTGCAAGCGATCGACTTCTTGTAGTCACTACCGTCAGGATTCCCTTGGTACTCGGCATCTTCATCTTGAGGTAGGCGTAGTGGGGGACCGCCATGAATTTGGCTGGAGCAGGCCGGCCTAGCAATGCATGATAGGGGCTCTGGAGGTCCACCACTTCAAACCAAACTGGCTCTCGGCAAAAGTGGTTCTTGTCCCCGAAGAGGACATCAATCTGGGTCTTGCCAATTGGTGAGCAGGAAAGGCCAGGGAGTATGCCATGGAATACAGTCCGACTGGGGACGAGCTGCTTCTGCTTGATTCCCAACTTCTCCATCGTATCACGATACAGGATGTTGATGCTGCTGCCGCCGTCTATCAGGACTCTGGAGAAATGGGCTTCTCGCCTCTCCGTTGCAAGGGTCGCTTCTAGGACCAGGGCGTACGAACCAGGGGAAGGCATCACTTCCGGGTGGTCGACCATGCTCCAACTGATAAGCTTTTCGGACCAATGCATGAACTCTGGGGTACTGGAGGCCACTGCTTGCACTTCTTGTTGTTGTTGCCATCTGCTACGTCTATCGCCAGCCATGCTGGTGAACACAACATAAGCTCCGTGTTCCTCTGGGTATTCATCTTGGATGGCACTGACTGGCCGGGCCGCCGGCTGCTGGGGCTGAGGAGGCGGCGGTCCGGCAGGCGGAGGAGGCAGGAGTCCGTCTCCCTTGGCAATTCTGGTGAGCCAGTGACACTTCCGAGCGGTGTGGTTGGAGGGCTTTACGCTGCTATGGAATTTGCAGGGTGCGTCTAGGGTCTGCTCGTAAGAGAAGGCGGGCAACCAATTGGACTTGCCACCCTTCTGCCGCTTGGGGGCTGGCTGCCCTTCTGGCTGCTGATCCTTGACCATTGCCACCTGCCGGCTAGTGGAAGCCGGCTGAGTGGCCTTTCGCTTGTTAACTTCTGGCTGCTGTCGCCGACTGGTGTCACCAGCCGGAGTTCGGGGTGCCTGGGGTGCCACCTTTCTGGATGCGTCAACCAGGATTTCCACCTTCATGGAGGAGTCGGCCGTGGCGTGCTTGTCGGTGATGACCAGCAGCTCATCGAGGGTCTCGGGCTCATCGTAGAGGAGTCGATGCTTGAGGAGGGTGCCCTCTCGGCACCCGACAGTAAAGTCGATTGCCTGCACCTCATGCATGCCCTCGCAGGAATTGCGCAGGTCGGTCCAGCGCGCGAGGTAGTCGCGAGTTGACTCCGTGGGCCCTTGGACGCATAAGGAGAGCTGTCGGGGCTTGGGGGACCGCTTGTAAGTGCTGGTGAAGTTGCGGATGAAGACCTCGGTGAAATCAACCCAGCTGTTGATGCTGCGGGGCTTCAGGCTGTTGAGCCATGTCCGAGCAGTGCCTTGAAGCATGAGTGGGACGTATTTCACGGCAACGCGCTTGTTGCTGTTTGCTATGTTGACGGCGGTGGAATAGTCGACCAGCCAGTCCTCCGGCTTCACGGAGCCAGTGTATTTGGGCGTGTCGCGTGGGAGGGTGAACCCTTTGGGGAAGGGCTCATTACGGATTCGGGGGCCGAAGCAAGGCGGGCCCAGTGCATCTTCTTCTTCGAGCGCCAGGGATCGATTGAGGCGGTCGATCCGATGGCGAGCATCGTTCTCTCCGACTCCCTCTCGGTGGCCAAGGCGGTCACCAAGAGTCGGGTGTGTGACAGGAGGCGGAGTGGGGTATCTCTCTCCACGAGGTAAGGGAGGCGGCAGGTCGCCTCGCCGCTCTACTGCGTGAGGGCGGCCTTCCTCGTCCCGCTCGATGGAGATGCGCGTCCGACTGTGGCTAGCAGCCGGCTCATTGCCCTTTCCTCCGCGGGCGCCACCAGTTGGCGTCCGGGAGGTCGCACCATGGTCTCGGCGTGGGGGCGGCTCGTTGTTTTGCCCGGCTGGGTCTTCAGCGCGGCAGGTGGCCTCGTGCTGCGTTGCTGCCGCGTCTAGGAGCTGCTGGACTCGTTCCGTCATGTGGCGGAGTTCGTCGCCGATGTACTTGTTCAGCTCATCTGTCACCGCCTGGGCGGCCCGGATGTTTTCTGCGGGCGTGGCGTAGACGGGCGCTCCGCCCCGAACATGGTGGCGATGGTCGCGCCACGTTGCCGAACGGTGCCGAGGCGGCTGGGCCCTCCAGGAGCCGGCGTGCCGCCTACGGCCCGGTCCAACTCGCGCCGATAGGCATCTGATAGCCGGCGCATGCTCGCCAAGCGGCCAGCGCTCTCGACGAGCTGAAGGCTGCGTGCCTCCAGCACCTCAGCATCCGCGTCCTCGGGAATGGGCGCCGTGAGGTCGCGTAGGGTGGCCTCGAGGGGATCTTGAGCATGCCCGTCCGAGTGCTTCTCGCTGTTGACGACAAGCACCTCTGTGACGGTGCTCCCGGTGCTGTACTCGCGAGGAGGCGGCTCATCGTACACCACCATGTCGGTGGGAAATGCGTCGAACGACGCCGTGTCGGAGTCGACGATCATCGGATCGGTCGAGCCGACGGACTCTACGTCCACAGCGGGCTCGCTGGCGACATGGAGCTGGTCAAGGAGGCTGACGAGGCGGCTCTCGAGGCAGCCTGTGCCTGCGTCGGAGGCCGGCTCCTCGGAGAGGTCGATCTCGCCGACGAGGTCAGCGAGGCAACTCGCCGCGCAGGCGATCTCCGTGCCATGCAGCGCATCGAGGCTGGCGCCGTCGGGCGTGCTGGGCTGGCTTCGCTCGCCAGGAAGGAACAGGGTTCCCGTCCAGAGCAGATCTCCGGGAGACGGTGCACCTCGCCCCAAAGTGGGCGCCAAATGTCGGGGGTTGGGTGCGACATATGCCAATGGATGGCTTATCATGGTGGGAGCAAGTAGAACGTCGCCGGTGCCTGGAAGCGGGATAAGGCGTAGACACGAACGCCGGCGCACTTTACCCAGGTTCGGGGTTCTCCTAGGAGATAACACCCCTAATCCTGCTCTGCGGGGTCTCCGCATGATCACTAAGGCACAAGTGATACTATGGTGCTCCTTGAGCTATATGCTAGAGGCAGTAGGAGGCAAGGCTCAGCTCTATTCCTACGCTAATGGGTGGCTAGTTCTAATGGGGCCGAACCCTTTGCATGGGTGGCCTGGGGGGTTTATATAGGCCTACCCCCTAGGGGTACAATGGTAATCTGGCCGGCTGTTGGGCCCGGCTGTCAGCGTCTCCAGCCTCCGGCTTCTCCACCGACCGCTGGGGCCCGCCGCCTGGCGGGCCCCGCTGACTGGTTGGCTGCTGCTTACTGTAGTCGTGTCATTGGTGACGAGAGCTTAGTCATCTTAGCGTGGCTACAGTCCCGCTGCCTGGCGGGAGATCACTGTAGCCACACCTGGTCTCATCAGCTTAATGGCATGCATGCCTTGGGATAAGGGACAGCCGCCTGCTGGAGGCCGGCCCCTCTTGTATTCGCTTGGTCGAGCTTCCGCCGTCTTCCTTGGAGTCGCTGCCAGATAGGGCTCGCCTCCGGTGGGCCGTACTGACAGGCCATCGTGGGGAACAGGACTCTGCCTGCCCGGAGCAACATCAGGGTAGATACGGTGCAGTGCCCCATCGTGCGGGGATCTCCGTCTGTACGGAGCACTATAGCCACGCCCATCTCGAGCGTGGGAGGCAAAGTGCTTCACTGTAGCCATACCTTGTCTCGTACCCTTGAAGGGAGATCGGCTGCCCGTAGTTGTGAGGTGGTCGCTTGCCCGTTGCCGCCCTCTCTGGAAGGCGGCCGTCAGGAGCCGGCCACTCGGAGCACCGTAGTTTTGGGTCACCCGCCCTCTGGCAGCCGGCCGCTGAGCCAGCCGGCCCCAGAGGGCGGAGTTTCGGCTTGGGGCTCAGCTAGGCGTAGCTGGCCCAAAGTCTTGATAAATCTTGGGACTCGGGTGAGCCTGCCCGTGGCCCATTACTCCGACAGTTAGATGAAACTAACGGTGTGGTGCATGTTTCTACATCATGAAAATGAGGAAACTAACATGGCCACTGATACACACTCATATTTAGGAGTAGTATATAGATTACTATAAAATAAGGATAATATCCATATATTCCTAACCGTTTGATTATTCAGGGTACAAATTGGCTGTAATGACATGGTCACAATCGCATGAATTAACTCATTCCAAATATAGCTGATTTACGGCGTATTTAATATATTGCCATAGTTCTATTCAAATTCTGCTCAAATAGGGATATGCCAATCATCACAAAAAGTTCAAACAGTGTCATGGCGTCATCATTAACATGAGACGGAAACAACTTACACGCGCTGTCCCAGCAATACGTGTTGCCATCTCCTTTGTCGATCGCGTAGATGATGCCATTGTGTTCAATAGCATCACAGAAGTGTGTATCAGCTTTGACGATGATCCACTGCGAGCCGAGTTGTCTCCAGCTAAAAAAGGCACCAGCGTAAAGATAGGCGAGTCCGCGGTCGAACAAGGCAATTAGCTTGAAGTCTGCATAATTCGCATGTCATGTGGGTACTTGGCAGATTACAATCTTCTGCAAAACAAGGTCCGTCCAACTGACGTAGTAATCTAGATGACTTGGACCGCGATGGTAATACTCTATATAATCCAACGAAAGAAGGATAATCTCATGGGAGGTCTGGAAGTTCATGAGCACCAACTTTTTACCATCTTCTCTGAAGGCAGCCATCCAGTGGGAGTTCATGCCGACCCAGTACATACCTGCCAAGAAGTTTCGGGCGATGGTGATTAGATCGATGTCGAGGGAAATGATGTACAGCGACACACTACATACCTGCAAAGAAGTTTTGGCTAATGGAGATCGGATTGAAGTCGAGGGGCATCATGCACGCCTCCATATCATGGTGAGCCAATCTCGCAAGACCAGATAGCAGCAAGCAGGGTGTCTTGAAAAGCTTAGGCCTCGCTTTGATGATGGTCGCGTGCATGTCCCTCAAGCATGCAGCCAGCCGCAGGGCAGTCAACATATCCATACACGAACAACAGAGGTCGAGGATATCACTCGGGAGATTGCTCCAATCGCGTCTCATATGGATGTTGCGCGGTTCGCGTTCGGCCATGGTGGAGTTTGGAAGGGGGCTTGATTTACGGGGGAGAAGGATGTCGGTGCTGGAGCGGCTAGCGAGGGAATAGTGGTACTGGGGGAGGCGAGTGAGGCGACGGTAAACGGGGGCACAGTGAGATGGAGACGGAGATAGAGACGGAGAAGGAGATGGAGATGGAGTGGTGCTATGGGAGCGGAGAGGGAGACGAGGCGAGGCGCCAATGTGCTGTACAGTGGAGGTGATAGACTGCACAGTGCACAGGGTGAGGCTGACTTTGGTAACCAAACATGCCGCCTCGCCTAGACTAGTGTCAGGCGCAGGGTGTTGTCACTTCACTGTGAGGACCGGCTGAATAGTATTTTGACCATCAAGTGTACCACAGTTGTACTACTACTACTAGTAGTAGTAGTAGTAGTAGGAACATCAGTACTCCAGTATTGTATAGCGGAAATAGGTCTCCTGTGCTAGCATGCCTGTTCACTTCATCGTTCAGGTATCATCCATATTGCGAGCAGAACCAAATTCTCGTGCATGCCCAATCAACGCCCTGCTGTGATGCATGCAGCGGTCGTTCTGGTGCATCAAGGACGGCATGCAGATCGATCCACACTTGAGAAGAGGAAAAATGGAAAGGTAGAACGCGGCAACAGAGGAAGAGAACGCTGGCTAACGAGGCTGGGAGGGGATCGAGCAGGAAGTTAATGCTCCACGCCTAAAGGTTTTGGGAAAACCTGATTTTCATAAGGTGACTTATACTCACCTAAACGGAGGGAGTATTCCTTAACCAGAGAATGTTGTGTCTCCCACTCACGCGCTCAAAAAAGAAAGCTATGACACATTTTTTTATCTGTTTGCATAGGTCCCACCTATCAGGAAGGATGGGCACGTACACGAACAGGTACGACTCCTCAGTCTACCCGCATAGCCTTTTCGTTTAGTCTACCTAGCCGTCTAATCAACTGCCTGCACGCCACTTCTCCCATTTACTTCTCCATCGGGAACCGATTCGCCTCGGCTTCTTCACCACTAGTACAAAACCACCCATTAGTCCCGGTTCGTAAGGGCCTTTAGTCCCGGTTCATGAACCGGGACTAATGGGTCGTTACTAATGCCTCCACCCATTAGTCCCGGTTCAAACACGAACCGGGACCAATGTGCCTCCACATGGCCCTGTGCGCCGAGCCAAGTCAGGGGGCCTTTGGTCCCGGTTGGTGGCTCCAACCGGGACCAAAAGTCAATTTTTTTTTACAAAAGTGGCTGCTTTAGGGGTTTTGGGGGTTATTTTTAGGTTGTTATTATAGTTAGCTAATAGAGAGAAGTGTCCTCTCTTATATCTTCGTCCTTGGTTTATCAACGCTGCTGCTATGTTCATTGCACCCGCAGATATAAAATGCTCATGCATGCTTGCATCATACATCATCATATATATAATAACAAGTCCTACTAATCATGCATCATCATACAACTTCTACTCATTATTAATAATAAGTCATACGATCATCATCATCATAGTCATCGAACCCAACCCTACATAATTGTTCTTAGCACATGATCATCAGTATCAGGTAGGACCTAAACACCCTTAAGGTAAAATAGCATAAAACAATATAGACCATGACTCTCCATTATGAAGAATGGCGATCATCCTGTCTCCAATTCTTGCCCTCCGCTGCTTATTGCTTCCAAGAAGCTCCTTACGACTGTCCATATATTTTTTCCATTCTTTGATTTTTATGTCTCCACTTCTTGTAGAAACCCGGTATGGACAGTTGAGATTCGTAGGACGACCTGGTTGTATGTTCAAAACATGAAGGCTACCATGCGTATACATCAGATGAGGCACACAATCATTCGGGATTATCTGTTGAAAAACATAGTAATAACTTCGTAGTTAGCAATGATGTACTAGTTTTAGAAGTGTGCAAAAAGATGCACGGATATTGTAATAGTAAAAAATAATCTTACCAGGGTATCTCCATGGTAGTTACCGTAGTTCAACACGTGCACTAGTGGCACGTATTGACCATAATGTTGAGGAGTTTGATTGTAGATATTGTAATTCTCAAGATCAGTACAAAATCCGACCAGATGATTTTTCTCCTGATAAGTTAATTCGGAGCCTTCGGTGTAGTACGTTCTGTCTACCATCTTCCGCACATTCTTTGAACAATGAAATTAAGCTGTCAATGGAGATAAGTTGTCAACTATATATTTTGAAATAAACAAATATAAATTACTTAATAACTATGTTTAGCTCACATGAGGGAAGAATTGGAGGTGTATCCACAAGGACCCAAATCGAAGGTCTCTCTTGCTCGATTGTAGGATCACCAAGATCCATGGTGACAAGCATACCCTCATCAAGACCATACATCTTGCAAAGTGCATCCCAATTTTTGCAACCAAAACGGGTTACACTCTGAGCATTGTACAGCTTTACTTGAAAATCCACACCATGATGGGTACTTAGGATAATTTTTTTGGTTTCGAAACTTTCATGGTCTTCAAAACCCATCCTCTCCAAGACATAGCGTCTTGCAAAGCATGGGATAAGCTAGTCGAATTGGAAAAGATGAAAAATACACGTTAAAATAGTTGAAGTCGTGCTTAATTACGAAAAAAAACTATTGTCGTCATTGCGTACCGTATGAACATCGCAGGTCTCCTCGAGCTTAATGCTGAAGCGCCGATCTTCGTCCAGCTCAATGAACCTATCGCAGATACCTCGGTCGTCGTGGCACCAGTCGCACTCCCCCGGGCGGTTTTCGTCGTCCGATGAGTACGACATTTCCGGCCTACGTTCATAATTCAAATATTAAACTAGATCATTATTATTAATCACTGGTTGACTATCGATGATCGATGTACGTAGCTCCTCTTTCATTCCCGAATGCATTATTATACCAAATTGTCTAGCACACGGGAATGAAGGAGAACTTATCCAATATGAGCATTCAATAAGCAAAACCAAATCATAAAATAAGCAAAACCAAATCATAAAATAAAGTATATTATTCAAATTAGCATGCATTCAATAATTATAAGCAAAAGTACATCATCCCTTGGTGTCCGTACATCGTCGAATATTATCACTAACATAACTAGAACCGTAGCGCCCGACGGGTATCGACGCGGCCGGTGGACACCCAAAGATAAGGAACCATCACAGGATCATAGCTCCAGTGAGATCCCTGAAGAACCTGCCAGGTATTGTCGAACCTCCCCTCCAATGCAACCATGTAGCGACGGACGTGCTCGTCCTCCTCGCTGACACGGTGACGTACCACCTCCGCGGTGTCCGGATGCCTCACCACCGTCACTGGCCCACGCGACCGCCACCAAACAAGGATCGGTTCAATAACAGGCTGCCTCCTCACCAACCTACGTCCCCCGGAAGGTAGCACCTCCCAATACCAGCCCGGCGGAGCCCAGTCCCGAACATGGCCCTGATCAAGCAGGCCTCCACCGCCGAGTTGATGACGACGAGGATGTGGGATAGGCTTCGCCGACGTCGACGCGGGAAATACTTCTATATATAGTTAAATAAAAGTAGTTTTATTAATTAAATCAACTATCTAGTTCAACTACTAAGCACTTACTATAAATAAATAAGTAGTACTTACTAAAAACAAACTACTTCTATATATAGTAAAATAAATTAGTTTATTAAATCAACTAGCTAGTTCAACTATATATAAACTACTTCTTTTTTTTCTTTTTCTAAATACTATGAACAAAAAAATCATTAAAATTCTATGAACAAAATTAATTACACAATCTAAATATCACCAAAAAAATCTATTAACAATAATATCACCAAACATGCATATTCAATAATAATATCACCAAAAAAACTATTAACAGAAAAAATCTAACATAATATGAACAAATTAATTACTACACATGTAATCTAACAAAAAAATATAATCTAACAAAAAAAATCTATGAACTACATATCTAAATTACTACACATCTAACCTAACCAAAAAAAATCTATGAACTACAAAAAGAATCTAAAAAATCTAACAAAAATAGAAAAAATGCTCACGTACGGCCGGCGACAGCGACGGCGAAGGCGACGGCGAGGTGCAGAGCGGGGTGGCGACGGCGTCGAGGCGGCGCGGGGCAGGGGCGACGACGGCTCGGGGCGACGCGGGGCCGGGGCGACGACGGCTCGGGGCGGCGCGGGGCAGGGGCGACGACAGCTCGGTGCGGCGCGGGGCAGGGGCGACGACGGGCTCGGGGCGGCGCGGGGCAGGGGCGACGAGGACGGCGGGCTCGGGCCGGCGACGGGGACGGCGGGCTCGGGGCGGCGCGAGGCAGGGGCGACGGCGGGGGTGGCGACGACGAGGAGCAGGGCGTCGGGGCAGGGCTCCGCGGCGACGGCGACAAGAGGAAAGAGATGGGTTTTGGCGAAAACTGCTAAGTCCTGTATAAATAGCAAGAGCACTGGTCCCGGTTGGTGGCTCCAACCGGGACTAATGCCCCCTTTAGTCCCGGTTGGAGCCACCAACCGGGACCAAAGGCCTCTTTTCAGCAGCCCAAAGGGCGGGAAACGAAGACCTTTGGTCCCGGTTGGAGGCACCAACCGGTACTAAAGATGAGCATTCGTCCCGGTTGGTTCGACCAACCGGGACCAAAGAGTGGCATTGGTACCGGTTGGCGCCATGAACCGGTACCAATGGACCCGTGTAACTACTTTTTTATTTTCTGTAGCTGTTTTTTTGTTAATTCTTCGTGCAGCTGTTTTTTTAGTCCCACCTCGCCAAGCGAGAGGCACTCGCAGCTGTTTATAAGCCCTGAGTGCACAGACGATGACGAAGAGGCTCAATGCTCCTGCATGTTGGTTAGCTTCAAGCCTTGAGGAATACGGTAGACTTCACAGAGCTCTGTGCAGTGCGGTTGACACTATTCCGAAAGGCTTGAAGCAAATTAACGAGCATTGCGCCTCTTTTATTACAACTCAGAAATAAAAAGAAAAAAAATAAATGTAGCAGAAAAGAAAAAAAACTATATAGAAAACTACTCAGAAATGAATAGAAGCAAAAAATAGTTGTGATTAACTGTACTAAAAAAGGAGCATATATGCTTATTTTTAATGGCTTATTACAATTCAGAAATAAAAAGAAAAAAAAATAAATGTAGCAGAAAAGAAAAAAACTATATAGAAAACTACTCAGAAATGAATAGAAGCAAAAAATAGTTGTGATTAACTGTACTAAAAAAGGAGCATATATGCTTATTTTTAATGTCTTATTACAACTCAGAAATAAAAAGAAAAAAATAAATGTAGCAGAAAAGAAAAAAACTATATAGAAAACTACTCAGAAATGAATAGAAGCAAAAACTAGTTGTGATTAACTTTACTAAAAAGTGAGCATAGAGGCTTATTTTTAATGGCTTATTACAATTCAAAAATAAATAGAAGAAAAAATAGTTATGATTAACTTTACTAAAAAGTGAGCATAGAGGCTTATTTTTAATGGCTTATTACAATTCAAAAATAAATAGAAGAAAAAATAGTTATGATTAACTTTACTAAAAAGTGAGCATAGAGGCTTATTTTTAATGGCTTATTACAATTCAAAAATAAATAGAAGAAAAAATAGTTATGATTAACTTTACTAAAAAGTGAGCATAGAGGCTTATTTTTAATGGCTTATTACAATTCAAAAATAAATAGAAGAAAAAATAGTTATGATTAACTTTACTAAAAAGTGAGCATAGAGGCTTATTTTTAATGGCTTATTACAATTCAAAAATAAATAGAAGAAAAAATAGTTATGATTAACTTTACTAAAAAGTGAGCATAGAGGCTTATTTTTAATGGCTTATTACAATTCAGAAATAAAAAGAAAAAAATAAATGTAGCAGAAAAGAAAAAAACTATATAGAAAACTACTCAGAAATGAATAGAAGCAAAAAATAGTTGTGATTAACTTTACTAAAAAGTGAGCATAGATGCTTATTTTTAATGGCTTATTACAATTCAAAAATAAATAGAAGAAAAAATAGTTATGATTAACTTTACTAAAAAATGAGCATAGATGCTTATTTTTAATGACTTATTACAACTCAGAAATAAAAACAAAAAAATAAATGTAGCAGAAAAGAAAAAAAACTATATAAAAAACTACTCAGAAATGAGCATAGATGCGCTTATAGAGGAAATTCAACTTAAATTCATAACGAATTTCAACAGAAATCCGTATAAATTTAGGCTAAATTCCCTATATAAGGGCATCTATTTTCATTTTCAGAGGAGCACAATAAGGCAGAGAGGGAGGGGCTTATAAACCGGTCTGATTCCCCTTCGGTTGGCGAGGTGGGACTAAACCCTGGCCGCAAGAGGACCAACCCTTTAGTCCCGGTTGGTGGCATGAACCGGGACTAAAGGGCAGCCTTTGGTCCCGGTTCAAGCCACCAACCGGGACCAATGGTGTTGGGCCAGGAGCGAGGCCCATTGGTCCCGGTTCGTCCCACCAACCGGGACCAATAGGTCAAGACGAACCGGGACCAATGGCCCACGTGGCCCGGCCGGCCCCTGGGGCTCACGAACCGGGTCCAATGCCCCCATTGGTCCCGGTTCTGGATTGAACCGGGACTAATGGGCTGGACCGGCCTGGACCATTGGCCCCTTTTCTACTAGTGCACCTCCCCTTCGTCTTCGTTTGCATCCAAACCCCACTGCGTTCACATTGTTTTAACCTCTTTAAATAATCATCTACTACTTCAGTTAGACTAGCCATCTAATCCTAATTCTCCAAACCATAGCCCTCCGTTCCAGCGGTTCCAAATGGCGAAAGAGATCGAGATGCAGGTTTTTAGCGTCCAACATGTCCTCGTCGAAGGCTTGATGCGCATAGTTGCCACTGTCACCGTCAACCCAAGGGTTGTTCGGCAGTGGATCAACAATGTATCCAACTCCCTCGAAAAGGTAGAGACGAGGGTCATCGGTCTCGACGCAGAGTACATGGAGCGTGCCCCTGGGAAGATCCAGCGCGCCATCATCCTTCAGCTGTGCCTCGAAGATGAAGTTTTTGTGTAGCACATCATACACTCGCCCTCCATACCAGGTGAGCTTCACAATTTCTTGTCTTGGGAGGACGTATACTTCTATGGGGCAGCCATCGAAGGGGACAAACAGAAGCTGGAGCCGTACAACCTTGATTTGAAAAGCATCGCTGACCTACAAACCAGAATAAAAATTCCTGTAGAAGATTGTGCTAAACAGACACCATCCCTATTTGACGTAGCAAACTTTGTGCTCGGTACAAATCTTCAGAAGGGTGACGAGATGGTGGCATTAAGGTCGTCTGGATGGGAGAATTATCCCTTGACGTACGAGCGGATAAAATATGCTGCCCTCGATGCCCGTGTGAGTTTCGAGATAGCTGCAAGGTCCAAAGAGCTTGTTGCGAAGCCTTCTCCCACAGAGAATGAGAAGAAGAAGAAGAAGAAGAAGAAGAAGAAGAAGAAGAAGAAGAAGAAGAAGAAGAAGAAGAAGAAGAAGAAAAAGAAGAAGAAGAAGAATAAGAAGAAGAAGAAGAAGAAGAAAACGCTGCACCAGCAGGAGGGCATTATGGATGGATGAACTGTTTCCTCTCTTGTAAAAAAAATTATCCCCTCTCGGTGTATATTGATATAGATGGACTATTTCGATGGTGTGCATGTCTTTGGAACAGAGTAGTAGCATGGTCCGCTTGACTATAAGGAACTATTTATCCGCATATATATCTTTCTCTGCTACTCCTTCAAGTGATCGGTATGCAGTGCATGTGTCCGTAGACATGACAGCTTGTCCATGCAAGTTCAACTACGGCGACCATCACGTTTCATCTCGCGATTCCCACGACGCCTCTCCTACCCACGGCACCACGCCCCCCGACGTGCGCCTCACCCCTCTCGGCCGCACCGCCCCTCTGCCTTTGTGTGCATGACATGTGGGCCACCTAAAATGCGGCGAACATCAAGTTTCTACCACAGCCACCCGCGATTGCCACGACGCCGCTCAAACCCATGAAACCACACGTTCCCCGACCTGCGGCTCACCCCTCTTGGCCCCACTGCCCTCTGCCTTAGGGAGCATTACACGTGGACCAGTCACCTATCGAGTCCACATGTTATTGACTCAAAGGTAGGTGTAGTAAGGAGCTGAAGCTCAGTCCCGACGGCCCTGAGAGGGAAATGTAACTCCTGCGCCAGGGCTTGTGGTGCTCCCGCAGCATGAAATCGTGCCAAACTCGAGATTTGTTTCTTTACTATACATGCACATAACGATTTAATGGACATTGTAATCTCAACATGTGATGGGGAGCTCTAAATTTGAATTTGAAACTTATAAAACGAAAAGATTCAAAACAAACAAACTGGGAGAGAGGGAGTATATTGTAGGATGTGTCCCATACAAAATAAGTCCCCTGGTTTGTCACTGCGAAGATGTGGTTAGAAAGGAGCACAGCGTCTTCCCACTCGTACGGCAACAAATCGGCTGCAGACAGCATGGTCCGCCTTTGACCGCCATGTGCAAGGTTCGTGCTATCTTTTATTCAATCTCACCGTGGTTCCATCGTACCAATTCATGTGGTGGCCCGTTGCATGGCTGATCCCAATGTTGGACAAAGGTTCTACGGGAACGGCGTCACCGTTGTAAATGTTGTGCAAATTGATGTTGGTACCCTCCCGTACATATGCAAGCCAATCTCCACTCGCACCGAGCCTAGCCTGTGAAACAGTTAGCAGGGGGAGAATTAGGAAATGGACACGGAAGTAGTCTTTAGAATGCATTTACTACGTGACCAAACTCATCTTACCTGCTCATCGGAGGAAATCCGAGTGCCCCTCAACATCGGCATCTCAAGGGGTGTCAACTTGCAACTACGGCCACGCCGCGCTGGAGAGACCCCCAAGGAAACATCCTCGTGCGTTCCACGGAACATCAAGATGCATTTGTATGAGTAGTTTATCTTGTGAGAGAAAAGGATGAACGAGGGAAGGCCTCTAGAGATAGAGATGGACACTACTACTACCAATGTGTTGGCCCGTGCGTTGCAATGGATCCAAACTAGTAGAATAATACTTGTTCACGTGCTTGAAATATAAACACTCTAGTTTTGATATACATGTGTCAGCAGACACGACAGCTTGTCCATGGAAGTTGAACCACGGCGACCATCACGTTTCTTGTTTCTACCACTGCCACACCCACACGCGATTCCCACGACGCCGCTCCAACCCACGGCACGACGTCCCCCGACATGGACATAGATCCTCTGACGTGGCTATCACTACCTTGCCCCGCCTTTCCTTCGCTGACAGGTGGGACCCACGCTTATGGGTCCCACATGTCAGTGACAGAATGGTAGGATTGTTCGTGCCCCTCATCCCTCTCGGCCACACCGCTCCTCTGCCTTTGTGTGCATGACATGCGGGCCAGTTGAACTACGGCGACCATCAACTTTCTACCACAGACACACCCGACTGGACGCGGTTTGCCTGCTCTGCTGCTGTGCTCCGATCCGTACTCCCGCACCATCGAATTTTCATCCAGCGGTTGTGACACATTTCGTCCCGGGCATAAATCCTCAGCTGGAGTACTTATGTACTACAGGTAGTACCCGCCGGTGTGGCCATCTACGCCTCGTAATGCCCCGACACCCAGCTGTGGTACCCTCGCCACGGCCACGCCACCACCGGTCGGTTCATCTCGAACGAGTGAGCCGCGAACCACGCCACCACCATGAGAATGACATGTGGGCCAGCCGCATTTAAGGTCCGCATGTCATTGACTCATAGGCCAGGCACTAAGCCACTGAAATTCGGACTCGTGGGCCCCAAGAGGGAAATGTAACTCCTACGGCAGGCCTTGTGGTGCTCCCGCAATACGAGCTCGTGCCAAAACTGGAATTTGTTTCTTACTACTACCAACTAGTACTAGTAAGGTACACGTGCATTGCACGCATGAGATTCTGGTGGTTTGTGCATTATGCTTCTACATGTGGAGTTTTCTGGATTCTAGCATGTGGCAAAATCTGGTGGAATGTAAGGTTAGGCAAGTTAGATTAACTTAGGTGAGTGTTTGGTTCAAGCCACACCTTAGGCAAGCCACACTAAGGCCCCACGTGACATACAAACAAAAAATGTGGCAAGATTCCCTTTGGCTTGCCAACTTGTGGCTCTCATTTTAAAGAACTAATAACTTTGCCTAAGCTTAGTTGTGGCAAAGTTAGTCATGAATTAAGGTCAACCATGGAGTCTTCTAGATTATACATGTGGCAGAATCTGGTGGATGATATCCAACGGCCAGTAGTGCTCAGATTTGCCATCTTTGTACCGTCGGATTGGCTTCATCCAACGACCAACTTTCAAAGTTTTTCACACACTATATAGGGGGTATAGATATAGATGTGCCGGTCCGTTGCAATGGATCCAAAGTATATCTATTTAGTGGAGTGCACTCTAAACACATTATCTATTTATTTTTCTCTAACCTTCAGTAGCCACGCAACCAAGCCACATAAGCTTCATGGGTGCCCCCCACATCATATTATTCACACTACGTTGATTGAAAAAAAAGATAAATCACCCAAAACAAGATATTCCCGTTTTTTGTTCCTACGATGTTGTGTCGTGCACGTATCTACTACTAGTTGTATAGTGGTAGTACTAGTAATTAAGAAACAGTATAACGGAGGGAGCTATGCCCTCCCACAGCGATCGGAGCTCCTATGCCATCGGATCTCGCTCAGGAACGGATCGGATGTCACGGTCGTCCCGTGTTGCCGAGCTGGGCCTCCCACCTTGCGTGATTCTGGGCTAACCGGCCTGTCCAACGTAGCCGGGCTGCTGCTCCGCAAGGCTATCTGCGTGTCTTCTCGTTCGTCGGTCCTACTTAACGCCCGATCTTAGGCGGACGGCCGGGATGGACGCGGACAGTGGCAGCGTCTTCACTCGCTGGAAGCGATCCTCGTCCGGTGCTCCTGATCTATAGACAATGGCGGCGTCTTCTGCTCAGGAAGTCAGGAGTCCATTCTGAGCTACCCCTCGATGCCACTCAACAGATGTGTTTGGGCACCGCGGCGTGGAGTTCGTAGCAGTTTTGGGATTCAGATCAAGAGGAACATCTTCGTGGAGGTCCATCTGGCACTCCTTGCCGATACCTGTACATCTGTGTCTGTGTACCAGCGACCTCCATTCCACGTCGACTCGCCCACCGGCAGCAACGTCTAGATATGCAGACAAGATCTACACAGAAGGCATGTCTTGAGTTGCCCGCTGAATGGAACCTGCAATTTTCTCAACTGGTCAATGAAGCCTCTGTAGTTATCTGAAACCAATATCTCATCTATGTATGTACATGCTTATGTGACTCCTTATCAGTAGTTTCTGTATAAGACGAGGCGTTTGAGCATATCATATATGGAGACCAAGTTGTATTGTTCCTATATTTAATTCTCGGCGGTGTAGCTCGTTGAGTCGTTATGTAGATCAAGGCCGTCGAGACAAGATTTTTCTTCTGCGGGTGCCGTGATGAGAAGATAATAGTATAGGTTTAGTGATACATTGCCAAACCCAAGCTGGGGTCTACTTGCCATACAGAGGAGAATCGGTGATGCTAACATAGATTTTGAGTGAAGAAGCAGAGACCAAATGACTGATGTTTGTAGTCTTATTTTTTTGGTTAGAAGCAGTGGGAATGATCTACCTTGCAAGAAAGGATATTTAAAGAGATGGAAGTCTTATATGGTGCAAGGTGAGGGACCTCCTAAAACACCAGGAAATGTACATACTAAGATTTACATTGAGCAGTGAGCAGACAAAATATCACTTTGGAGGGCACTATTCAGCTTTTGAGAGTACAAGAGATGGTCGACGCACCATCTCATGAATGTTATGTGGAGGAAATTAAAAGGGAAAGCAACTATATGACACGATTCGTCATAGTTTTGAACAAATATGCCCCACCACGTGTATGAAGCCACAGTCATTTGAACCGTCAACTAATATTAAATATTTGATCTGGCCAATATTTGTCAAGTATGTTCCACCATTCTTTTTTTTTTGAAGATCGCATTTTGAACCATTCAAATCTTGTTAATATTTTAATTAGGCAAGTTTTCTTTAGACATTTACGCTATTATCTATTCATGATGGTAGGGCACGGCAACGCATGCCTTTATGGTCTAGTATAGTATTAGGAGTACAAACTTAGTAGTACTAGTAGGAGTAGTACTAGTACGGAATGCTCCTACTCTATCAACGAGCCCCGTCTGACACAAAATTTCTTGGCTTCCGTGCTACAGCTAGATCTTCCCCTTGTTTCTGTTTTCCAACCCGGCGGCGGGCAGGCTGTCAGTTTGCAAAACCGCGGTCCCACATGAAAGTGAAAATGCTAGGCAGGCAACACGCCTTCTTAAGCTATGTGTCATGCCGGACGGGCCGTGTTGTACTCCCGATTCCCGGACGTGTGGGGGTGTGATGCGAACGCGACAGGCCTTTTCCTTTTACTAGCAATGTGCCCGTGCGTTGCGACGGATCCAAAGTAGTAGAATAGTAGTATTTGTTCACAAACTTGAAAGAAATCACTATTGTTTTGATATACTCCTAATATATTACTCCCTCCGTACCTAAATATTTGTCTTTTTTTAGATTTCAAATGGACTATCACATACGGATTATATAGGCATATTCTAGTGTTTCTAGCAAGATGCCCGTGCGTGGCACGAAGTTTATGGAAAAGGTAAGCACAACTTATAAATTGACGGATGGAGTACTAGTTATAGTGATGCATATAATTAAGCAAAGGGATCGCACATGTCGGTATTGACTGGAACGAGAAGCAACAACACAATAAGAATTAAGGCCACGATGATGCGATCGCAGTGGTGGTTACAGAAGGCAAGAAGAAAGATGGATCCACAAATGTACGACCTCCTCCTCCTCAACTTAGTGCGTCGGGCCACCGACCGGCGGCTAAGGAGCGGCGGCTTTGGTGGCGAGGTTGAGGTGCTTCTCAACAAAGGCATCCAAGGCTTCCAGCCGGTTGAGGAAGGCCAACATCGTAGCGTCCTCACTGGCCTTGTAGATACCTATGTACACGATTTGCTCGTACGCGTGGATGTGTAGGTCGACGAATTCTTGCAGGGCGAGGCGCCACGCGGCGAGCGTGACCTCCAGGTGGACATTTTTCGTGGGCAGTCGCAGGGCCACCAGTGCTTGAAAGAGGTTCTGGCCATGGAGGCCGATTAGGATGGCAGGCAATGAGGAGCCCGGGCGCGCGGGCTGGAGGAGTACGGCGATGTCGTCCGCGAGCTTCTTGAGGACGGTGAACTTGTTGCTAGTGGCAACGATCATCTGGTCCAACTAAGAGTCGTAGTTGGCATCGACAGCGGCCATCCACCAGCCGGTCTCCAACACCGTTTGGGGACGATCCTCGGCGCCCTGCCGCAGGCCGGCGTCGTGGACCATCTGGCGCAGCCGCTGGCCGCTCACGTGCATCGCCGCCATGGGTCTGGAGCAAGCTCTTTTGCGCTTAGTGTAGGTGCTTAGGCAAATGCTTAGGTGCGTACGATGTGGTAGATGCATTGGAATGGAGGGGCGCCTTTATATGAGGGCAATGAGGGCAAACTGCATTGCATTCACATCGTGCAGCCTCTTTTCCCGGACCTCCTCCCATTACTTCCCTCATGCATTAATTGAAGGAGGATGCATTGGCCGTTCAACATATCGGGAACCGCTACTCCCTCCCTCGTCTACATTAAAGCTGTATCGAGAACTGCGCCGCCCGCTATCAAATTGAATACTCCCTCCGTCTAGGTGAGTATTAAGTCATCTTACGAAAACCAAATACTAGTAAACACATATGCGTGGTGCATTAACTCTCACGTTGTTTCTTATTTTTTTGACATAAATAGAGGAATCAACCAAGAAGCGATGTGGGGCTTGTATGCTTTTAATGACTTGAGACTATCAAACATGACATGCAGTGGTCAGTTTGTTGCACAAGAACAAATACAACCCATGTCAGCACACACGCATCTTATAGCATCACATCCAATGGCTATAAAAGATGAATGAGACCAAATTATATCTCATCTAGATGAGTTCTAGCAAAACTGTATTAATAATACTTAGTACTCCCGCGCCATGTATCATATATTAGGCTGGTTGTAATGGGGAGTATCATATACTAGTATCATGCATATGATACTAGTGTATGATACTACATCCGTAATGCATGGTATCATATGCTGGTATCATATAGGACTACATTTATTGCCATGCATGACACAAAGTATTATATGATACTCTAGCTCCTCTTTCCTCATTTAATTCAATGACACCTCATCAAAATTGCTTAGTTGGCATGCATGATACTACCTATGATACTCCCATTACGACCAGCCTTAGTATCATGTAGTACTTTATTTATTGCCATGTATGACACATAGTTCACGAGCGCTCTCTATATGTACCACCTTTTTTTAATTTCAAGTTTTGCTCCATGGCGCAATCCATCGATACTACTACTATACAAAAGTGGAGTATATACATTTTTTAAAAGGCTAGAGGGCGGGGCAGTCTAGCTCGGTCGGTTTCACGAGAGGCGAGGGCCTTTGTGATTTGACGGCTCATTAATGCTGTCAAATTGAATAGTACTGTGCCGCCCGCTGCACGCCCGGTGCCTCCATTAAATCCCTCTGTTAAACCCGCATGCAAACCGAGAATCCTACTCCGACCACACGTCCGTTCATGAGTGGGCCGGAATTAAAGGCAACACCGGCCGAGCTCCTCCCGTCCGCCCTCAGTTTAAACGAGGCCAGACGCCGGCCAAGCTCCTACCGTCCGCCCTCTATTTACACGAGGCTAGACAAACAACGGTCAAGAGTCGCACCCCTCCGCCGCTCCCCCATCTCCTCCTTCATTATTTTCTCCACCCTTCCGATGGCTTCCGATGAGCCATTCTCTGGCATATTACCCGGCTGGGTGGCCCGCCGAGCCCTCCAGATACGGGCGAGGCCGCTCGGTGCTTCACCAACCTCGCTTGGCCCGACGGAGCCAGTTGCCACCCCAAGCAGGCGCGTGGTTCAGCAACTCGCCGCTCCAGTTCAGCTCGATGAGGAGTGGCGAGTTGCTCCACGCCGGCACGGCGGTGAGCACGCCGGTACGGGCGTCGTCGCTGCCGCGTCGTACCGTGCCACTAGTGTCTGCGGTGGCCGTGCCTCCCGTGTCTAGGCGCGCGCCTCCCGTGCCTGCGGCAGCGCCATGCAGGAAGAGACAGAAGCCGGGTGCATGGAGAGCGACGAGTCGGTGGCCAGCTTCTCCGTGTCCGCCGCCATCATCGAGGAGAAGTAGAACACGGGAGGTCGCCGCCACTTGGGACCCATGAAGGCCACCACCGAGGCGACGACCGCGGATTCAGGTGGTTTCTTTGCTACTTTGTCTCTTCCGAGGACCTTCGTCGACCCCGCAAGTGTCTGACGGACATGAGGAAGACAAAGGGATCCGCGGGCGGCCATTTAGAACTAAAATAAGTCTAGATATATCCATTTCTAGGACAAGTATTTCCGGACAGAGGGAGTATTAATTATACAAGAGAGCCGGATTGGCACCTCTTAGTTCATGAAATGTAATGAAATCCATCATGTTTATACGAAGATCCGGCTTTTTTATACGAAATCCTTCATGCTTATATGAAATCAGTCCGTGTTTGCACGAATTTCATCTGGTTGGTTAGAGTTGTAAAAATGTATGCCGCTGGCGTTTGATGTCATCCTCCGCGGAAGGAAGCGGGAGGAAATTTGCCGGTTGCCGTTGGAGATGCTCTTTATGCTGGAAATAATAGTGACATCCAATCCATTTGAGTTAATTGCATGTATGATTGTCCCTCTATAAAAAGTTAATTGCACGTATAGTGTACACGTGACATGCAGGGTGGCTACAGCTTCGTACAGAAAGTTAAAAATAAACAAGTCCATCCTTAATATTCTAAGAACTCTGTGGGTTCCACTGTCAGTACAGTAGCGAAAGAAGTATATATTAAATAAGTAGAGTAATATATAATATAAAATTTAAAGTTAAAAGACAGAATTCGAACATATGTCATTGCGTTGCGAGCATCCGGCGCTAACCAGCCCAGTACATTTTTGTTGTAGACCATGCTGGAGGTATATCTCCATGTCTACTGTTATATATACTCCATTCGTTCCTAAATATTTGTCTTTTTCAGATTTCAAATGTACTGCCACATACGGATGTGTATGTAGACATATTTTAGAGTGTAGATTCACTCATTTTGCTATGTATGTCTTTTTAGAAAGGGGTCAGATTTGTCCTTGATTTATTTATGAGGTATCCAGATGGCACTGCACCGCCAAGAAAAGAGGGTAACATCAAAATTATGGACTACTTTTTTGAGTATGTTGGTAAGGTTCGGTCATAGTCACTTGTTGAAATCTCTAAAAAGACAAATACTCCCTCCGTCCAGAAATACTTGTCATCAAAATGGATAAAAGGAAATGTATCTAGACCTATTTTAGTTTTAGATACATCTATTTTTATCCATTTTGATGACAAGTATTTTCGGACGGAGGGAGTAGAAAACAGAGTTGGTGATGATGGTGTGCGTGCCATCCTGCAATATAGGCCGTCGGATTTATATCTAACGGATAGGAAAGAAACTATGGCAATTTTGCAAAAATATACCCACACGTCTCTCCATGTTCACAAATAAGGCCTTCCCTCGTTCAACCTTTTCTCTCACAAGATAAACTACTCATACAAATGCATCTTGATGTTCCGTGCAATGCACGGGCAGCTAGCTAATTTCTTTTAAAATAATTTCTGCGATAATTGGGTTGAAGTGATTTATTTTATGTCTGCCCCGAATGATTTCAGATTCACTAGTAGTAACAAAGAAAAGGTTGCCTTGTTAATTAACAGAAAACATGGTGAAAACTATCACATGAGGCCGGTAAAAACAAGGCACACTGGGTTCAGCGTCATCGTCACTACAGCTATGCGCGCGCGAGAAGTCTACATATCGAGGGGGCTACCGAGCGAGGCACCGAGACACAATGTTTGAGAGAGAAACCAATTGATAGATTATGATCAGATCGAGTTGTCACCCTTCTGTTGTCTTTGTTGGGGGGAGGGAGAGAAAGACGTATCGAGAGTGTGCGCGGTAGGCACAGAGGCACAACTAGCGAGTGTGTGTGTGTGTGTGTGTGTGTGTGTGTGTGTGTGTGTGTTTGAAAGAGGAGTAGATAGATTATTATCAAGATCGATGTGCCACCCTACTCCTTCGGTGCCAGGTAGTGTGTGTGTGTGTATGTTTGAGAGAGAATCCAGACGATAGATTAGTATCAAGATCGAGGTGTCACCGTACTCCTTCAGTGCCGGGTAGTGTGTGTGTATGTTTGAGAGAGAAGTCAGTCGATAGATTAGTATCAAGATCGAGGTGTCACCCTACTCCTTCGGTGTTGGGAAGTGTGGGTGTGTGGGGGGGCAGTGACACTCACATATCTCTACTCTTATAAAAAACAGAGTTGGTGATGATGGTGTTCATGCCATCCTGCAATATAGGCCATCCGATTTATATCCGACGGACAGGAAGGAAAATATGGCAATTTTGCAAAAAGATACCCACACCCCTCTCCGCATTTGCAAATAAGGCATTCCCTTGTTCATCCTTTTCTCCCACAAGATAAACTTCTCATACAAATGCATCTTGATGTTCCGTGCAACGCATGGGCATCTTGCTAGTAGGGAGAAGGAGTTTGTGTGACACATATCTAGCTATATTAAGGGATAGGTAGATAGCATATGTGTGAGAGACATTATTATACTTTGATACATTAGTGGATGTGGGTGGGCGGAACTAAAGGGGTGGGCATGTTAGACATAGAGAGCGTGTGTGTTTCTGTGTGAGAGACTTGTAGGACGGGGTAGAAAGACGAATTTAACCCTGTCGGAGGGAGAGAAATACACGAAGTGCGCGTGTGTGATTCCAATGCCCACAGGGAAATGAGATATGTATTCGTGTGAGAGAGATTGCACAATTCATTCATGTATCACTATCTAGCGATCGTGGACGTGCATCTCTTGAACATAAGTCAATATCTACTTCGTATCGTGGCCAAAGGTACAATATCGATTCAACGCTGTAAAGATTGGACACTCACATATCACATTTTTTTCTATTTAAATAAACCTTTTCAGCTGTGCATGCCAAAGTTACAGTGATGTTTCTTCAAACAACCAATGTAGCTATCATGCACGTGCACCATTGTTACTCTTGTATTCAAAATCATTAGTCTTGGATGATTTAAGTTTCTATTTTGAAGTAATATATGTAATATTCATATATGAATTCAACGGGTACGCAATTTATGAAATGGAGGCTATGTAATCATATGAGGTAACACTTTTAAGTAGCTAACTACAATATCCATTTCTTTTTGTGCGCCTCTATACTAACACGTCAATGCATTATGTTTAAAGTAAATAACCAATGGCACTAAATTATCTATTTACACGAGAAATACATAGGCTGAGCGTTTGATCCCTTTTTTTGAGAACGCGCCACTACACCCGTACGATTGGCCGTGCCCATGTGAACATCCAAGTTATCGGCGCATCATCCCGAGTTATTGTCTTTTTTTCTGGGGTGGACTTCACACGAGTTATTAACTGCTGACGCGTGCCCCGTGTACACAGTCTAGCATGACCTTCCCTCTAGCACGGTCCAAAATTAGTTGAAACTAGATACGAACGATCCCGCGGGCGGCAAAATCTCCCGCCTCCTTCTAAAATTTCCGCCACCTTAGTCCTTAGAATGTGAAATTCCCCTTTTGTCCTTGGTGCACGGAGACCAACAGTTACAATATCGCCCTCATCTACATGATAGGTTGGGGCTGCTTTGGTAACTTCCGGTTCCTCCCACTACACGGCACCCCCATTTCCTCTCCCCCTCCCACAAAAACGACTAACTCCACAGCACCAGAGCATCTTACATCACGCCGTCTGTACTTCATCGCCCTTTCTCCCCTTCCCTCTCGAAACCCTAGACTGCTCATCCACCGGCGTACCATAGCCCATTCACTGCTAGCGGCGTCCACCTCGCCGGATCTACTTCTGCGGCCGCATCTACCCCTCCCACCTCCCTTAGAAACAAGTAGACTGCTCATCCACCACTGTACCACAGCCCATTCAGTGTCAGCCTTGTCCACGGCGCTGGATCTGCTTTGCCGGTACTCTCGTCAACCCCCGCGCATCTGCAGCGGCTCATTCATACTCCCCACCGAAGACGCTTCGTCCACACCCCCCGGAGCCGCCCCACCGACGCCCCCGTTGACGGCCTCTGATCCTCTTTGCCGACACATTCCTCAACCCTACCGAAGCCGCTTCGCCGACACCATCGTCAACCCTACCGGAGTAGCTTCGCCTATACCATTCTCAACCATACCGGGGCCGCTTTGCCAACTCACAAGTCCACAGCCTCAGATCCGCTTCCTCGCACCCTCATCCGACCTACTGGAGCAGCTTCTGACGCCCCGTCCACAGCCGCAGATCCGCATCGTCGACACCACGCTTAACCCAACCACCGGAGCAACTTCTGACGCCCCGTCCACGGCCGCAGATCCGCATCGTCAACACCATCCTTAACCCAACCACCGGAGCAACTTCTAACGCCCCGTCCACGGCCGCAGATCCGCGTCGTCGACACCATCCTTAACCCAACCACCAAAGCAGCTTCACCTACGCCCTCCTCCACGGCCATAGATCCGCTTTGCCCACACCGTAGTCCACCCTACCTGAGCAGCTCCACAAACACCCTACTCGACGGTTCTAGATCTCCTTACCGGACCCCGACAGCCAGCGCAGCGTCATCACCCTTGACGTTTCTAACCTGATTCCCACCGTCTGGAGAGATGCCAAGCACCCGCCATGGCCTAGGTACTTGTCACCTTTAAACCCGTCCAGCATCACCTGCCCGATGCACTTCAAATATACTAATCGGTCGTTGTTACCTGTTATGCAGCTGGCAAAAACTACAAGGATGATGTTTCTTATGGATCTAACAACTTGGCCAACCAAGATCCTAGACTGAGGCATTGCTATGATCTTGTAAGCGCGTCCCTCTCTCTCTTGTAGTGTTCTGTGCCTGCCTGTGTGCTTTGCTAGGATTTTCGACCAGTAATCCCTTTGTGCAGACAATGATTTCTACTACTAGCTGCTAAATTAGATATGTAGATGTCATACATGATACTACCTTGTACCTCCGTTCCTAAATATAAGTCTTTTAGAGATTCCACTATAGGCTACATATGGAGCAAAATGAGTGAATCTACACTCGAAAATGCATCTATATACATCTGTATGTGGTCCATACTGGAATCTCTACAAAGACATATATTTAGGAACAGGGTTACACAAAATCGTAGGTGGCATGTAGGAATTCCAGTGCACTACATTAGGCTCCCTTCGAGTGCCTGCTAGTCCAGCATACAGAGTCATGGCTAGTTTATGGTACGCACACAATCGTTAATTGGTGGTTTAAATATGCGCAAGGGATATTCAATGTAGTATCATGTAGAGATGTTTGAAATTAGCCATGTCAACTTGCAGATAGGGTTACACAATGAAAAAGTACAAGATGTATGTGGCAATTTCATGGAACATCGCAAAAAAAGGAGAGGCAGCGGTGAGCCTATACAGTGTGCTATGGTACGTCACTCCTCCATTGCAATCATCATGACATGTTATTTGTATGCCAATTCTATTAGCCAAGTTTCTTAGGGACAGTTATTACGAGTTATCCTAAGAAAATAAGCACCTGTGAATATAAGCTCCATGTAATACGCCAACCAGTTCTTTTCATTGCGTTTTCAGCTTATCTTTGGTATGATCAATGGAAAGTCTAGATTGCATTATATATTTTAAATTTTGCTACCCATATGGAAATTAATTTGACTTTCAAACATCACAAATTGAACCTAGTGTAGTAATTAATATGATAGGAAAACAGACCATCACTATTTGCTCAAAATGCAAATACAAAGATACCATCTACTTGGCACAAAGTACTTTGGTCAATGTTTTCCATAGAGATCCCATTGCCTAATTTAAACGAAGAACGCATGACCCACAATTAAATGAAGAACAATTATTTATTAAAATTCGATGGTCCAAGTGGCTGGTTATTATCATATAGCAGAACCACCTGAAAGCATCATATAGCAGCAGCAGCAGCTCATAGCAACTCATCATACAGCAGCAACAGTCTGCAATTCATCATATACCAGCAGCAGCTCATAGCAATTCATCATATAGCAGCAGCAGGAGCAGCTCATAGCAATTAATCATATAGCAGCACCAGGAGTAGCTCATAGCAATTCATCATATAGCAGCAGTAGGAGCAGCTTGTAGCAACTCATCATATAGCAGCAGCAGCAGCTCATAGCAATTCATCATATAGCAGCCGCAGGAGCAGCTCATAGCAATGCATCATATAGCAGCAGCAGCTCATAGCAACTCATCATACAGCACCAGCAGCTCATAGCAATTCATCATATAGCAGCCGCAGGAGCAGCTCATAGCAATGCATCATATAGCAGCAGCAGCTCATAGCAACTCATCATACAGCACCAGCAGCTCATAGCAATTCATCATATAGCAGCCGCAGGAGCAGCTCATAGCAATGCATCATATAGCAGCAGCAGCTCATAGCAACTCATCATACAGCACCAGCAGCTCATAGCAATTCATCATATAGCAGCCGCAGGAGCAGCTCATAGCAATGCATCATATAGCAGCAGCAGCTCATAGCAACTCATCATACAGCACCAGCAGCTCATAGCAATTCATCATATAGCAGGAGTAGGAGCAGCTTGTAGCAACTCATCATATAGCAGCAGCAGCAGCTCATAGCAATTCATCATATAGCAGCAGCAGCAGCTCATAGCAACTCATCATACAGCAGCAGCAGCTCATAGCAATTCATCATATAGCAGCAGCAGGAGCAGCTCATAGCAATGCATCATATAGCAACAGCAGAAGCAGCTCATAGAAATTCATCGTATAGTGGATCAGAATGAAAATTTGGCAAAAAATCAGAGGAGATCCTCACCTTGTTGGATGAGCTCATCCTTCAACAGCACCTCAAGGCCATGGCCTGGGAGGAGGGCATGGGGAACAAGGTGCCTTCTGCCGCAGTGTGGCATCAGCCGTAGTTGTGCAGCACCCGCTGGAGTAGTGCGTTGGACGAACCACAATGGAGCAGCTGCTGGAGATCATGAGAATGAGGGGCGGTGCCACAGGGAGGAGCAGCCAGAGAGGTTTGCCCCTATCCACCGGCCATGTAGCCTAGCTGGACATAGCATCATCGAGGACCAGGCCAGATGGGACCAGTGGCGACGGCTCGCTGGAGGAACCCTAGTGTTGCAGGTAGGGGATCGAGGTAGAGGGAAAGGGGAGAGGAGATGCAAGCGGGCAGGGCAATGAATGCTTGCGTGTTTGTTTTTACTTGAGGGTCAGGTGTGATACGGATGTCAGCAGTTGCATTTTGAGTGTAATATAGGCAGACAACAGAGTCAATTCACTACTCCCTTCCCTTCAATTGTTAGTGAGGTTCTACCCGAAACACCCCCCTCCAAAGCGAAATTAGTTAAGCCCAAGCCCATAACTCAAAAATGACTTATTTACATCTTTTATGGCTTATTTTGACAATATGCCCTGAAAAGGCAGAATCGAACTGGCCCTTAACTTGCAATTCAATTGTGTGTGCAAGGATGAATCACTCATGCCTGCTATCTGTACATTTAAGCATCATCATACATGGCATAACCTAATACATGTGCATTCCATTGTAGAATCTGGAATATGCAATGTTTATGTTAGTTCATACATTGCACATGATGTTTAAATGCCCCTTAAATCTGGTCAGTCAAGTGATGGTCTTTAAGCCTCCTTCTTTGCTTCTTTTCTTGATATGTAAGATTTGCTCACACATCTGTTCAATTGCTTGTTTGCATCAGCCAGCCATACTAGGACTGTTTGCTTTGATTACTTGCTGTTCTTGACCTAACACTCTAACAGAGCTTGTCAACAATTTAAACACTAAGGGCTGCTGTAGTGGGGCCTTGTCTAACTCATAGGTGACATAAAGGTTTGGTTGTACACTACAGTAGGCTCTCCAAGAGTACCTGGAGATCTAGTTCGAAGGTATGCCTAGTTTTTACTTAGTGCAGACATAGTAAATGCTCATTTCATTGTGTGCAAGTGCAAGAGATGCGGCATGTTTCATTATGTGGTGTTGTTTTATTATAATCTCATCCTTTTGTGTTCACAGACTGGAAAGTATGCATATTTATCTTCCAAGGAAACGAGTAACTAGTTTGTGTCACCTTGCAGAGGGGGTGCAATGAAGATAAGATTGAGGATTTCCAAGTACAAGATGTTAGGAAGGAGCCTTGCAAGAGAAGTAGGAGCTGCGCTGAGCCTCTTCAACCTGCTAAGGTAAGTCACTCTTTGCAACTCAACAGTTCAATTCCTTGTTTGTTTCAGGCATAGTTAATTTTCTCTTTTCAATTGCTTTATTTGTCCTCACTTAATGAGATGCCCAAATAATTATGCATGATGTTCGGTACTTGTATCACTATTAGTTGACATAATTAAAGGCGTTACCATTTAATTACTCTACGGAAGTGTGCCTGAAGCTTTGAAGTCTATTAACCAACTATTATTGCACGAGGCTCACAATCTAGTTTATACTACGCTAATGATTGCATAGTTTTGCCTGTTGTAGTATGTTTGTATGAAACCCTCTGCTGTTCATTATGCTCCCTAAGACTTTAATTGAGCTACAGAATGGCCAATTGCTTGCTTACTTATACGCAACGTGCTGTCTAAATTTGTAACTTGTCTGTGTTTTTGATTCGGCCCCAACATCATACTCCTCTAGTGAGCTAAGAGGGATTTCTGTATGCAGGCTGCACAGACTATCTTTTTTATAATTTTTAAAATATCACCTGCTTATGCTTCATGACGTGTAACATTTTTTTTGTGAATGTGATGTGTAACATTATTGTTAGTCTTGTTTTGCCATGTAGTACAAAATAATGTCTTGTTCGCTTCACTGTTGTAACTATATTTTTCCCTAGTCATGTCTACTTACAGAAACATTTCAGGATGAAGTGACATCAACACAAAAATCTGCGAGCAGTGCGGCATGGCCGTTACCGAATGATTATGGATTGGTGTTGGAATGTGCTGATGTTCTCGAGCATCAACTAGAGGTGGCAAGACAATGTGTACATGATTGTCAACGTATAATCAACAAGTTGAGACTGGACATGCAGGTATTAGATGCAGGAGTCAAAAAAATGAAACAAGACACCGAGGTAACCATGAAGGAATTGGAGATTTTGTAGACTGAAATTTGTGCTATCTGAATCCGGCCAATCCTATTTTCTAAAGAGATTATAGTTCAAATGGAGTTAAGTTCATGCGCGTCCATGATGTATGACCTGTATTTGCCCAGTGTATGTAGTTTGCTATTTGTGTATGCTTTATTATCACCTGTGCCGAACCATAATGCCCAGTGGATATAACCGGTTGTAATTTTTTTATTGTATAGTGTAGGATTATTCTACCTTCCTATGCCTTGATCTCTTTGTTGTATAGTGTATGCTTTTTAGAGGTGATAGTATTGAGTAGGATAATTCTTTGAATATGCTATGTCATTCAAACGGGGGCCAACTCGCCCGACCATGGCCCTTCACGGGCCGTCGGATCCATGGGCCTTCTACGTCTCGCAGGATCCATGGGCCTTCTACATCTCGCAGGATCCATGGGCCTTCTACGTCACGTAGGATCCATGGGCCGCCGACTCATTTATGGGTCTTGTACGGGCCTTTAATGGGCCGTAGACGGGCCTATAATGGAAATCGTACGTTTTATGGGCTGACCATAACGGGTCGTTAATAGGCTGTATTTGGTGATGCTATGAAAATGGCCCAACAAACTAACGGACCACAAACGGGCCGACTGTAACGACGGGCTGAATTTGGCCCACAAGCAGAAAATGACAGTAACGGGCCGTAAGTAACCAAATGTTGCAAATGAACCCAAGAATAAATGGGCCCTCAGAAGGCCGAAAGTTAACTTGGGCTGGAAACGGCCCAACGGAATAACCGCACCTTAACGGGTATAAAGTGTTACACTATTCATTACGGGCCAGTTTCACCGCGGGCCGTTAATGGGTGTAAAGTGATACACTGTTCATTACGGGCCAGTTTCAGCACAGGCCACTAATGGGCCAAGAGTTACAAAGGGCCTCATATGGGCCAAAAGACGTCTTGGGCCATACATGGGCCAGAAGTGAAAACGGGCTGGAATCATATTGGATGGCCCAGATGACACTATTGGGCCTAATTCGCATAGGGCGTAACGGGCCTTGGGTTAGCGGGCTCTAAATGGGCTATATGCTAACAGGCCGTTAACAGGATTTCGATGGGCCGGCCCGCCAGCTTTTGACCAAGTCAAACGGGCCGGCCTTTTCACAGGAATGGGCCACTGTTGGGCCGTGCCACGTGTTGACGTATCATAGGCGCCTTCTGTCCAGTGAGTGGATGACATCTGTCCCAGTGATGAGCCGACACGTGTTTCCTCCAGCCAATGATGACTTTACACGTGGAAAATCCCCATTGGTCGGGGCTGTTAACGGGTTATCGGATCGAAAACCTGACCCGATAGCTTAACGGTGTTCCATTACGGTGGATGCCACGTGTCGGTCACCCTTGACGAAAGCACTTCTGTGACGCGCGATTTATCGTCATGGAAGTGCACACTTCTGTGACGATAATTTTGGTAATGTCATGGAACACTTCTACGACAGCACAGGTATGACTATCTTGATTCTGTCATAAAATCGTCATGGATGTACATGCATGACAAAAAATGCTACCTACTGTGACAAACACGTATCATCACGGAAGTGTATTTTTTTTGTTGTGTGGTGAGGTGGCACAGGAACAGAGAGAGTGTAAAGGCAGCAAGATGGGAGATAACACCTCATTACAGTGAGAAGCTAGAGGTTGAGAAGGAGAGGGCCAGATACTACAAGCCAATACAGGTAGGGGTCAACTTATGGCAAGTTACAAGTGGGCAGCAAACACATGTTGTCAACCTGGAACTTGAGACTTGTGGATGTAGGAAGCGGGACCTTAGTGGCATACCTTGCAACCATGCCATCTCTACAATAAACAAGGCTAAAAGGAAACCAGAGGATTATGTCAGCAAATTCTTCAAGAAAGATTTTTATGTTGCAGCTTATGAACCAATGATCTTTACTGTGCCTGGTGAGCAGATTGGACAAGGACCCCTGGTCCAGACATAGAACCACCTGCATTCAAAATCAAGAGAGGAAGAAGGAAATAAAAGAGGATCAAGGGCAAATTTGAAGTACCAAAGCCAAAAGACACTTCAAGAATGGGGACCATAACATGTGGAAATTGTGGTCTCCAAGGGCATAGGTACACAAACTGTCTTAAACAGTTGAAGCCTGAGCTAGCTTTGAGGAAGAATAAGCATGTGGTAATAATTTTTCACCTTGAAATATACTAATGTTTCCTTTCTTGTACATTTCTTTCTAGCATTATTAACTGTTTTCCTTTTCTTTGCAAGGCTACTCCAAGTAACTCACAACCAAGAGATGCTGGTCCTTCTACTACACCAACAACAAGACAGGCAAGAGTTGCTGCTTCTGCTCCTACACCACCATCATCTGGAAGAAGAGGAGCTGGCAGAGGAAGAGCTGCTACTACTTCTATTACACCACCACCATTTGGAAGAGGAGCTGGCAGAGGAAGAGCTGCTTCTACTTCTACTACACCACCACCATCTGGAAGAGGAGCTGGCAAAGGAAGAGTTGGCACAGGATCTGGAAGAGGAGTAGCTGGAAGAGGTGCTCCAAGGCCATTTAGTGCCCCCAGGCAATATGCTGCCTCAACTTATGCTGAAATTCCTACTGATGGTACACACACTGGATGGATGTCCTACTTCACTGCTAGCAGAGGAGTAGCCATGTAATTTGAAATGATGTGGTGTTATTTTGGTTGAACTTGATGCTGATGTTGATGTGTTGTTGCCACTTGATGCATATTTTGGCACAATCCAGTACTGTTTATTGTAATGTTGAACTTGAGGTGGAGTACTCTAGTTGGGGCATCATATTGGTTGTTGCTACTGGATATGTATGTGTTGTTGTTGATGAATATGTATGTGTTGCCAGTGCCAGTGCCTGAATTATGAATGTCTGTTGGCACAATCCAGTACCAATATTTGCAAAGCAGTACCACAGTTGCAGTTACTTGTTGCAAGTCAGTACCAATACTGCTGCTAGCTGTTGCATGTCAGTACCAATATTGGGGCATCACATAACATGTAGTACTACATTTGGGGATTCTGACATGTGGGACCGATACCTCTCCTACTATTAAAGTGACAGCACAAGCTTGTATCGAGCGAGTGGGGAACGAAACTAGGGTTTGTCCACGCAGTGTCCATTTGGAGCACAGCGAAGGAGAGATCTTAGCGTGGAGGCGCTGACTGGGGCCGGCAGCGGAGAGAGAGATGTTGTGGTCGTCTAGTGCCGGGTCCGCTCCCGGATTTTGTCGAGCTGCAGGAAGGAGGGGAAGGATTCGCACTCGCCGGTGCACTACCATGAGAACCCAATGGCATACGAGCCTCCAGTGATGTGCCACTGCTCAACTCCGACGAAGGCGCCAAGATGGATCTCCTAGAGCAGGCAGAACCCTGGTAGGAGGTACTATAGCTGCGTGGATGCTATGGTGAGTGTTGTTTTTTGCCTAATTTTCTCCTTTTTCTTCTATGCAATAGTATGTAAAATGATATATTTTTGGAAATTTGTTTGTGCATCTTAATAGCATGGTGGTTGTGGATTTGTGCAATGGCATGATGATCCATTACCCAAATTTTGCAGTGAGCTCATTGGGGATCTGCGTGATGAAGTCTGGAGGCTTAAAGGTGCAACTGTTGCTAGATCTGAAGATCAATTTCCAATGCTAACTCACAATCAAGATGATGTCACAAGGGAGGCCATGGTTCTATCCCTGCAAACTCAACTCAAAGAGAAGAATGCAGAGATTGCAGGGATTAGGGCCAAATTTCACAATGTGCTATTTCTTTTCACTATATTTGTGCTTGGCTTAGTTGCAGGCAAGATCTTAAGTTAGTTAGTTGGTTTAGTTGCAGCCAATCTAAATGCAATGTACTGTCTGGTTTAGTTGCTCTAGTTTAAGCCAAGTTGTCTTTTGTATGCTCTTGCTTAATATGTAATGGATCAGTGAAGTTATCTTCTGATGCAATGAGATTGAGTCAGTCTTGTTCCTCAGTGAAGTTATCCATAAACATATCCATACATGATAAGAAACTGATCCATGTCTACCAATCATAGCACACATTAGTTTCTGGAGTTCAACTCATTATAGCCATACATAACCATTGTTCACAATTCATAGAGGAGTTCAACTTCAAATGCATAGTTCATCCTTTTCTCACAAAAGGATGAATAGCATAACTACTACATACTTACACAACCATAGTTCACAATTAGTACAAGCATACAGTACACAACCTTAGTTCCTAGATGCTAGGTCATTACACAACCATCATTCCCAAAAGGTCTGCAATTGCACTAATCTCATTTTCATCTTATTCAGTTCTCCAAGATGGCCTGAATCCCCCTAAACTTCTCCTTCAACTTTTCATTCTGAAACTCTAACTGCCACTTCTCTTGAATATGCTTTTCATTTCCCTTAAGAAGATCAGCAACCTGAAGCTTCAACTCTAACTTCTCTTGGGTGAGCTTCTCCTGACACTTTGTTAGCTCTGCATTCTTCAGCTCCAAATTCATCCTAGCTTCAGTAAGCACTTGCTTCTCTTTCATTTTGTTCAACTTCAAGTTCTGAATGACGGTTGCTTGAGCTCTTGTCAAGTTGACCAGCAGCTCATACTTATGAGTAAGTTTATGGGTCTCTGCATATTTCTTTGCGATCTTAGTGGCCATCTGTGCCTTCATATCATCAATCATTTCTTTTCTTACCTCCTGCTGATATGTAATGGCAGACTGCAGATGTCCAAAAATCCACCACCTTATCATTCTGGAAGTTCATAAGCTCATGCACATCTTGGACTAGCTTGTCATAGTTGGCCTCCAGCTTGTTCTTCTCTTCTATCAGATGGTGGATAGTGAAAGAACTTTCAAGATTGTCATTCACCATAGCACTTTTGGCATCTTCAACAATTGCCCATAGCATCAACAATGCATTTTGCATTGTTGGGGGCCACTGGTGATCAACCCATTCAACAAAGCCACAATTGCTACCTTCCTGCAAAACAACAACAACAACACCACAGTTCATACAGCGTGAATCCCTCAGATACATTCTCTACCGTGTGATGCAACATGATCCATCTCTGGATGTAATCCCTCAGAGTTTCATCCAACTTCTGCACACAAGATTGCAGCTCTGTCAACCCTGCTGGTCGCTTGCAAGTTCCTTCAAATGTTCTGACGAACACTCGGGCAAGATCTTCCCAAGTGTAAATGTTGTTGGGTGCTAACTGATTCAACCATGCTCTGGCCGAGCCCTCCAACATAAGAGGCAGGTGTTTCATGGCCACCTCGTCGTTGCTGCCGCCAATCTGAACAGCCACTCGGTAGTCCTCAAGCCAAGTATCAGGCTTGGACTCACCAGTGAACTTGCTGACTCCAGTCGCCAACCTGAAGTTGGGAGGAATCACCGCGGCCCTGATGGTTCTGCTGAAACACTCTGGTCCTGAAACGTGTACTCTGCTGCTGGTGGGTACATCGCTGTCATGACCTTCTCGGTGAGCTCTGTTCCTGTCGACCAAACCTTGAACGATAATGGATCTCGCATCAAAGCCTGGTTCCCTGGGGTCGACTAGAATCCTTCGCCCAACACTGTGATGGCGTCTGTCATCCTGCTGCCGAGGCGCGTACGATCCACCCCTTGGGGGAGGGGTGGGCACTCGACGTCGGTCATCACGATTGAGTCGGTCATCATACTGCTCACGGTTCTTGTACTGATCACGCCGGTCTCCATGTCCCTCATGCCTCGAGGGCAATCTTGGGCTATGGGCCGACAGAATTGTATTTGCAGCGACGGATCTGCTGTGAATCCTATTCCGCGACTGCGATACAGCTGAATTTTGATCTCCTCCTGCCCGGAGTAATGCTCTGATCTGTAACAAGCCTCTGCCAGCCTCTGACAGGGAAGGCTAAATCGACTCTGCTATACGAGCTGCAGCTGCTAGATTCTGAATCAGAGTTCGATATACCTGAGTCGGTGGTGGAAAGAGTTGACGTCGACTGGATTCTGGAACCCGTTGCCGCGCACGCTTGTCGAGTGCTCGCTGGAGGTTCTCCAGTCGAGTGCGCTCAGCCAAGTTGGTCAAGCGCGCGTCCTCTAAGGCACGAGCCTCGGGGGTTTCTCCAACGATAGGAGTGTGCAGCGCATCCCTGTTCCGACGGCGAAGTTCTTCCCTCTGCGACGAAGTGAGGGGTTCGGGGTGATACTCTTCGTGGGCATGTGCCAGATCGCCTCCGCTGTCGCTTCCATCGGTGTGGGCAAAGCCGGGAGGACTGCATGGTCCATTGACCATCAGAACCTCCGCCGCTGGATCACTGCTGTCGCATTCAGATGCAGTTCCTACGGAGCCAGTCGACAGGTCGAACAGGCCGCAGAGAGATTCGTCGGGCTCGATCGCCGCGACTTGGGAGGTGGCCGACTGACGAGCCACCGCGTTCCTCACCCACCGCTGAAGCCTCGACCGACTGGAGCGCTAGCGTCGGCAGGAGACAGGGAGGGAGGACGACACAGGAGTCGACCGATACTGGGTCGACGGTTGCCGCAGGAGGATGTCGCGGATGCACGCGCGAAAGTGCATCACCCCATGGACAGGGAGCGCGTCGATGTCGAGCGGAGCCTCCTGAAGCCAAGCGGAGTCGTCGGCGATGAACGTGAGCGTGCCGAGACGGATCTCGCGACCCTCAAACAAAACTCTGCCTGAAACCATGATGAAGGAGATCAGAACAATCGCAACTTCTCCAATAAGTTGCTAAGACACCTGCCCCAAGGTGGGCGCCAACTGTCGTGGTTCTAAGTCTGACAGTAATGTAGGGGGGTAGGAATGGAGAGGCAAGATCCTAGCTATGGAGTAGTTGTTACGCAAGAGATTTACGAGTTCATGCCCTTCTCAGAGGAAGTAACAACCCTACGTCTCGGAGCCTGGAGGCGGTCGACTGGATTATGCATATATGGGTTACAGGGGTGCGAACCCTTTACACTGAGGAGAGGGGTGGTTTATATAGAGTTCGCCAGACCCCTCCGGCCCTCAGTTATGTAGGGTTTAAAGTACATTAAGATCGGGAGTTACTAGTAACATCCCACATAAAGTGCTATGATGACCATAAAGGCTACTTAATGACCGATCGTTTGTGTGCAGAGTGACTTTAGAACTCCTGGCAGTCGAGTGATTGGCTTCATGGTCGAGTGTCTTCGAGTTCGTCGAGTGGAATACTTCTGAGTCGATTGACAGGTGGTTTCTTCTGGAGATGTCCTTGGGGAGGATAGTTTGGACAGGTCCATGACCCTACCCTAGGTACATAGCTTCATCATTAGCCCCCGAATGGATCGAGGTTTGAGTGGGGAAGGAGTTGAACACACTTCCGACCCATTTTTCGTGCTATGAGTATGTCTTCTTCTGGATCAATGAACTTAGGTGATGGCACCAACTTCTTTTTCAGTCGCTTTGATCCATTCTTTGTATTCATCGAGTGAATTTCTTTGCTTGGAGAACTCCACACGACAGAGCGGAGGAAATCTTCCGTCTGACGGGTTGCTCTGCAGCTCGCGGATTTAGCGGGATTCGAATTTCAGGAAGCACGCGGGGCGGAGGAGGCCGCAGTTATTGGATGGGATAAGGCAGGGACGCCTCGATCTCCATGCCACCTTTTACGCCACGTATCGCGCACGCAACTGTTGTGGGATTTGACAGGATCGCCCGGGCCTACAAGTCAGTCACTCGGAAGTAACCTCATATAAGGCGCCGGACGGGGTTTTTTGAATAGTGCGTTCTCATTTCCTCCTCTCTTCCTCAAACTTATCCGCCGTGTTCGCTCCTGTCTCAGTGCTGTTGCTCTGTGCGCGTCTCATCGACGATGATGGTGAAAGAGAAGACGGCGGCCCTGGAGCGGGCGAAGAAAGCGACGGTGAAGGCGAAGGGAAGGGCGACCAGTCGGGGCGGATCTTCATCGAAGGTCGGCCTACCGCAGGGCTGGATCCACGGCGACTGGATCCGCTCGACGATTCGTCAAGAAGATCTTGACGACCTGGCCAATGGAGGACTAATCCCCCATGGATCAGTGTGGCTTCCGGGGAAGGAGTCTGAGCTGCAGCCTCAGGAGGGTGAGTGCGTTCTCTTGGCCACCCATGTCAACCGGGGGTTTTCTTTGCCACCTCACCCTTTCTTTCGGGGATTTCTAAATTTCTTTGGGGCACAACTCCACCACTTCACACCCAACACCATCATGTACCTCGCTGCTTTCGTGTCTCTGTGCGAAAATTTCTTGGGTTGTCGGCCTCGTTGGGGTCTTTTCAAGCACATTTTCACTTGTCGCTCCTAGACGGTGAAAAAGGCCAATCCGAGTGACGACGGAACACAAGTGATCCAGATGTGGGGGGGTCTTGGGGTTCAAATGAGGGGGCAAAGTTCTTTTCCGAACATGATCCTACCCGACTCGTTCCGTGGATGGCAGTCGACCTGGTTCTACTGCAAGGACCAGCCGACGACAGGGCAGTCCACTGGACTCCCTCCTTTTTCCATGGATCGAGTGAGGAAGACTTCCTCTTTGAAGGTGATCCCGGAAGAGAAGGCGCAGGTTAAGGTGTTGGTCGAACGTGTTGTCCATATTATCCGTGACGGGGTGACCGGCATGGACCTCTTGGAAGTCTTCCTCCGACAATGCATCTAGCCGCTTCAAGCTCGAGACCTTACAATGTGGTTGTATTCTGGTACTGAGGACACCACTCGGATCCACCCGGAAGAGGTCGAGGATGCCACGCTGGAGAGGTGGCTGGCGGCCATTACAGTGAACAAAGACAACCCCCAAGGAGCCAGGAGGATTCCTCCACTCGACCAATCATATGAAGTAGACCAGGTCCAATTCTGCATCTCCGACTGTGATCCTGCTTTCTTCCTTCTGTTTGCTTAAAATCAGTCGACTGACTTTTGTCTTGTTTGTTGTCTTCTAGGCCACTACTGAGATGTACTCGATGCCCAACGGGGCGCAAGAACCAGCCCAGGAGGGAGAGGCGAGTGGAGGTGAAAGTGAGGAGGAGTGGCAATCTGATGGTGAGGGGAAAGAGGATGACGACGACTCGAGTGAAGAAGAGGAGGAGGAGGAAGTCGATCCTCCTCGTTCTGAAAGGTGATCCAAGCTCACCCACGACCCCGCAAACGAGTGTGGCAAAGTGACTGCGCCTGTTGGCCAGTCGTCAAAGCGTCCTCGGACGGCTTCTCCGGCGTCGACTGAGAAAGCGCCAAAGCATCCACGAGCGGCGTCATCAAATCCGCCGAAGGCCTTGCCCAAGATGAGAATGACCATTCCCACCATCTCCGGGTAACAGCAGAACTTGTGTTTTCTCGTTTAGCATGGACAGACTCTTGGTCGACTCGTTGACTAACTGACTGGTTTATGAAAACTGCAGTGCTGCTACCTCCGAGACCTCCTCCAAGAACGAAGACCAGGAAATGGAAGACCCTGCCACCTCCAACCTTGGTACGACCTCTGTAATTTCACTTTTGGTCGATTGGATTCTCGATTTTAACTTTGGATTTTTCCTGTAGCTCCTCCTCATGTCATTGATCTCCCTGATGATGACGACGAGGTGCCACTGAGGCCGAGGAGGAATAGAAAGGCGCCGGCTGGCAAGACCGCAAAGGTGCCTGAGACGCTGGTTCAGGAGGGTGGCAACATCGCTCGGACTTCCATGTCCTTCGCTGTGCCGCTGACGAGTGCTCAACCTTCGACGTCGACTACTGACCCGCCTTCCCTTTTCGCCACATACCATGTCCCAGAGGACCAAGCGGGTGCTGCTAAGGAGGCTATATGCCAGGCGGGGATCATGATGGAGCAGGTGAAGGCGATCCAAGAAGCCAGCCCAGCGGCCTATGATGCTAGCTCAGCCCTTCAGAGCAACGTCCAGGTTAGTTGGTCACCGCTTGTTCTGTTAGGATACGCTATCTGAAGACTTTCTTTCGAAAGATCTTTGTATCTGTACACCCAATGGGTATGTTTTGGATTGGTGGGGGCACGCTGAGTGCACCCACTAGGTGTAGTCCCCAATACTATGGTGGACTGCTGGCAGTCGACTGTAGTCTTCATATTGTGAATTTCTTCACTCTAACTTGTTCACTAGGTCTCGTCAGACCATGTCGAATGGAATCTTGGAACCAGTGGGGGCACGCTGAGTGCACCCATTGGGTGTAGTCCCCGAGACCATGGTCGACTGCTGGCAGTCGACTAAGGTCTGAAGAACCTATTGTTGTTTTTTTATATCATGATGAGACCGTGGCTGACTGCTGGCAGTTAGCTATGGTTTAGGATCATTACCTTTTTGTCTCTTTCGGTCTACTGATCGGACCAAGTCGGTAGAACCAGTGGGGGCACGCTGAGTGCACCCACTGGGTGTAGTCCCCGAGACTACTGTTGAATATTTTGATTCGGCTGTAGTCTTAGAAATGTTACGATTTTGCTCTTAGTCACTCGGAAGCAACCTATCTTTGACATCTGTCGACTGACCCTTCGCAGAAATCTTGCGAGCTTGTGGCTCGTTATACTGAATTGGAAATAAACACATCCAGCTCAACCTTGACTTGAAGCTTGTTCAGGAGAACTTTAAGAAGGCGAAGGATGAAGCAAAAGGTATGGTTGGTGAGAATCTTGACGATTGTCTTTATCTTTCTGCCCATTCTTGATTCTGATCTCATTGTCACTTTGCAGATAAAATGAAGGAGGCTCTGAAGAAGAAGGACCATGACCTTGCCGAAGCGCAGAAGGCAGCTTTGGACAAAACGAAGCTTGCGGAAGAAAAACTGGCTTCAGTCGGTAAACTTGAAGAGGAGAACACCAATCTGAAAGCTGCTCTCGAGGCGGCTAACAAGGAGGTCAGTCGTCTGAAGAATGATAAGATAGCTTTGAGTTACAAGGCTAGCGAACGGGCGGGGAAGAAGAACGATCTGGAGGCTTATCTTGGAGGGCTCGCCAAGAAGTTATTCATCATGCTTGAAGGTAATCTCTTCTATCCGACTAACTTGTTATCATCGACTCATCATAGAACTGTTGGCTTAACTTCGAATCGTGTTCACAGAATTCTGCCAAAACTTCGAGGAGGAGACCAGCCGAGTGGAGACAAGCTTGGACCCCATTAACTCTCCTATGAAGGATGAAGCCGCTATGAACGTGCTCCGACTGGAGTCTCGTGTTGCTAGAGTTGTTGACTACCTTGCTCGACTAAAGGTTGCGGCGTCACGAATCGACACGACACTCTGGCCGGGAGAGACGCGTCAAAATGACCTCGAGTCTCTGATGACTCGACTGAATGAAGTTCCAGGTCAAGTGCAAGAATGGAAAAAGTCTTCTGCCAGGTGCGGTGCTGATGTTGCTCTATCCCTGGTCCGCGTTAACTGCAAGGATGCGCGAGAGGACAAGCTGGCGTCCATCAAAGTGGCCAATACCAAGAAGCATGACTTCTAATCTTTCATGGAGACCTTCATTGCTGCTGCCACTCGGATTACTGACGGAATTGACCTGGACCAGTTTGTGGCGCCCTCCAGTCCTCCACCTGAGGAGTAAGAAAAACTTCTATGCTTCACCTTAAATTTGCCTCGGAATGCCGAGTTGTTTTGTAACCGATAAACTTTTACAGGCTTAACGCCTGAGCACTTCTGAATCCGTAGGATGTTATCTGAACTTGGCTTATCGTTGAATATGCTTGCGTTTGCCTTCAAGCGAACTTTGTTCTTCACTCGGAATATACTTTAATGCTTGAGACGCAGCTCTAAGGTGGAAAAAACCAGTCGACCTGCACTTCATCGCTCTTGCAGGTAGGGATGGAGCACAGATTGTAGTCGACCTGCGTCCTTGCGGATCGGGATGGAGCGCATGTTATATTTGTGACGTAGCTCCGAAGGAGAAGGTAGCAGTCGACCTTCACCTCGTCGTCCTTGCAGAGTGCACATTGTATTTGTGGTGTAGCTCCGAAGGAGAAGGTAGCAGTCAACCTGCACCTCGTCGTCCTTGCAGAGCGCACATTGTATTTGTGGCGTAGCTCCGAAGTAGAAGGTAGCAGTCGACCTGCACCTCATCGTCCTTGTAGAGTGCACATTGTATTTGTGGCGTAGCTCCGAAGGAGAAGGTAGCAGTCGACCTGCACCTCGTCGTCCTTGCAGAGCGCACATTGTATTTGTGGCGTAGCACCGAAGGAGAAGGTAGCAGTCGACCTGCACCTCGTCATCCTCGCGGATTGGAATGGATTAAGTACTTAGGTGAGTATTGGACTGCAGCTAAGCCTCCGAGTGAGAGGGTTGCTCTCCACTCGGTAGGATTTTTAAATACTTAGGCGAGTACTGGACTGCAGCTAAGCCCCCCGAGTGGGAGGTTTGCTCTCCACTCGGTATGATTTTTAAATACTTAGGCGAGTACTGGACTACAGCTAAGCCCCCCGAGTGGGAGGTTTGCTCTCCTCTCGGTAGGATTTTTAAATACTTAGGCGAGTACTGGACTGCAGCTAAGCCCCCGAGTGGGAGGTTTGCTCTCCACTGGGTAGGATTTTTTTAAATACTTAGGCGAGTACTGGACCGCAGCTAAGCCCCCGAGTGGGAGGTTTGCTCTCCACTCGGTAGGATTTTTAGATACTTAGGCGAGTACTGGACTACAGCTAAGCCCCCGAGTGGGAGGTTTGCTCTCCACTCGGTAGGATTTTTAGATACTTAGGCGAGTACTGGACTACAGCTAAGCCCCCGAGTGGGAGGTTTGCTCTCCACTCGGTAGGATTTTTAGATACTTAGGCGAGTACTGGACTACAGCTAAGCCCCCGAGTGGGAGGTTTGCTCTCCACTCGGTAGGATTTTTAGATACTTAGGCGAGTACTGGACTACAGCTAAGCCCCCGAGTGGGAGGTTTGCTCTCCACTCGGTAGGATTTTTAGATACTTAGGCGAGTACTGGACTACAGCTAAGCCCCCGAGTGGGAGGTTTGCTCTCCACTCGGTAGGATTTTTAGATACTTAGGCGAGTACTGGACTACAGCTAAGCCCCCGAGTGGGAGGTTTGCTCTCCACTCGGTAGGATTTTTAGATACTTAGGCGAGTACTGGACTACAGCTAAGCCCCCGAGTGGGAGGTTTGCTCTCCACTCAGTAGTTAAATACTTAGGTGAGTACTGGACTGCAGATAAGGCCTCGAGTGGGAGGTTTGCTCTGCACGCGGTAGGATTTTTTTAAATACTTAGGCGAGTACTGGACTGCAGCTAAGCCCCCGAGTGGGAGGTTTGCTCTCCACTCGGTAGGATTTTTTTAAATACTTAGGCGAGTACTGGACTGCAGCTAAGCCCCCGAGTGGGAGGTTTGCTCTCCACTCGGTAGGATTTTTTTAAATACTTAGTCGAGTACTGGACTTCAGCTAAGCCCCCGAGTGGGAGGTTTCCTCTCCACTCAGTAGAATTTTTAAATACTTAGGCGAGTACTGGACTACAGCTAAGCCCCCGAGTGGGAGGTTTGCTCTCCACTTGGTAGGATTTTTTTAAATACTTAGGCGAAACAGATTCGCATCTAAGCCCCCGAGTGAGAGGCTTGCTCATCACTCGGTAGGATTTTCAAATACTTAGGCGAAACGGATTCGCATCTAAGCCCCCGAGTGAGAGGCTTGCTCGTCACTCGATAGGATTTTTTTTTTTTACAAACTTAGGCGAAAACAGATTCGCAGCTAAGCCACCCACTTGGGGATTCAAACAAAAGCAACAACAATCACTGGGAAAATTATAACACTCTTGTCTTTGATAAACAATCTACAGAGGTACTTTTTATTACATCTCATCCGAGTGAGTACTTAAGTATAAAAGGGGCGGAGCAGCTCCGCATTCCAAGCTCGCGGCTCATCAATCTGGCGATCGATGTTGTAAAGACGGTATGCTCCATTGTGGAGAACTTTGGTGACGATGAAGGGGCCTTCCCAAGTAGGAGCGGGCTTGTGTGGCTTCTGTTGATCCACTCGGAGGACCAAATCTCCTTCTTGGAAGGCTCGACTCTTCACATATCTGGCATGGAATCGACGCAAGTCTTGCTGATAGATAGTCGAGCGGATCAAGGCCATCTCTCTTTCCTCTTCTAGGAGGTCAACTGCATCCTGCCGGGCTTGTTCTGCGTCATCTTCAGAGTAGAGCTCGACTTGGGTGCATTGTGAAGCAAGTCACTCGGCAGAACTGCTTCAGCTCCATAGACCAGAAAGAATGGAGTTCGTCCAGTTGACCGATTAGGGGTGGTCCTTAATCCCCAAAGAACTGAAGGAAGTCCGTCGACCCATGCGCCTACTGTGTGCTTGAGATCGCGCATCAGTCGGGGTTTCAGTCCTTTGAGAATTAGACCGTTTGCTCGTTCCGCTTGTCCATTCAGCTAGGGATGAGTGACCGAAGCGTAGTCGACTCGTGTGCCTTGAGAGGCGCAAAAGGCTTTGAACTTGTCGGAATCGAAGTTCGACCCATTATCAGTGATGATGCTATGGGGAACTCCATATCTGAATATCAACTCTCTGACAAAACTGATAGCAGTGCAAGCATCGAGATTATTGATAGGTTTAGCTTCAATCCATTTAGTAAACTTGTCGACTGCCACTAGCAAGTGAGTGAAGCCGCTCCTGCCAGTTCTCAGTGGTCCAACCATATCCAACCCCCAAACAGCGAAGGGCCAGACGAGTGGAATGGTCTTCAAGGCTGAGGCGGGCTTGTGTGACATATTGGAATAGAACTGACTTCCTTCACACTTGTCGACTATCTCTTTCACCATTTCATTAGCTCTTGGCCAGTAAAACCCCGCTCGGTATGCTTTATCCACAATGGTCCGAGAGGACACATGATGACCACAGGTCCCCGAGTGGATATCGTCAAGAATTATCTGACCTTCTTCTGGTGTTATACATTTCTGACCGACTCCAGTCCTGCTTTCCCTGTACAACTGTCCCTTTATCACTGTAAAGGCTTTGGATCGATGGACGATCTGTCGAGCCTCTTCTTCATTCTCTGGGAGCTCTTTCCTTAGGATATACGCGATGTACGGCACCGTCCAGTCGGGAGTGATGACCAAAACTTCCATGATCAGGTTGACCACAGCTGGGACCTCAACTTCAGTCGGATCCGTGACACTTTTTGGCTGCGGGGCTTCTTCGGTGAAAGGATCCTCTTGAACTGATGGTGTGTGGATGTGTTCCAAGAACACATTGCTGGGAATGGCTTCTCCCTTGGAACCTATTTTTGCTAAATCATCAGCCGCTTGATTTTTCAGTCGGGGTATATGATGTAGCTCTAACCCCTCGAATTTCTTCTCTAGCTTTCTCACTGCATTGCAGTAATCAGTCATAGCCGGACTTTTGACGTCCCACTCCTTCATCACTTGATTAACCACCAAATCTGAGTCGCCATAGACCATGAGGCGACGGACGCCGAGTAAAATGGTCATATGCAACCCATACAAAAGTGCTCGTATTTTGCTTCATTATTGGAGGAATCAAAGTGGATCTGGAGCACATATCTGAGCTTATCTCCTCGGGGGGAAACCAACACTACCCCAGCACCGGAACCATTCAGCATCTTAGATCCACCAAAGAATGTGGTCCAGTGCTCCGAGTGAACTTGAGTCGGCAGTTGCTGTTCCATCCACTCGGCGATGAAATCTGCTATTGCTTGCGACTTGATGGCTTTCTTTGCCTCAAACTTGATATCTAGGGGAAGGAGTTCGATCACCCATTTTGCCACTCGACCAGTTGCATCTCTGTTGTGCAGAATCTCTGACAATGGGGCGTCGCTGACGACTGTAATGGAATGGTCAGAGAAGTAATGAGCAACCTTCTTCGTGGTCATATAAATCCCATATACAAGCTTCTGATAATGAGGGTATCTTTGCTTTGATGGGGTCAAAACTTCAGAAAGATAATATACTGGGCGCTGAACTTTAAAGGCTTTTCCTTCTTCTTCCCGCTCGACCGTAAGTACTGTACTGACGACTTATCACGTGGCTGCAATGTAAAGCAGCAAAGGCTCTTTGCTGATCAGGGCAGCAAGCACCGGCTGGGTGGAAAGCAGGGCTTTTAGCTCTGCAAACGCTGCATCAGCTTCAGGAGTCCACTCGAACTTGTCTGACTTCTTCATCAGTCGGTAAAGAGGCAATGCCTTTTCACCAAGACGAGAGATGAATCGACTTAAAGCGGCCGAGCAACCAGTAAGCTTCTGGACATCGTGCACACGTACAGGACGTTTCATTCGGAGTATAATACCAACTTTTTCTGGGTTGGCGTCGATTCCTCGTTCGGAAACGAGAAAACCGAGTAACTTTCCACCAGGAACTTCGAATGTGCACTTTGATGGTTTAAGCTTGATATCATACCTCCTGAGGTTGGCAAATGTTTCAGCAAGGTCAGTCAGTAGGTCGGAACCTTTCCATGACTTGACCACAATATCATCCATGTATGCTTCCACATTCCGACTGATTTGAGTGAGCAAACACTTCTGAATCATCCTCATGAACGTGGCTCCGGCATTTTTGAGGCCGAATGGCATGGTGACATAACAGAAGCACCCCAATGGAGTGATGAAAGCTGTTTTGATCTCGTCGGGTCCATACAGACGGATCTGATGGTAACCGGAATAGGCACCTAAAAAAGACAGCCGCTCACATCCCGCAGTCGAGTCAACTATTTGGTCGATGCGGGGGAGAGGAAAATGATATTTCGGGCAGGCTCGATTGATATGTTTGAAGTCAATGCACATGCGAAGTGACTTGTCCTTCTTGGGGACCATGACAACATTGGTGAGCCACTCGGAGTGGTAAATCTCTCGGATAAAGTCTGCTGCTAAGAGCCGAGCCACCTCCTCGCCAATGGCCTTTCTCTTCTGGACGGCGGACCATCAAAAATGTTCCTTGACAGGTTTCACTTTTGAGTCGACTCGTAGACGGTGCTCAGCCAGCCCCCTGGGAACACCCGGCATGTCAGAAGACTTCCATGCGAAGATGTCCCAGTTCTCACGGAGGAACTGGATGAGCGCTTCTTCCTATTTGGAGTCAAGTGTTGTAGAGATATGAGTCGGAGCAGCACTAGGGTCGGTCGGGTGAATGTGAATCGGCTTTGTCTCACCGGACGACTGAAATGCTGATTCCGTAGCAGGCTTCTTGGCTCGCAACAAATCACTTGGATCTGCAGTTTTCTGGTATTCCTGTAGCTCTACCACTGCCATCTAAGCATCGGCGATCTTTGAGCCTTTCTGAAAGCACTCTTCCGCCTTCTTCTGATCGCCAGTAATAGTGATCACACCTTTGGGACCAGGCATCTTCAATTTGAGGTACACATAGCATGGTCGAGCCATGAAGCGTGCATAAGCTGGCCTGCCCAAAATAGCGTGATAAGCACTCTGGAAATCCACAACTTCAAACGTTAACTTTTCTTTGCAGTAATTCTTGGAATCACCGAAAACCACATCAAGAGCAATTTGGCCGAGTGACTCAGCCTTCTTTCCAGGAATGACTCCATGGAAACTCATGTTGCTGGTACTGAGTTTGGACATTGGAATGCCCATCCCTTTCAACGTCTCTGCATACAGTATATTCAGGCCACTGCCACCATCCATCAAAACTTTAGTCAGTCGAGTGCCTTCGACGACTGGGTCGACCACCAAAGCTTGCCTCCCAGGGGTGGCTATGTTTGTAGGATGATCGACTGGTCGAATGTGATGGCAGTTTCAGACCATTTCAGATAACTGGGTCTCACCGGAGCAACCATATTCACCTCTCAGTTGATAACTTTCAATCGACTTTTGCTTTCAACATCAACAAAAATCATTAGGGTGGAATTGACCTGGGGATATCCATCATCACTATCTTCTTTGCCTTCAACTTTGTCCGACTCCTTTTCCTTATCTTTGGGCTGTTTCCCCTGGAATTGCTGGATCAAGAGCCGACACTGTCGAGTGGTATGTTTCGGATAAATGAATTTACCCTCCTCATCTTTCTTCGTGTGGACGTGGCACGACAAATCCATCACGTCATTACCTTCCTCGTCCTTCACCTTCTTAGGGTTCCAAGACCCTTTGGGCTTTCCTTTAAACTTTCCTTGAGTCACGGCCAAGGCTTCTCCAGGAGCAGCTGGCTCAGCTTTCCGCTTTTTCTTCCGACTGGAGTTCCCTCCTCCGGTTTCGTGGGCGACTGACTTATGCTTGCCACTCCGGAGCCGATCCTCTTCTTCACCATTTGCATACTTGGTGGCAATCTTCATCATTCGACTCAGAGACATGTCTCCGGTTTGACCGAATTTCAGGTTTAGCTCTCTGTATTTAACGCCTTCCTTGAAGGCACAGACTGCCTGGTGATCAGATACATTCTCTACTGTGTGATGCAACGTGATCCATCTCTGGATGTAATCCCTCATAGTTTCATTCGACTTCTGCACACAAGATTGCAGCTCTGTCAACCCTGCTGGTCGCTTGCAAGTTCCTTCAAATGTTCTGACGAACACTCGGGCAAGATCTTCCCAAGTGTAAATGATGCTGGGTACTAACTGATTCAACCATGCTCTGGCCGAGCCCTCCAACATAAGAGGCAGGTGTTTCATGGCCACCTCGTCGTTGCCGCCGCCAATCTGAACAGCCACTCGGTAGTCCTCAAGCCAAGTATCAGGCTTGGACTCACCAGTGAACTTGCTGACTCCAGTCGCCAACCTGAAGTTGGGAGGAATCACCGCGGCCATGATGGCTCTGCAGAAACACTCTGGTCCTGAAACGTGTACTCTGCTGCAGGTGGGTACATCTCTGTCATGACCTTCTTGGTGAGCTCTGTTCCTGTCGACCAAACCTTGAACGATAACGGATCTCGCATCAAAGCCTGGTTCCCTGGGGTCGACTGGAATCCTTCGCCCAACACTGTGATGGCGTCTGTCATCCTGCTGCCGAGGCGCGTACGATCCACCCCTTGGGGGAGGGGTGGGCACTCGACGTCGATCATCACGATCGAGTCGGTCATCATACTGCTCACGGTTCTTGTACTGATCACGCCGGTCTCCACGTCCCTCATGCCTCGGGGGCGATCTTGGGCTATGGGCCGACTGGACTGTATTTGCAGCGACAGATCTGCTGTGAATCCTATTCCGCGACTACGATACAGCTGAATTTTGATTTCCTGCTGCCTGGAGTAATGCTCTGATCTGTAACAAGCCTCTGCCAGCCTCTGACTGGAAAGGCTGAATCGACTCTCCTATACGGGCTGCATCTGCTAGATTCTGAATCGGAGTTTGATATACCTGAATCGATGGTGGAAAGAGTTGACGTCGACTGGATTCTGGAACCCGTTGCCGCGCACGCTCGTTGAGTGCTCGCTGGAGGTTCTCCAGTCGAGTGCGCTCAGCCAAGTTGGCCAAGCGTGCGTCCTCTAAGGCACGAGCCTCGGGGGTTTCTCCAATGATAGGAGTGTGCAGCGCATCCATGTTCCAGCGGCGAAGTTCTTCCCTCTGCAGCGAAGTGAGAGGTTCGGGGTGATACTCTTCGTGGGCATGTGCCGGATCGCCTCCGCCGTCGCCTCCATCGGTGCGGGGAAAGCCGGGAGGACTGCGTGGTCCATTCACCATCAGAACCTCCACCGTTGGATCACTGCTGTCGTATTCAGATGTAGTCTCTACGGAGCTAGTCGAACAGGTCGTAGAGAGATTCGCCGGCTCGATCGCCGCGACTTGGGAGGTGGCCGACTTACGAGCCACCGCGTGCATCACCCACCACTGAAGCCTCGACCGACCAGAGCGCTTGCGCCGGCAGGAGACAGGGAGGGAGGGCGACACATGAGTCGAACGATGGGTCGACGGTTGCCGCAGGAGGACGCCGCGGACACACGCGCGAAAGTGCGTCGCCCCGCGGACGGGGAGCGCGTCGATGTCGAGCGGAGCCTCCTGAAGCCAAGCGGAGTCGTCGTCGATGAACGTGAGCGCGCCGAGACGGATCTCGCGGCCCTTAACCAAAACTCTGCCTGAAACCATGATGAAGGAGATCGGAACAATCGCAACTTCTCTAATAAGTCGCTAAGACACCTGCCCCAAGGTGGGCGCCAACTGTCGTGGTTCTAAGTCTGACAGTAATGTAGGGGGGTAGGAATGGAGAGGCAAGATCCTAGCTATGGAGTAGTTGTTACGCAAGAGATTTACGAGTTCAGGCCCTTCTCGGAGGAAGTAACAGCCCTACGTCTCGAAGCCCGGAGGCGGTCGACTGGATTATGCGTATATGGGTTACAGGGGTGCGAACCCTTTACACTGAGGAGGGGGGTGGCTTATATAGAGTTCGTCAAACCCCTCCGGCCCTCAGTTATGTAGGGTTTAAAGTACATTAAGATCGGGAGTTACTGGTAACGTCCCACATAAAGTGCTATGATGACCATAAAGGCTACTTAATGACCAACCGTTTGTGTGCAGATTGACTTTAGATCTCCTAGCAGTCGAGTGGTTGGCTTCATGGTCGAGTGTCTTCGAGTCCGTCGAGTGGAATACTTTTGAGTCGATTGACAGGTGGTTTCTTCTGGAGATGTCCTTGGGGAGGGTAGTTTGGACAGGTCCATGACCCTACCCCTAGGTACATAGCTTCATCAGACATCACATCCAGCTCAAGCCCCTTGTAATCTGGATCTTCAAGGCTGAAAGGGACCTGCAGAAGCTCGCACAAAGACAATGGCCAAATCAAAACTTACCGAAATCAACCAAATCAAGAAATCCCAAATCTGAAACCCTAACCCTAAACTCATTGTACTGACCTGGTTGAGCCCGTCAGTAGAGGAGGAAGACTGCATGTACGGGAGGCTAGACTGCTCGTCGCTGCTTTCTTCCTCCAAAACCATGGCGGCGGCAGGGCAGGGCGGCGGCCGGCAGTCGGGACGCGGGCGGCGGCGACGGAGGGAACGAGTCGAGGAGGAGGGGAGGAGAATGGTGCAGTGGGGGACGAACCGGTGCGACCGGACCGGATTGGAGAGCGGCTCGTCCTAGTCAGCGCGCGGGCACGCGCCGATTGGCCAGCGTGGCACCTGACGGGTGGGGCCGAGCTGTCGGAGATACCGTCAATACGTATAAATCAGCCTTTTAGCCTTTTTTGCAAAAACCTGAACCAATGTTGGTACTGACACGCAAAAATTAGCAATCGTGGTACCAATGTGCATGCGATGTCTCAGTTGTGATACTTATGTGCAATTAACTCACTCTTCCTGATAGTACGAAGTAGTACTAGTATTTATACTTGGCTAGTCGCCGACAGGCACCGGTGCCGGCCTGCTCCTTGAGTTTTGTCTCTTCTGGACCCACCAACGGCAGGCGCGTCTCCTACAGCCACTAATCATTTCTTTTCTACAAATATAAACCTTAAAACGAGCTGTCCAACGGTTGACTCGACGACTTTGATTAGTCCTTGTGCATGCATGGATCGCCTCCTCATTCCATCCGTTCTCACTCTTCTCTCTCTCTCTCTCCATTAGGTTGAACAGGATGAGATCTCGATTGCACATCACCTTCCATTGAACGTGTAGCATGCAGTATTTGAGCTTGCTGGGTTGTGGTGATCGGTCGCCGGGGGGATATGGCTGGCTTCGTCAGATCGTCATCCATTGATACGTGCTAGGAGTGGCTAGCATCGTTTCAGATCTGCATCATGCTCTTCTGAACCTCAGGTACCACTACTAGTAACTTGTATCGTTCATTCATCCTCTTCTTAGCGCTACACAGGCAGCAGCTCCATGGCTCGGCTCGTAGATGTTGTCGTTTCCCCAATCCCCATCATTAATTAATTTTATAATTACGCAATAATTGGCAGAGGTGAGGTGCCAACTGCTAGGCTGCGGGCCGGCGTTCGTCGATCGTCGCCATGGGGCCGGAAGTAGCTGTTGCACTTGCGGTGGTGGGATGGTTCGTCTCGCCGCACATAACCAAGCTCATGGAGGTCGCACGATCCTGCGCTTCCAGCAAGTACAAGCTGCCAAGGGGCATGAGGAAGAAGCTGCTGAAACTGGCGCAAGATCTGGGGGACATCAAGGACTTCCTGGATCCAGCTACTATGGGGGGCTCCGTCAGCGACAGGACCTGGGTCAACCGTCTGTGGAGTCTCAAGGATGCCATCCATGACGCGGAGGAGATCCTGGACTTGTTCGAGTCGCATATCCTTGAGGCCGAGGCAGCTAAAAACCTTAAGAAGCGCTCCGGCGGTGGTGGTGGCAGTGCTAGCAGCAGTGGCAGGAAATCCGCATATTCTTGGTGGATTTTCACCACCAACACCAGTGGTCCGTCACTGAATCAGCTCAAGGAAGTGCTCAAGAACCTAGGGGAGCTTCGTGAGAGGATGCGAGAGCTCTGCGAGAATCCTGCTATTCGGCGTGCTGTACTTTCTCCACTCTGCAGAGCACCCTTTGGCCCGGAGCCAGTAAGGGAGAAGAAGCTCTTCTTCGGGTACGGCGTGGAGTATGAGCAGCTAGTCTCCATGCTCGGGGACGGCAACTGCAAGGACAAGAAAGTTATCTCCCTCATAGGCCATGGCGGGATGGGGAAGACCGAGCTTGCTCGCCAGGCGTACCGCCATGTCCGAGGCAAGTTTGATCGGCCCATATGGGTGCCTGCCTACGGCAAGAATGCTCAGTTTGACCTTCTGGCAGAGATTTGGAAGTCGGCCGTCGGCGAAAAATCAGTCCAGGAGATGAACATTTCTAGCCTTCAGGACAAGCTCAAGGCACAACTGGCATCCCAGAGGTGCCTGCTTGTGCTGGATGATGTATGGAGCGACGAAAAGGACATGAACGAGAGCGAGAGAAGGACTGCGCTGCGCTGCTTCACTGATTTCGTGGGCGTCGGGAGTCGCATCGTAATGACGACGCGATCCAGGATTTGTTCGACGAAACTGGGCGCAGAAGAAACCATCTTCTTGAATGGGATCAAACCTGAAGAGATGATGCTTCTGCTCAACGACACCGCAAATCCCAGCGCCGATGGTACCAGCGGCATCCAGGGGATGCTCAAAAGCGACGTGCTCAAGCTCAAGGGGTCCCCTTCGGCGGCCATAGAGATCGGCGAGAAGTTGAAGGCACGAAACGCAAGCTGCGGGCGCGAGCAACGCGGCGGCATCCTGGCAAACATGGAATGCCACATCGCCGGCGTGTTAGTAAGCCATCTCGCCAGCTATGACCATCTGCCACCGCACCTCCAGCGTTGCTTCGCGTTCTGCAGCATATTCCCAAACGGTTGGAGGTTTGAGCCTGAGAAGCTGACCAAGATGTGGATGGCTCTTGGTTTCGTCGAGGAGAAGCTGGCCCATCATCCTCAGGTTGGAAATGGGATGAGCAGCATGGGAGACGTTGCCAGAGGCTATTTCCAAGAGCTGGTGGACCGCTCCTTGTTTGAGTTAGAACAGAGCAAGGGTGGAGGAGACAAACATAATCGGTACGTGATCCACGAGCACATTCATCGGATGATACGTGATGCCTCTTCCAAGAATTGCATAAGCATCTCTCGTGCGAGCACCGGAGACAAGACTAGCATCCCTCCAAGGGTTCGCCACTTGTCAGTTACCAGCGGCTGCCTTGATCAGCTGAATGAGTACTCCATAGGACTCGGCAATCTGCGGACCTTGATAGTCCTAAAGGATGATGGTGATGATGATGGTGTCGTTGCCATTGACAAAGATATACTCCAACAATTCAAGGGTGTGAGAGTACTGGATCTGACAGAGACAGGCATAACTCAACTTCCAGCGAGTATTGGCAAGCTGAAACATGTGAGGTACCTAGGCCTTCCTAGCACCGTCAGCAGTGATCTCGGTGATCAAGTCACCAAGCTATTGTTTCTTCAGACATTGAGTGTGGGCCAGGAGGAGGACAAAGGGAAAAAGAGAGAGTGCATCACCAACATAAGTGGCATAGGAAGGCTGGTTAAACTTCGAGAGTCGATCGAGTTCCAGGTGATGAGGGCATCGGAGAAGGAAGGGCACAGCCTGTGGGAGCTGGCCGGGATGAAGTCTCTTGGGAAGACGCTGAGCATAAAGGGCCTGGACGCCGTCGCGAGCAAAGAGGAAGCCAAGCAGGCTCGGCTTGACAACAAGTGTTCCGTCAAGGTCCTCAAGCTTCAATGGGGGGCCCCGGATGCGCGCCGCGGAGAACCTGTCGCCCGAAGCTCTGCTGCTGCCGTCCTCCAAGGTCTCCAGCCCCACCGCTACCTCCATGAACTTCGTATCGCGAGGTACCCCGGGGAGACGTCGCCTACCTGGCTCAGCGGACTGGAGAAGCTGACGCGCCTGTACCTCAAGAACTGCAGGAAGCTCAAGGCCCTTCCTGCCCTGGGCCAGCTCCCGTGCCTTGAGCTTCTCGAAATCAAGGAGCTTTGTGCTGTTGCGAGGATCGACGGCGGTTTCTGCGGCGGCGGCGCGTTCCCCAAGCTTAAGAAGATCGTGCTGGACGACATGAAGGAACTGGTGGCGTGGAATGACAATGACATGCCCAAAGTTGCGTTCCCCCTGCTCAGGGACGTGAGCATCGCCGACTGCCCGCTGCTGTCGTCCTTCTCGGCCCTCGGGCGCTGCACAGGTCCCATTGATCTGCGCGTGAAGGGTGGGTGCCCTCACATCACACCGGACACCCTGCCCGCAGCTTTCAGGAACGGTGTCTCAACCTGCAAATTCCACTAGAGGTGTGCGTCCCTCCCTACGTGCACGCTTCGTGGTGCAGTTTCTCTTTGTCAGTTTTCGTCACTGGGCCTGTAATAATAAGATAAAAAAAACCGTTTATTTGATCTGGATGTTGCCTTGCTGGCTTACTGGCTAGCTACCTTGGCTTTGCCTCGATCGGCGTTGTGATCTCTGTTTTCGTTTCAATCAATTGCGTGGAACGGGGGATACCCTTTGGCTCAGAAATAAATAAAATGTTTTTGTACTCTTTTTCGTTTTTATTTGAAATAAAAACCTTTTTGTAGACGTAGCACCACTCTATTATCTAGAACAAGTGTCACACATGTGGCACGAAGCAATTCCATCCTGACGGTTTTTGATGGCGAGTTTAGTTATCCGAGGATGGCAATTTTAGTTGTCAAGTATGATAATTTTCTGTTTGGATGGCAAGTTTTAATTTAATTTTTATGACAATTTTAATGTAAAACCGCCATGGTGGTGTTATTTCGTGTCACATGTGTGGCAGTTATCATTTGCAATTATTTATTAGGACATCTACAATGCCAACCCTCAAACCCTCCGCATACGTCTGGACCGTGCGGTCTAAACATATTGTGTCATCCAATGTGGGTCTGTATCGATCCGTCGGGACTCGGGCGGTCCTAACGGGTTTTCCCCTTCAAACCGAAGACAAACTAGGAGGCTTTGCGGGCGTCCGAGCCGCTGCCATGCCCGTTCCTGGCTGCCCCGACCCACGGAAAAACCCATCAGTCTCGCCGCTTGCTCCTCACGTCCGCCTGCTATTTAAACAAGGCCAGCCGTTGTGCAAGAACCGCTCCACACCTCTGCTCTTCATCTCCTCCTTGCACCATTTTCTCCACAATCTTGATGGCATCTGTTGAGTAGGAAGAGGGGTCCTCCAACATAAAATTTGGCTGGGTGGATCTGCGAGCCTTCCGGATATGATCCAGGCAACTCGCTGCTCCACCTCCCTTTCACCCCAGGCCGCCAGTACGATGGGTGAGGCTGCCACCGCTTAAAGGTCGCCCCTGGTGCAGCAACTCGCCGCTCCAAGCCGGCTTGCAGAGGAGTAACAAGTTGCTCCACACCGGCGCGCATGGGGGCACGGCGTCCGGGGCATCGTTGTTGTGACGCGCCATCCACCGCAAACGTTGGCAGAACCGCGCCCGGCCGACGGAGGCAGCCAGGACGTTCGCGGCCACCGCCAACACCGAGGAGAAGTAGACCATGGGAGATCACCGCCGCTTGGATCCCACGAAGGCCACCGTCGCCGTGTCACCGGCATACGCAACCGAGGAAAATGCTTAAGTTTTTTCCTCTGAAAAAATTGCAACTTACATTTTTGGCACGCAGGAGCATGTGCTCCCTAGAGCCAAATTTCCGTATATTTCCTCAGTACATATGATGTACAACATGAAATTCAGTGGTACTTATGTAAGGATCAAGTTGTAGAATGATTATAGGTTTTTAGATTATTCATATTTGTTGCTCAATGGTACATATACCATCTCTGTGTTATTTGAATACCATTGTTCTTCTGCCAGCAACAGTACCACCAAAATCAGGAAAATTTGTCCGTTCATTTTTTAGTTTAAAGGCGCTACCTTAGCATTAATTCTGGAAAGTTGAGCTTATACGATTGTCATAATATTTATATAAACAGCCAGATATTTAGAATTTCTTGACTAAAGAAATAGTAGGAATCCCCAAAATGGCACATTCCCGAAGAGCTATATACTCTTTTTGCTGATCAAGGACGATCACAATGTCTGGCAATCTCGTCATATATTTGATCCCGCCGAGATACCTTTGCAAGGTAGATAATTTTCTCTTCAAGATTGCCACATCTCTTTTTGGGAGATGGTGGAATTTTCCCATTTTTTCTTCTGCTCTTAAGTCTCTAAATTGAGAAAGTCTAGTTTTCGTAATCGACCAATTCGTTAACATACCACGTTTCCATTGTGAATAAAATAACGGAAAAGATAAATCTTTGTTATATCCATATTTCTTTTCTTTTTTCATGGATGTTCTTGCCACATGTCACAATGCTACACACACGGGATGGTTTTTACGGATTCAACGGTCTGTGATTAGGTGGAGGGTTTTGATTGGAGATTAGGAGAGAAGCGGCCCCACCCCCACTGAAAATAGGGGGAGAGAAGAATAGTTAGCCTTGTTGACCCATGAGATGCCCGTAACTCTCCGTGTGTCTAGGATTTTCGGTCAAAAAATGGAAAGCAAAAAGGGCCCAAAGAAACAAAACCAAACAAAAAGAAGCTCACATAGGTTAGATGGATCCGAGGTCCACAATATTTGAGCAGTAAATGTATCACACTCATTCATGTCTCTGTATCCATGTCTACATTATATGTAAAATTTATAAATAAATAAGTAGTGTGCAACTGTTTTCGCACCATTGTAAAGACAAACACGCAGAATGGTCAACAGATTATAAAAAACAAAAGCAAAATCAACTTTGGAACCAATCTATGAAGCGTGGCGTGCCGCCGCGCACTGCCCGCTACTACTCCTCTATGAGCAAAGCTTGATTGCGGGATAACCATGGTCCCAAGTTCAGAGCTATGTTCCAATCACCTAAGCACCCCAAACTATATTGTAAAGGGATTATCTTCGATCTTCCTCCATCTCATTTCCCTAGCCTGATTCCAAACCAATCTCATATCCGAGTGCGGCGCCGATGGACTAAACCCTTTCATCGTATGCACCTTCAGTATCGCGAGCCACTTCGCCTGGATATCTGGTCTCGCGGCCTCTTCTCCACAAACAAAACCATCCTCTTCCTCATCCTCATGTAACTCCAGCCACCCTAGAAGATCCTCAACTCCTTCATTCGGGGAAAACTGATGACTTGATTCACCTTCCTCTGCCATGGACAACCCACACCTTCACAGACCAAATCCCTAGATTACACGACACATCAAGGCCGAGGAATTGTGTAGAGGCACCCCTTTGATTACCCCGAGCGGTCACGAATCGAAGGGAGTCAATCAAACAAGGAAGACACATGTGAAAGCACTCTCGGTGACGTAGCCGACGGAGCAGACCTAAACCCTAGGTTTTGCACTAGGGAGAAAACGTTTGGCTCAATTTGGTGCACGTACACTAGAAGCAGAGGTTAGTGTGCCACATTATCACATCAATCATCATCGTCACCAACCATTGTGCGTGGACCTATAGTATCGAGCCTATACTAGAGTGCGGCGTTGCAGCGGCCGAGCACCAGGTAGCTCTTTATCCCCCTCGTGGGTATGGCATCAGGATTCACTCCTGTCAGGCTTTTTGCAAGTATACGGGCTAATTATACATCTACATGAATAGTTCCACCGTATACTCCATTGACTTGACCATTCGAAATCAGTGCACTGTGAATTCAATGCGCAGCCAGTGCAGACGCAAGAAAAGTTTCAATTTTCTATTTGGCCACCACATCATTGCCTGTTCCAGCATGCTTATCCTGAGCAATGTGATGGACTGTGTACCATCAACGAGTTTATTTGATTTTCCAAAACTAATCATCAAATTAATAATTTTATTAACTACCCCCTTCGTTTTAAAATAAGTGTCTATGCACTAGTACAACTTTTCACTAAAGGTGTACTAATGTTAAGACACTCATTTTGGAATGGGAAGAGTACATTTTAGAAAGAAAAATAATAATACCTAGCGGATGCAAAGCCAAGAGGGATACCATATCGGGTGCCTCCTTTTATTTCCCCGGCAATTTTACATATCTGTACAATCAACCCAAAATGCTAAATGGAGGATGAGCACCATGGAGATTTCTTTTCTTTAAAAACAACTCAAAATTTAGCATTTTGTAGTTTTGAAAAATATATATTTATCACACATGTTCATATGGTTGTATACCATATGTGTATAAAATTTAAAGATGATATACATTATAGTGAGAGATACACAAAAAAGAAACAATCACGATTTTGAAAATGGTGAACCGTATACGTGTTGTTCCTTATTAAGAATTCATGAACTTGTGTTTTTTGTGTAGCTCTCATCATACTATATTTCATCATCAAATTTTACACATATGTAGAATACATCCATACGAATGTGTATGATTTTTCAGAATTCCTTTGAAAATTTAAAACATGGCTTTTTTATATATTGTTTTCCAAAATGACAACCTCCCACATATCTCGTCGTCCAAATGCCTTAAAATTTGCGTGCTTCTTTTATTTTCCAAAACTAATCATCAAACTAGTATGCAATTAAATACTTCCTCTGTCTCATAATATAAGACGCTATTACATTTAACATGTGAGTATTTTGGATGTAAGAATGTCTCATGATAGAGGAGTACTTTTTTTTAACATTTTTTTTCAAACTGGCGCAATGCTAAGGGGGTATTTCATCGGGTACCTTTGGTTTTTTTCTAGGCCATGTTATGTAGGAGTATCTATACCATCAGCACATTTTTTTGATTTTCATAAAGTAATCATAAAATTGGTACTACCTCCGTTTCAGTTTATAAGTCCTGCGCGTATACCTAGGTTGCCAATTTTATCACCCTAACATAAACTATATAACACAAAAATTATATCTTTTGAAAGTAGAAACACCGAAGTTTATGTTGGTATATTTTTTGTAATATATGACTTGTATTGGATTGGTCAAATTGACGACCTAGGGGTACGCGCATGCCCTGTAAACTGAGAGAGAGGTAGTAGCAATTAATTACGTACTTACCTTAAGAAAACAATGACCAAATTAATGCACTGCCAAGAGGGATGTTGCATCGGGCGCCTCCTTCAGGCGGGCAGTAAATACTGCCTCTGCAACATATGTCCCATCACATATGGGCTTTCCTTTAAATACCGTGATATACAGCCATTCAGCCGAGTCAGTAAATCGCAATACATCTTACGGCACATATCCCAAGCTAGTTGGACGGGTTGGATACAGAGTGACCTGATGACCGGCCTCTGCAACGCATTTTCGGCCTATACTATCTATATCTATACATCTATATCTATATCTCTATACCTAATAATAAAATGGCTATTGCTTCTTGCCGTACGTCATCGAAATTGCCCCCAAAGTTGCAAAATATTACCCACCAATGCCACCTATAAATAATAAAAAATATGTTTCACACAGGGGAATATATCCCTCGCCTGGGTCGCCCATGCAGTGGGAACCTCCTATACTGCGCTCTCCATGCTGGGAGAAGACGCGACGCGCTCATTTGGGCCGGCCCATGTATGGTGGCCTATTTTTAAGTTTTGTATTTTATTTTTTATTTTTATTTTTATTTTTGGTTTCATTTTTCTACTTTAAATAATTTGAGACTTCAAAAAGTTCTGAAAATAAAAAATGAGAATTTTGCAATAAATTATTTAATAAATCATAAAAAATTGTGAATTCAAAAAATGTTCGCAATTTTATAAAAAATATTTTCTTATCCAAAAAATGTATGAAATTTTGAAAAGAAATATTCGGGAAATGAAAAAATTTCCATAATATTTTTAGAAAATCATGTATTAAATTTTTTAATGAAATTTAACAAAATTTTGCCAATTCAAAAAATGTTCATGAATGAAAAAATATCCTAAAATTCAAAAACTGTTTGTGACTTACAAAATAGTTTATTCATTCATAAAATGTTTGCTCATTCAAAAATAGTCATGCATTTCAAAAATGTTCGTAAAATTTTAAAAATTGTTCCACCAATTTTCAAAACAATGTTCATCCATTCTAGAAATGTTCGCCGATTCAAGAAAAATATTTAAAAAAACACAATTTTAAGAAAATGTTTGTAAATAGTATAAAATGTTCATGAATTTATTAAATGTTCAAAAATTTGTAAAATTGTTCATGAATTTGGAAAATAGTCACGATTTCAAATATGTTCACGAGTTTTAAAAAATATTCATGATTTCATGAAATTGAGAGTGATAGTGTATCTCGGTGATGTAGCAAAATTTGATCATAGCCATTGAAGATTATGATTCTTTTTTCTCCCGTTGCAACACACGAGAACTTTTGCTAGTGACTTAGTGCACCATCCATTTGATGTCGAAATTGGGGGACTGTTATTTTCTGCTGTTCTTCGGACTTTGGAGGACAAGAAATCCTTGCCGCCGGCCTCCATTGGCAGGCTGTTTCACTTTGCATTAGAGTATCTACAGCTGGACATAGCAAATATGACCCCTTATACGCCCGCGGACGTGTCCGGGCACGTCCGTAGACAGCCCACGTCGACCCTTCATATATTGCATTGCATATCCACATACCTCAAATCCGAATCATCAAATCTATGCAATCCATGCACGTCAATCATACGATACAAACTGCCGGAATACCAAAATTCAAAACAAAGCGAAGCAAAATCATAGTTCAACAAACCGGACATGGCAAAATGAAATCAATGTCCGAGCATGACGGATGGCCTTGAATCACTGGTCGGGCGCCTGCTCCGAGCGGAATGCGTCGTGCTCCAGGCGAATGCGTCCTGCTCGTCCTGCTCTGCCTACATCCGGGCAGCCTGGTCTGCCTACATCCGAGCTGCCTCTTCCGTCTGCATCCGGGCCGAGCCGCCCACGCCGCCTCGTACCTACAGTCGTTGATCTCCATTTTCTTGTCCGTAAGCCACTTCTTCGCATGCTCATCCAAGAGGGTCTCGTCCGCCAACATGATTCTCGCATCTTGCGCGTCTCGTGCGAGTTGCAACCTCTTCTTCTCAAGCTCTATGTCGCCAAATGTCTTGGCCTTTTCGAGTACCCATTTGATCACCGCTCGTTGCTTCTCCAACTCGATCTCTCCCTTTCAAGTTCGAGCTTCTTCTCCGCCCTCTTCCGGTCTCATTCCATCATTTTTTTTGCGCATCCAATATGAGTTTGTACCTCTCCTATTTCTTGTTTTCCCTCACCGAAAAAAGGCCCATCCATGAGGATGACATTTTGTTAGCCGCGACATCACGGGCGGCACGGGCCTTCTCCCACTTGTTTCCCATGACTTGTCGGTTATCCTTCGGCATGGTGGCTTTTCCATTCGTCATGACAACATCGTCGTCTTCATCGTCCAACCCAATTGATTGGTTCGAGCTTGAGCCATCATTCCTCTTCTTACCGGACTTGAGCTCGGCAACAAGTTGATTCCACTTCGAGTTGCCATTCAATAGGACCCAACAACGGCTAAAGGCAAATGGCTTGTTCTCCACCTCGTGATATAAAGTGGCCACCACCGCCGTCTAGCAAACAACATATGTATGAGCACGAGAATGCAAACACAAAAAGCATATGCAAATGGATAATAATATGAGGCAATCGAGCATACGAGAGTTGCGACTCCCATCCCACTTTGAGGGTGTTTGGTCCCTTGCGAGGATTAGCCGGCGTACTTGTTCACTTTCCCTTGAATGATCCCCCAACGATGTTGGAGAGATGCCACATTGCGGGTGGACATGATAGGATGCGGCTGCACATACTCCTTTTGCTCGCGATACTCCTTCCAAATCTTCATCAAATAGGTGTTTCCCTTTTGCTTGGTGCCGCATATTGGATCCATTGTTGTGGCCAACTAAGTTTTGACCAACAAAATGTCCTCAAATTTTGAGAATGCCGACCTCTTGCCTTTGGCGTCTTCGTCTTCCTCTTCTTCTTGCCCAAATTGGGATCGGATGTTTTCCCAACTTCAATGTAGCGGTGGCCTCCAATTCATACTCCATTTCGGTCGGATCTTCATTGTCGTTGATCATGTTGGAAAAGATCGCCTCCTACATGATTGTGGTTTGCAAGCATTCATCATGTGCGAAATGAACTAGTGCTCTATGCTAAAATATGATCAGATGGGAGCAAAGAAAACGCACCGGGTCTTGTTCGGTCATTCCGTCGAACATGTCGAGGGCAGTTCGGGCACTGCCGGTGCCCGTGCTCATCCGCGACCAGACGAGCTGCAGCGAGGCACACACGTCCACCGTCGGCGTCTGCGTGGGCGGAAAGCTTTTCGGAATGGCCCAGCCGGCGGTTACATCATCCTCTGTCCCAAATGGGGCCGGACAGCGTAAACCTCGTCGGCGCTCGGAGGGAAGGAGTGCAGGAATCTGGGCACGGCGGAGACAGGTGCTCCACCACGTCTGAACCTCCCTGCGACGCCCCCGCCTCCCTATCTCGCTGTCGATGTCACCACAACCTCCGGACGACCTTCTCCGCCTTGCAAGTCGCAGCCGACGAGTTGACCGCGCCGACGGACGAGGCGGACTGCGTCTCCATTGCGGCAGTGTGGGCCGGGCTAGACGACATCTCCGGTGGTGGATCAGGGCGGTGGTGCGGATTGGGAGAAAGGGTGGAGGACGGCGAGGGTCTGTGCACGGGTAAGGTTGGAGGACGGCGGGAGAAGGAGGAAGGTGGATTTTGTGCAATTTGATGTGGGGTCTGACTGTCAGGTCCGACGTGGCAGGCGTGTCCGAGCGCACCCGAATGTCTCCATATCCGTCCCATATTTGGGCTGGATATGGAGGATGCCGGTCAGCCCGAATGTTTGAGACATGTTTAAGAGACCGTCTAAGTCAAAAAATCACGATCGGTCAGTGATCGGGCGGCCCGTCCAAATGTATGAAACGGATTTAGAAGGTCCGGCTGTAGACGCTCTTAGCTCACCACCAGGCATCGCTGCGCGCTTTCCTCGACGGCACCAACTGAGAAAGCCGCACGCTTGATGGCATTAACCAGAGGTACTGCCGCCTTGTCGCATTTCTAATTAGTTCTGAATGATTTCTGAATTAGTCAGAAAAAGGGACCGGCTAAACAGTGGCGGAGCCAGGGGATGAGCATCGCACGCGCACACCACTCGGCCCCCCTATCTCAACCTGTATTTTGAAAAAGAAAAAAAAACCCATGTAAAAGCCCACTACCGTCCAGGATTAGGTATCTCTAAGGCCTTATACGATGGGATGTGCTTAGAGGAGGTGGTTAGAGAAATAAACCAGGCTTTTCATAAGCATCGATGCTTATTTGTATAGGATAGACGCTTAATTAAGCGTCTCTTCTGTAGAAATAGGCACTGGTGCTTTAGAAAAACCCGGTTTATTTTTCTAAACATCTCTCTAAGCACCTTCCATTATACAAGGCCTAAAAAACCTGGGATTAGGCGTCGCCGCCGCCGTCGTCCGTCTGCCTCTACTTTCCCTGCTCTGCTGCTCATTCTCTGATTCATGCGCACAGTCGGCGATGCAGCCTACTTCACTGCTCCAGCCTCGAATGAGGCAAGGTTAACACATCACACTATATACTAATCTCTCTCGGTTCTCATCAAGATATTATATCAGATTTTAGTTGTATTTTTGGATGTGATTTGAGATGCTATCAAGTATTCAGATTTTGTGCGTGTCTTAAAAATTATCGTGATGCAAATTATTTTGAACGAGTTTCTATTTGTGAGGTGAAAGAATTCCTATGTCGAACTTATACAATATACCTAAATTCTAAGATCAAAATTCAGCTACTATGATTAGTAAAAACGCCACCAAACAGTTTTAAGATTATGTTATTTCACTAAGATTTTCAACGTATTGAAATTTTCAATGAAGCCGATGTAGAAGTTCTCAACCTTGTTCTTGATTATTAATTTTTTGCACTAGATTTTTTTTATCTACTTGGCTTGGCCCTCCTGTACTCAAATCATCCTGGCTCCGGCCCTGCCGGCTAATCATCTGGCGATCAAAAACCTACACCCTCTGCGGTACACACACCAGTCATGGCAACCCGCGTACACATCCGTCGTTTGGTAATTGATACTATTGTTCATTCCTGGCGAACGCTTGCCGGCGACGCCTCTGACCGATCATGGCATCCTATGCGCGAATTGAATGAACTGAAAATGTTTTCCAGTTGTCTGTGATTTACCAGAAGCGCAAAATAAATAAATAAAATACTTATACCAAAGTTTCCGAAAGGGGCAAGATTTTCGCCCTGCATGCCCATCTCGGCCGAGCGTACAAAGATGAATATATCCTACTGTGGAACAGCCCCCGCGTCGCTCCGCACGAGCGACACGGGCGGCGACCCAAGCCACCGCCGACAGCCCTTTCTCCGTCGTCTACCTCCCTCGCCGCCGCCCGGATGCGCCGCCGGGCAAAGCCCGTGTGACAGCGGCGGCGGCGGGGCTTCTTTTTCACGGGGCGGGCGGCTGGTGGCTGGCTCGTGCGGCGCCGGCGCATGGTCGTCACGAGCTCGGCGTCGGCGGGCTGAAGCCCCTCTCCTCCGGCGGGGGTGGCGGATCCGGGGCCCTCGCGCCCGGATCTGATGGTGTGTGGGCGGGGCCGGCCTGCAGCGGCGGCCCTGGCGCCATGGGATGGCGCCCGTGTTGCGGCCGATCTGGTCCGGCGCGGGCGTGGCCTGGTGGTGCTCTGGCTGGGAAGATGCGGTCAGACGGGAAGTGAAGCTTGAGGTGCGGGTGCGGCCGGGTCGCGGTGCGTCCGTGCGGGGAGGTGCGGCACGAGGTGCCCGGCGGCTTGGTTCTGTCGTCGTGAGGATGTGCAGCGGCGTGGTCGGTGGCTGCTACTCGGGCAGTGCGGCAGCCCGGGTGGAGGCAACACGGTGTTGAGGTGCTGGGTGCGTGGGGCTGTGCGGATCTGCTGCTCGGAGGTCGCGAAGGGTGAGGGTGGTCAAATCCGGCCGGATTTGACATCGGTGGCTCGATGGAGGGCTTGCTGATGCATGATGTGCGGAGCTCGAGAGGTTGACCCGGGCGAAAACTTGTCTCCGGCGTGTCTAGAGCCGGCGATGGCGGCGCTTTCAGGCGTCGTTTCCTTCTTGTTGGCATCGTCGAGGTACTCTCAGCTCCAATCTTCGCAGCTTTGGGGGAAACCTTAGATCCATGGGATCGGACGATGACGGTGCTCTAGCATCATATCCCCTCTCGAGGGCTTCGTCTTTGGAGCTAGGCATCATCAAGCGGGATCGATGGAAGTTGGTGGAGTTGGCGTTGAGGCTTCTGTGGCAACGATGATGGGTGTGTGCGATGTCGGAGACGCGGCAATGGTTGCGATAGTCGGCTCTTCTTCGGCGTGTTCGTGGGCAGATTACTGAAGGAAATATGCCCTAGAGGCAATAATAAAGTTATTATTTATTTCCTTATATCATGATAAATGTTTATTATTCATGCTAGAATTGTATTAACCGGAAACATAATACATGTGTGAATATATAGACAAACAGAGTGTCACTAGTATGCCTCTACTTGACTAGCTTGTTAATCAAAGATGGTTATGTTTCCTAACTATGGACAAAGAGTTGTTATTTGATTAACGGGATCACATCATTAGTTGAATGATCTGATTGACATGACCCATTCCGTTAGCTTAGCACCCGATCGTTTAGTATGTTGCTATTGCTTTCTTCATGACTTATACATGTTCCTATGACTATGAGATTATGCAACTCCCGTTTACCGGAGGAACACTTTGTGTGCTACCAAACGTCACAACGTAACTGGGTGATTATAAAGGTGCTCTACAGGTGTCTCCAAAGGTACTTGTTGGGTTGGCGTATTTCGAGATTAGGATTTGTCACTCCGAATGTCGGAGAGGTATCTCTGGGCCCTCTCGGTAATGCACATCACTTAAGCCTTGCAAGCATTGCAACTAATTAGTTAGTTGCGAGATGATGTATTACGGAACGAGTAAAGAGACTTGCCGGTAACGAGATTGAACTAGGTATTGGATACCGACGATCGAATCTCGGGCAAGTAACATACCGATGACAAAGGGAACAACGTATGTTGTTATGCGGTCTGACCGATAAAGATCTTCGTAGAATATGTAGGAACCAATATGGGCATCCAGGTCCCGCTATTGGTTATTGACCGGAGACGTGTCTTGGTCATGTCTACATTGTTCTCGAACCGTAGGGTCCGCACGCTTAAGGTTTCGATGACAGTTATATTATGAGTTTATGAGTTTTGATGTACCGAAGGAGTTCGGAGTCCCGGATGAGATCGGGGACATGACGAGGAGTCTCGAAATGGTCGAGACGTATAGATCGATATATTGGACGACCATATTCGGAGTTCGGAAAGGTTCCGAGTCATTCGGGTATTTATCGGAGTACCGGAGAGTTACGGGAATTCGCCGGGGAGAAGTATTGGGCCTTATTGGGCCCTGCGGGAAAGAGAGAGGGGCTGCCTAGGGCAGGCCGCGCGCCCCCCCATGGCCTAGTCCGAATTGGACTAGGGGGAGGGGCCGCACCCCCTCCTTCCTTCCCTTCTCTCTTCCCCTTCCTAGTCTCCTACTCCTAATACATGGAAGGGCTCCTAGTTGGACTAGGAAAGGGGGAATCCTACTCCTGGTGGGAGTAGGACTCCCCAGGGCGCGCCATAGTAGAGGGCCGGCCCTCCCCTCCTCCACTCCTTTATATACGGGGGCAGGGGGCACCCCATGGATACACAAGTTGATCATTGATCGTTCCTTAGCCGTGTGCGGTGCCCCCCTCCACGATATTACACCTCGGTCATATTGTAGCGGTGCTTAGGCGAAGCCCTGCGACAGGAGAACATCAAGATCGTCACCACGCCATCGTGCTGACGGAACTCCTCCCCGCGCCTCTGCTGGATCGGAGATCGGGGTGCGTCATCGAGCTGTACGTGTGTCAAGAACTCGGAGGTGCCGGAGTAACGGTGCTTGGATCGGTTGGACCGGGAGGACGTACGACTACTTCCTCTACATTGCGTCAACGCTTCCGCTTCGGTCTACGAGGGTACGTAGACAACACTCTCCCCTCTCGTTGCTATGCATCACCATGATCTTGCGTGTGCGTAGGAAATTTTTTGAAATTTACTACGTTCCCCTACAATTACCTCGGGTTGTTTTGTTGCGGTGAAGTCGGAGCTGTGGCGGCGGGGCCCCTGTGGCGACGATGACAGGCAATAGGTGGTCTGTTCGGTGGTCTTTCGCGGTGCCAACCTTGCCTAGTTCTCCTTCGGAGCTATCTTTCAGAGTCGGAGTTGTGCTGTCCTTGGCGCGGGTGGCTGAGTTTGGCGCGGGGCTTCTTGTGTTTCACATAGCATCTACAATGTGGGTTGGGTCTACATTTGTCTTCGGAGAAGTCAGAGTCGCTTGCTCGGGATTAGAGAGGGTGATGACACCTGTTGGGGAGAAGTGATGACGATGACACCGGTGTGTGATGTTGACGAGACTCTCTATGTGAGGTGTGTGTGATTATGAGTGTGCCGCTCAGCAGTTTGTGACGATTTTCGCCCGGTTTTCTGTTTATTAACCGGGCAACTCTTTTCTTCTTTATTAATGAGATGACGCAAAGCTTTTGCCTCCGTTTCAAAAAAAATATCCTACTGTATTAGACTCCTGGCTGCCCATGGGAGACTTGTGCTACTTTGGCACACTCCCGCATATCCTATTTAAATTAAAAGTATCCCCTCAGCCCACTGTACTATCTCCTGCCTGTGTACCAGAAAATTCTTGCTAGCTGGTCCTTGGAGGTGGAGCAGAGGGCTTGCTTGGTAGTTTCTGTGTGTAATTCACCAAGATAGCTAGTAAGGGTATCTCTAGCCACCGAAAACTAATCTAGACCTCGTTCCGGCACTCTGTCGGAGGGGGAAATCAACCCCGGTGGCCATCTTCATCATCCCGGTGGCCACCATGATGAGGATGGAGTAGTCTACCCTCGGGGCTGTGGGTTTGTACCAGTAATTGTGTGTTTAATCTCTCTCTCTCTCTCTCTCTCTCTCTCTCTCTCTCTCTCGTGTTCTTGAGATGTCACGATCTCAATCTATCGCGGGCTTCGTTAATATAGTGGGATCATATGGTGTTCTATCTTGTTGTGATGAATTGATTATTTCCCTTTGAGATTTCGTTGTTATCGGATTGAATACTTTTATGGATTTGAGAGCACTTGATATATGTCTTGCATATGAATACTCGTGGTGACAATGGGGTATCATATTGATTCAGATATGTGTTTTGGCACTCAACTCGCGGATTCCCGCGGTGACATTGGGGTAATCTATGCATAGGGGTTGATGCACGTTCTCGTCTTTTGTTTCTCTGATAGAAATATTGGGGCACTTTTTGAAATTCTTTGTGTTGGTTTATTATGAATATGAAATTATTTGGTGTTATTTTAGTATGAACTCTTGAAAGATCGATTGGAAAGAATAGCTTCAAGGTGGTTTCGTACCCTACAAACGATTTCTTCGCATGTTCTCTGCTAGATAGGAACTTTGGAGTGATTCTTCATTGCACGTTCAGGGATGGTTATATGATCCAATTATATTAGCACTGTTGAGAGATTGCACTAGCAAGAGTACAGACCCTAGGCCTCATTTTCAAGCATTGCAATATCGTTTTTTGTGCCCGTTTACTATTTACTACCTTGTTGTTTTTAATTATTCAGATTATAAAAATATATTTCTATCATCCATATTACACGTGTATCATCATCTCTATGCCGAACTAGTGCACCTATACAAATTATCATTGTATTTGGTGTGTTGGGGACACAAGAGATTTTTTATTATTTGGTTGCAGGGTTGTTTGAGAGAGATCATCTTCATCCTACACCTCCCACAGATTGATAAACCTTAGGTCATCTATTTGAGGGAAAATTGCTACTGTCCTACAAAACTCTGTACTTGAAGGCTCAACACGTGTCTACAAGAATAAAATTGCGTAGTAGACATCAGCGCCCGGGCGCGTCCGCCACATAGGATTGATGATGGGGGCTCATGTGGAATCACCCGAAAACCTAATGGTCCGACGGATGCCTCATCGTCGCCGCGGTGTGAACGCCGCACCGACTCACCGCCCGAGGCTCGGCTATTTAAGTTGGCTGGCGTCCCCCAACCCTAGCCCATCCACCTGCTCCCTCTCTGCGCCGCCACCCGAGCTCGTCTGCATCCTCTTCCCGCTCTCCCATGCTCTCCGGCATCACCATGGTCCGGCAGAAGATCACCACGTACGTTATGCTGACGCCGGAGCACCGGAGGCAGATCACGAAGGAGATCCAGGCTAGGCGCACCGCCCGCATCGTTACCGGGCTGCCTCGGGTTCGCTAGATCCAGAGGAGGAGGAGCAGCCGAAGGAGGAGGAGGGAGAGCAATTGTTGGAACCGATGGAGGCGGCGGATCCAGAGGGAGGTGAGGATGGAGGAGGCAGAGGCGGAGTTCGTCGTCGCCCAAGCTGCGGAGATGGCAGAGCAGCATGCCATCCTTCAGTCCATCCAGGATGAGGCTTATATGGAGGCCAATCGGGAGTTCCTCTGACAGGAACGGGCGGCGACCAATGCGCTCTTCGCCGAACTTGACATGGAGACAGAGGAGGATGCTGAGCGGAGCAGCCGGAGTTGCAGTTGCCGCCCATGTACCCGAAGCTGGGCACAAAGATAGTCGACTTCTCCAATGAGGAGTAGCTAGTGATCTACGTAGTACGTAGGTTTTTTCATTTGCATGCTTTTGTATGAATTTAAGAATCTAGTATTGGGTGTCCCGATGCAGATGTGGTAATTTGAGGAATGTCCGGTCACTGCCCGGACACGTATGTGGGTGTTTGAGAATCATATTTGTCATATGCTGCTGTAAATGCTCGATTGTTTGGATACCTAGATTATAGAATAGGATTATCGTAGGAATAAGAATTTTGTAGGAAATGAGATGACTTGTATCTTAAATCCTATGAGTAGGAATAGGAAACGAGATGTCATTTGGTTGACACCAAAAGAATTTTTCCATTGAGTCTAGGCTCATTTTTTATTTTCCTATAAAATGTGGAGGATAGGAATCAATCCTATGTAGGAATAAGAATCCATTTCTATAAACCAAAGAGCTCTAAAGGAAAAAATCCTATAAAAAATCGTATCCTCTAGAATTCCTATGAAATTCCTCCAAACTAAAGGAGGCCTTTCTTTAAACCCAATTTCTGATGTAACGACCTAAAACATTGTTTGGATCATCTAACTAACTCGTGGATATTACTAAACCGAGTTTTCAAAAACCTAGTTTATGCAGAAACCACTAATGTCTAATGGACGTTTTTATAGGAACATGTTTTCTATATGCATCATGAGATCAACGAAGTCCGACGCGCTGAGCATGGTAAACTCCGCCGTCCGCGACAGCAGCTTGACAAAGCCAAGACATTGTTGCCGATCTCGTCCAAGTAGCCGGAGCAGGTTGCGATGCTCCATCTAGCCCAGAGCCTCCATGACGGATGCAGACTTCGCCCGACAGCTGTCGTGTCCATCGGCCGCTTCACAACCACTGTCGTCGTCCGTATGCTCCAGCTTATACGTTGTCGTCTGGCCTCCCTAGCCTAGCATGTCTGTTGTGCCCTGGTGTTACCGGCGAATCATTTTCCAGCAGCTAGCTAGGTGCTACTGTACATGCGTGCCCGGCGTGAGAATCAATCAAGGTGCTTTTACGCCGCATACTCATATCTTGCGGTATGTGAGCTGCATGTCAGGGTGCAAGTGGGACGGGTTGCGGGCAGCCCGCATCCCGCGCTCTAACCCGCGAGTGGCCACGCGGGAGATGCGGGTCGTGGTATGCGGGATACGCAGGCCGCCGCGACGCCGCCAGCCCGCCATCTATACGCACGTACGCATGTGTGCCCACTGATATGCATGTATCGAAGTTTTTCGCCGACTGATACGAGCTGATACGCATGCATGCGTGAGCAATATTTGACATTTCTATCTTCCGACTGCACGTATTGCGCGAGAGGTCCTCCAGGTCGAGGCCAACGTTCAGCGTGAGTAGCCAGCTCGACTGCGACCAGGGAAACAATGACACATACGTATAAATGTACATGGACGCGGGCAAATTGCGGGCGCCGCCGGACATCCGCATAAATCCGCTTAACTTTTGCGTACAGCCGCGGGAGCCCACTTACGATGTGTTTAGCGGGGCGGCGTTGCGGGATTGGCGGACAGCCCGCGCCGCTTGCACCCTTAGCTGCATGTATGGAACCTGAGCCACCGTGGATGACACCAGCGAACGAAGCAGAGCACGATCAGGCGAGCAGCGAGACCACCGTGGCGGCCTCGGCGATGGCCCCGCACGCTCGCTAGAGAGCCGTTTACGCTGTGTTTGTCCACCGCTGTGCATGTAGGTGCCAAAAGCAAAGCCAAAGCACCGCACCTCAATGAATTGTTTTGGAAGGAACTCAAAATTGGGTTTTTTCTTCTTCTAATTTTTTCATCCAAACAAGGTATCATGTATGCTTACCTTAACAGAATAAGTAACCAAAACTGTCTTTCCTAAAAATCTTCTCAAAACTTGTTTTTTAAAATCTCACATCTAATTTCCTATATCCAAATAACACTAAGAGCATCTCTAGCAAACCCCTTATCGCGCGGAACTTTAAAGTGAGTATAAGGGCCACGAAAACGTGTTTCGAAGGTTGACACGGCATGCGGACGAACGATAAAAAAGAATATTCGTAGAATATCCTGTCTACTGTTCGGCCTTGCGGGGCCTGTTCCGCCGCAGCCCGCGCCAACTCTTAAAATATGTGTTTTTTTTCTCAATTTACGAATAAATTAAAATCTGAATATTACAATACAACAATCATTCAAATTACAATAATTATTCAAATCTAAGAATTAAACTTATAATTCAATACAAGAATTATTCCAAATACAACAATGGTACAAATCACACATGAATTAAACTAAACGAATGTAAAAATGGCAGGTTTTATTACTGCCCATGTCTTTGCCAATATTGTGTTTAATAAGATCATGCTGAAGCTGGTGGTGGGTGTTTGAGTCTTCAATTTTCCGGTATGTCTGAAGGAATGCTTGTATGCGGCCTTGGTCTCTAGATGGCTTCACACGGCTACCGACATTGTCGTAAAAGAACTCCAAGTTCATGTCCCTCTCATCTTCGATGATCATCTTGTGAAGAATCACACGACATGTCATGATGTTCTTTAGCGTTCGCTTGTCCCAAAAATGAGCAGGACCACAAACAATGACACGCCTAACTTGCAAAACCCACAAAGGCTCTTTCAATATCTTTTCGGACAGCCTCTTGTGCCTTTGCAAATTTAGCTTGCTTCCTTTTTCGGGTTTTCTGATGGTCTTGACAAATGTAGACCAAGAAGGGTAAATACCATCAGCAAGATAGTATCCCTTTGTGTACTGATGCCCATTCACCGTGTAGTTGCAGGCAGGGGCATTACCACTAGCAAGTCTAGCAAACAAATGAGATCGATGCAACACATTGATGTCATTGAGAGCACCCGACAAACCAAAGAAGCAATGCCAAATCCATAAATCCTTGGATACAATGACCTCTAGCACAATTGTTGCATCACTAGACTTGCCACAATACTACCCGTGCCATGCCTTCGGGCAGTTTTTCCAAGTCCAATGCATGCAATCATCGCTTCCTAACATATGCCCGGCCAACCTTGCTTCTCATTTGTTGCCATCAACATTTTCGTCTCTTTCTCGTTGGGTGCCCGAAGATAGCCAGGACCAAAGACACAGATGATCACTTTGGCGAATCGACGCACCGACTCAATTGTAGTATCTTCGCCAATGCGAAGATATTCGTCAGCATAGTCAACCGGAATGGCATATCCAATCACCTGCATAGCTGCCGAGTTATTTTTGTATGTGCTAAAACCCTTGAATTCCACGACGTTTTTTCTTTGGTAAAAAAAATCGAGAATTAGCCTCGCAAGCTTCTACTATTTTTACGAAGAGGGATTAGCAAGCAGTTTATATAGATGATTTCACGTACCGCTCTGCATATGCTTTTACTGGAGTAATTTTATTTTTATTTATTTCCAAGTTACTATCCTGTTTTTCTTCGAGTGCAGTTTCTGTTTAGTTTTCATGATACACAAATTTTTCCATGTGAAAAAATAAAAATAATTATCAATATGAAATTTTGTTTATTTTATATCTCTATTCTATTTCCATTATTGTGTACTTAAAAAAAGCTGTACAAAAGATGTGCACAGCGATATGTGGAATCGTGCATATAAGTTACTAGCTAGCAGTTAAATGTAAACCAAACTGTGGCCTCTTGGTCGACCAGCAGGTCCTTGGTTTGAATTCCCTTCATGCCAACTTGTGTTTATCCTTTTGTTATAATTAATTAAAATACAGGCGCGTTGCTGTTAAATAAACAGTGTGCGTGCAGTGCCCTAATGATTTTTTGCAATAATTAACCAAAGTCCAGGGGCATTTAAAAAAACCACACGCACAACTCACAACGCGCCCGCAGCCACTAACATGTGGCCCAACGACACGCTGGCATGCCTCAAGGGCAGTGGGCATATGTCTAGAGGCACCGTATTTGAATGCCTAGACTAGTTACGGCACCAATTTTATATATTTTTCAAATTTAAGCATCAAACTGACCACGACGGATAAGTTAGGGCACCTGCAGTGTATTTAACTCGATATAAAAGTTCTACTCCCTCCGCACCAAAATAAGTGACACAAGCTTAGTACAATTTTATACTAGAGCTAGTATAAAGTTGAGACACTTATTTCGGAAGGGAGGGAGTATGAGAGAGATGCTGTAGCTTAGGTGAGCATTCACACGTACCTGAGCATTCACACGGTCGATGCGAGCTTGTCGTAACTCGTGTTTTTCTTGTTATTATTATCATATATAGGAGTAAAAAAGAAGAAGGAAGGTGACAGACAGGGACGGGGGCATCGGAGGGAACCTTCCGCGAAGTTTCGCGAGATGTTGACACGACGCTGCGAACTGGGCCAGGTCTTGCTTGGAACATACTGTAATCCACTGGTACTGCATCTGATTGGAAAGGAGTGCCCCAGATCCATCCAATGTGGGGCTCCGCTCTTGGCTGGTGTAGATGAAGCACTGCAGTGTGTAGACAAGGCTCGTCAAGAGCAGCAACCATCATCAGAGCTCAAGAGGAGGCACCACCCAACACGCTCGGGAATCTGACGCCCAATCTGAGGCAAGAGCCAGTGGATGCAAGCCCTCCATCTCCATGGAGGAAGATGGCGGCTTGGATGCTGCAAGCCTGGCGGAGGCGCTGCAGCTGGTCCTCTCGGCGTTTCGGGCCATGGAGGGACTGGCCGCCCAGATCCACTCCTGCCACAGGACCCGTCGGAAATGGGAGCTTAGGAGGTGCCGGTCCAAGGTCGCCGACCCCGATCTCGACCTTCTCATCGCCCATCTGCTCCAGATCTGGAGCATCTGTGCCGGCGCTTACCCACAGCGTGCCGGCGACAAGGCGCTGGCTCTGCAGGCCAGGGACGCCGTCCACTTCATGGAGGTCCTGCAGGACAAGATCCAGTACGGTAAACTTCAACCCAGCCATGGATCCAACCTCCTTTCCGCTCTGAGGTGCTGTGGTTGCAGCCGTCTTCTTGTTGCACTATTTGCGTCCAAGCCAACCTACAGGGTCATGAGGGGCATCAAGGTGGTGAATCAAGAAACTCGCAAGATTGGCATCCTGCTGTACAAGGGCGCTGCCTCAGCTTCCACTTCGCCGATGCCTGATTCAGATTCAGGCAGGGAACTTCTTCAGGCCGGTCTGTTTGTTGGGCGCCACAAGGAGAGGGATGACGTCGTGCACATGCTCATCAAGCCATGCGCCAGGGTTACTGCACCTGACATGATGGTTTCCATTGTTGGTACTGCAGGAATTGGGAAGACCACGCTCGCTCAGATGGTATTCAATGATACAAGAGTTGCCAAGCATTTTGAAGTCAGATGTTGGGTGTCAGTTTCCACTAGTTCCAACAGAATGGAGCTCGCAGCCGAGATCTTAAGGTCAGCCCAGCCAGCTTGGGATATATCTGTTGACAAGATGGTGGATTTTCAAATGATTCAGTCCCAGCTCCGTCGACTTGTTACATCAAAGAGGTATCTCATTGTTATTGATGATGTATGTAATGGCATGGACGAGGTCTGGCTGGACATGATGCCTCCTCTACAGTCAGCAGATATTGGTAGCAGAATTCTGGCAACTTCTCGCATCAACACTGTGCCTCACTTCCTCGGTGCGTCGCAGCTATACCCTGTAAATCCGCTGAGTAGCGACGATTGCTGGGCCATGCTCAAGGAACATGCTTTTCCAAGTGGGCGCGAGAATGCCTATCCAGATCTTCACCCGATCGGGAAGCAGATTGCTGTAAAAATCAATGGGTCACCTCTGGCTGCCAAGCTGGTGGGAGTTTTGCTGGGAGATACAAGGACCAAAAATCACTGGATGAAGATCATGAAAACAGGATTACAAGACAATGCTGTTCTACCTGCCCTGCGCTTGAGCTATAAGTACCTACCGGTACACCTCAAGCGGTGCTTCGCATATTGCAGTTTGTTTTCACAGAACTATAAGTTTGATCCAGCACACTTGTCCCGCCTTTGGATTGCCCAGGGTTTTGTTCAACCACAAGGCAGGGCTGGGAAAAGGATGGAAGACATAGCTAGAGAATATTTTGGTCTGCTCCTTTCACGCTCATTTTTCCAAGAAATCAAGCTTGGATCCAGGACTTACTACTTGATGCATGACTTACTCCATGATCTTGCAAAGTCTGTTGCAGCAGAGGACTACTTCCATATTGAGGATGGCATGAAATGTGACATCCCATCAACAGTGCGCCATCTGTCGGTCACTGTGAAGAGTCTACTTGGTCTCACAAGCTTCCCCGGGCTAGAAGAGCTGCGCACCTTGTTAATCCGACCATCACTTCTGTCCTCCTCCAGTTGCCTCCAAGAGGATTTTTCTTTGAATTTAGAAAGTATCTTGTTGAAGTGCAAACATTTGCGTGTTCTTGATCTCAGCGGCTATAACTCCAAAGAGTTGCCTCATTGCATTTGTGACTTACTGCACCTCCGTTACCTATCTATCAATGCCACCATCCAAAAACTTCCAGAGTTGATTGGCAAACTTCTGCATCTGCAAACATTGTGCATCACTGGGAAATGTTCCCTTGAGAAGCTTCCTGCGAGCGTTAATATGTTGGTCAATCTGCGGCATCTTATGGTTGAAATAAAGTATACTGCAGGAATGGTAGGCATTGGCCGGCTAGCAAACCTCCAGGGATCACTTGAGCTCCACGTTGAGAAGAGGGAAGGGCGCAAACCAGAAGAGTTGAGGAACATCAATGGTCTTCATGGGTTACTAAAAATAAGATGTCTAGAAAATGTTTCAGGCTATGAAGAAGCCCGCAAAGCTGAGTTGAATAAGAAACTTTATCTTAATTCTCTGAATTTGGAATGGAGCTCAGCTAGTAGAAATAGCTCCCCTCCTGCTGATGCAAAGGTGCTTGAAGGTCTGCGGCCTCACCATGTCATAAAGGTACTTCATATTAGAAGGTATTGTGGCGCAGAAGCTCCCAGTTGGCTGCAGTCACTGCAGCAACTGCGTTCTTTGCACCTTATCAATTGCAGGAGTTTGTGTATCCTTCCTCCATTGGGAAATTTAGGATCACTCAGATATTTACACATGAAGGAGATGTGTGCAGTTGATCAAATTGGACATGAGTTTTATGGCACCGGTGATGTGGCATTTCCATCTCTAATTGTCCTTGAATTTGATGATTTCCCGAAGTTGTGTGAGTGGGCTGGCATAGAGGACAAGAACTCATTTCCATGCCTTGAAAGGGTAAGTCTAATGGATTGTCCAGAATTGATCAAAATTCCTTTGTTCAGCCAAGCTACTCGTGAAGTTACCATCAAACGTACACGGTTGATACCATATATGAGGCTTGCACCCTGTTCTTCAAGTTCAGAAATGCTCCAGCTGGATGTTTGCACAAGTTCTGTCATCCTCAATAGATTACTCTACAAACATCATATACAGTCCATTGCAGTGTTAAATATAAGTAGGGCTGAGCAGCTTGCTGCTGCTGAACAACTGGGGTCTCTGGTATCTCTGCAAAAACTTCAGCTCTCTTGGTGTGATCTTACTGACCAGACTCTAAGAAGCTTTCTCCAGGATCTGCCTTGTTTGTCTTTTTTGGAGATTACAGACCTTCCTAACATAACATCACTTCCAGTAGCGGGAACTGTTAAGTTCTGCACAATGCTCACTGAGTTGTGCATTCGCAACTGTCAATCGCTTTGTTCTCTATCCTCATTGCAGTATCTTGCTTCACTAAAATATCTGGTGATCGAGAGGTGCCCTGAAGTAACTGCAATATCATTTCCTGTGAACTTTATGAGCCTTTCATATCTGAAGGTGCTGAGAATATCGTACTGCACAGAGCTTCAATCTTTACCGGATCTGCCATCCTCACTGGAAACACTTCATATCTTTCGGTGCCACCCTGAATTGTCCAGGCAATCAAGAAACATGAAAGGGCATTATGTTGAGAAGCTTGCAGTTGTACCTAGTGTATCGATCGAGTAACAGAATATTGTGAAGGTATATATAAATTTCAAGCCTCTGTTTTTGCTTATAATTTTGTACGTGTTTCTGCATGTTCATGAGAAGCTTACAAACATCTAAATATCAAAAAGAAAAGGCGATAGGGAGGAAAAACCCTGCCTTTTTTTTGAAGAAAAAATGTAAGGAAAGTTTTGCACTCGAAGTAGGTGGGAGACTCGAACCCAGGTGGCTTTGGTGGAACCATCACACTAGCTGTTACATTAGGAGGGTCTCCCTCATCTGGGAATTTCTTAGATTTTTAGTGACCGGGAGAGATTAACATAACTAATTATTGTAGGAACACATCTTAAATGGTTGGATTAACCCAGTGGTTTGAGTTGTTCAGCCTTGTTTTGCTGGTCCATTGTTCTTGACCTTATGGAATCCTGGTCCTAGTCAAAATATGAGTTATTTTACAGCTCATGTGAAGTGTTCATTCCAGTCAGTTGTTGTCACTTGACCTTGCGAAATTGGCATTTCAAGAGAAGTGTTTGGTTTCGTAGCGCATGATTAAGAAAACCATCAAATGATGGAAATGTTTTGAGGAGATAAACTCATAAACATGCAGTGGCATATACAAAAAGCTTTTATAGAAAATTATGAAAATCTGAGTGCAGAAAGAGAGCTGCGATTACAGTTAAAAACGGAAGTATTAACAGTTTCCATATATTTTATCAACAACTTCACTATTGATCTTTACTCTCTGCTATAGAGGAGGCCTTCAGCGCCCTCTGCAGTTAGTTCCCTGTGATATCTTGTCACGTTCAATCTTGAGAGACATGTCTGATTGTAATCTATGTTTACAGGATGCTGAAACGCTGGAGGGTAAGTTGGAGGCAACAAGTTTGAAGTATCAACTCGCCTTGTGATAGTCAAAGGGATATCTTCACCATTGTACTGAAGTCCCGAAATTCAAATCAGCCGTGCAGTCTGGCGAAAATTTGCGAATAAATGGGGGGAAAACCAGGCCGATAGAGCTGTGCAGAGCAGCAGTTCTCTTCCGCCTTTGTCGCACCCTTTCCCCCTGGTTCTTGCAGTTGTAATGAACTGTTGAGATCTTGCTTTTTATCAGAACAATTTGCTGTACTTTTGCTTTTGTTGTGTTCTATGTAATTCGTGGATTGTATTTGGATATTTGGAATCGTATAAACCTGTGTGGTTGTGAGGTGCTGTGTGCTAGTTTAGGAGCTTGTATTCAATCAATGTAATGTTTTGGACAAGTGATTTGCTGTTATTATTGCCATAACTACGAGGGCTACCCATGCATTTGCATGGCTAGATATCTCGGTGTTTTTTCTGCACATATCTTCTTTCCGCTAACTTTATAACATACATTTCTGTAATTTGTATATGCATACTGCTTCCCACTTTACACGAATTTCATCGACAAGTGATGGGAAAGTTTCTAAAATATTATCTCACTGGGCTTGCCATAGCTTTTCAGTTTTGTTATTGTCCATTAATTTTGCATGTAGTTTTATTTTCTATGCAAGTAAAATGATTTATTACATAATGGGCATGCATTGGCGCAGTTTTGATAAAACATTCTCTATAATTCACTCAAAGTAGTTATATTAGGTATTCTTTGCTCCACCAGTCTTTCCCCACTTGTTCAAATATTATCGTTATTGTCGCATTTTAGCATTGATATGCCATTCAAGTTTTAGCCCCCCCCCCACCAAGCCTCCGCCGTGTCAATAGCTAACACCGCACTGGGGGAGTCGTCGGAGTCGCCGAAGGGTAGCATGTGCCGTTGCGTAGCTCGTCGTTCGGTGGATTTGATGGAAAGGCAAAAATGGGGATGGAAGACGACGGGGGAGGGAGAGACGAGAGAGGTAATGGATAAGAGGAAGAGGAAACATATCGGTTGCCGTTGCGTAGCTCGTCGTTCGGTGGATTTGATGGAAAGGCAAAAATGGGGATGGAAGACGACGGGGGAGGGAGAGACGAGAGAGGTAATGGATAAGAGGAAGAGGAAACATATCGGTCGCCGTACGGTGGGTCGACGCGTCCACCCGTATGTGGTGTTGTTCGGTGGATTTGATGGAAAGGCAAAAATGGGGATGGAAGACGACGGGGGAGGGAGAGACGAGAGAGGTAATGGAGAAGAGGGAGAGGAAACATATCGGTTGCCGTTGCGTAGCTCGTCGTTCGGGGGATTTGATGGAAAGGAAAAAATGGGGATAGAAGATGACGGTGGAGGGAGCGACGAGAGAGGTAATGGAGAAGAGGGAGAGGAAACATATCGGTTGCCGTTGCGTAGCTCGTCGTTCGGGGGATTTGATGGAAAGGAAAAAATGGGGATAGAAGATGACGGTGGAGGGAGCGACGAGAGAGGTAATGGAGAAGAGGGAGAGGAAACATATAGGTCGGCGTACGGTGGGTCGACGCGTCCACCCGTATGTGGTGTTGTTCGGTGGATTTGATGGAAAGGCAAAAATGGGGATGGAAGACGATGGGGGAGGGAGAGACGAGAGAGGTAATGGATAAGAGGAAGAGGAAACATATTGGTCGCCGTACGGTGGGTCGACGCGTCCACCCGTACGTGGTGTTGTTCGGTGGATTTGATGGAAAGGCAAAAATGGGGATGGAAGACGACGGGGGAGGGAGAGACGAGAGAGGTAATGGATAAGAGGAAGAGGAAACATATCGGTCGCCGTACGGTGGGTCGACGTGTCCGCCCATACGTGGTGCTGTTCGGTGGGTCGACGCGTCTGCCCGTACGTGGTGCCGTTCGGTGGATCGGCGTGTTAGCCCGCACGAAAATTCATATTATGGCCTGGAGTTTGTGGAAGGAACGAAATAACAAGCACTTTAGAGGGATCTGCCCTAGCACTGCATCTTGGCTGGCACGATTCAAAGAAAACTTTAGCCTCCTTCAATACAGGGTGAAAGAGGTCCATAAGATCACTGTAACTACTTTGTGTAACTCCCTAGCCTAGTCACACCTCCTTGACTTTTGCAGTGTTTGTTGGTGCGGTGCTTCACTACAACACCCCTCCCTTGCTGTGAGGGGTGATGGAGGAACACCACCTTGTAACAACTATGTAACCCATGTAACTCTTTACATATATAAATATACACACATAGTAGGAGCCTCTCATACTGTCTTTCCATATGTTTGATGGATTTTTGTACGCACTAAGACTATATTATTTGTATAAGCTAGGGTGGACCGGCATACAAATAAATACGAGCATATATGTGAAAAGATAGATATAACTTTAATTTATGGAAGTGCCACCCTACGACGTGTGCGTCCCGCGTGCCAATAAATTCAAAAAAAGGAACATATCAAATATTATACTCTATTTGTAGAGTTCATCATGTAGATTACAATGATGCAAATAGTTTGATGGTTTGCATTTTGATTTAAGAGAAAAGATCATCAGAAGAGAGAAATATGCATGTACAAAGCTAGCCAAGTTGATAGTTGATGTGCACCACGTCGGAGGCATATTATTTCCTTTCAATATTCTATCTACACAGGAGACGAAGTACTAATGCACTTTGACTTCTACACATGGTCGCAGTGTGGTAGCCCAGGGCCCATGCGTCATTGTTTAGTTCCCGTACTGGTTTAAAAAATAAGAGCTAGCTGCCGGATCGGGTTAGCACCGTTTTTTTTAAGCAGTCAGTTGCGATACGTACGAGTTATACCAAAGAATTACTACGCACGCAGGTGATCCTATCTGGATAGAGTTTACCTCGGTTCAAACAAAAATACACAACCAACCGAAGCCTCGGCCAGTGCCTATATAAAGCGAGAGGCCAGCCCTCGTTCAGGAAGCAGGAAGCATGTACAAAACGCATCCATGCCGACAGGCTCCACGCACACCAGCCAAAGCTCTCGCCCTCAAGCATGCCGCCAACTCCACGCTCCTTTTTTCCCCTTCTCAATCTTCACCGTAAAAGTTTCGTCGACCGCGGACGACGCCGAAGCTTCATCAACATGCTGATCTTTGCAAAAGCCGTTGGCCTTGATGGTAAATTATAAGATTTGACCGCATCAATGAGCTTTGCGTGATGGAAGAAGAATGATGTCTACTTGGTTATTCCATAAAGCTTTATCATGGCACGACCGCCTCATCAAAGTCGTCCATGTAAAAATATACAACCATGACACCACCGCCTCATCAAAGTCGCCCATGTAAAATATACAACCATGGCACGGCCGCCTCATCAATGTCGCCCATGCGGAAATTTACATCCATGGCACGACCGCCTCATCAAAGTTGCCCATGCGGAAATTTACATCCATGGCACGACCGCCTCATCAAAGTCGCCCATGTAAAATATACAACCATGGCACGGCCGCCTCATCAACGTCGCCCATGCGGAAATTTACATCTATGGCACGACCGCCTCATCAACGTCGCCCATGCGGAAATTTACATCCATGGCACGACCGCCTCATCAAAGTCGCCCATGTAAAAATATACAACCATGGCACGACCGCCTCACCAACATCGCCCATGCGGAAACCTACGACCATGGCGTGATCGCTTCATCAACGTCGCCCATGCGGAGTAGATGAAAATCCTCATAAAAATACATCGTCGATTGCTTCATCTATATCGGCGGTGTGCAACCCCTGATTCTTAAAATAAAGGAGAAAAGGCATGCTCTATCAATGATCTATCTCAAATCTATGGCCTAATCTCCGTGAGGTTATGGTCAAATCCATCATACCCATCTCATGTCTAGTGCCGACAAGGCTAGACGAAATCATGTCTAAGTGCCAGCACAGCCAGGTCACTATATTCCATTAACATGCCACAATCCCAAACGGGATCGGACACTTCGTTGCTGGGCACCGACGAGGCGAAAGCAACACACACATGTCCATGTTCGATGAATTCTTGGGTACATGACTGGGCACCGACAAGGCAAAGGTCACCATCTTCATCAACAAATTCCGTCCTGAACACTGACATGGCGATGGCGTATCGTGACTGGGTTCAGGCAAAACAAAGCCACCCGCACCTACGTATCACCACCATCTACATCTTTTCTCCAAGCATCACACATGCTTCATGGATGAGCAAATTTCACGACGACGACCGCGCGCAGCTTAATCAGAGGTTTTCTGTAGGCTTGACCTGCAGATGTAATTAACCGGACGCTTCGCAAAAGCACCGGGAATCAGCGGACTACACGCAATCTTCCAAGTCAGATACTCCTTAAGCATAGTCGCAGAAGGCAAAATAGGCAAACTCCAATGGGAGCATGTAACATTCATGTATTTGTAGTCGTACGATGATGAATAAAATACAGAGTTCCCATAATTTATTTCCGCTCATATATTTTTGTTTTCAAAACAAAATGGCACGCTCGGTGGGACCTGATTCTCCTCCCATCTTCGCTGCGCTCTGATCGTCATCCAACTTCTCTTGCTCTCTTTTGCTGTCCGAAAGCAAAATTTGGTTTGATGCATGAACCGATCTGCAAGTTCTCTTTGATGTGATAAAAAATAGAGAAATTCAGAAAGTATTTTGTGAGGGATCTGCTACAAGTGCTATTTGATGAAGCAAGAAACAGTAAAGAGAAATCCTAGAAGTACTATGAGTGGTCCTTAAAACAAAACGGATGTGCACAGGCCTGGTTCTAATAGGCATGCACGTGTCCCTCTTGTGTTGCATGTACTTTAAAAATAAAATGCATGCACACTCACGGACATTCCTTCCCTTCCGTGCTATGGTTCTCAATGCTGAAAGAAATGCCTTATGACACATAACTTCTATTCTTCTGCCTCTGTCTAAATTATCATACATAAGACATTTTGTCTCTGAAAGAAAGTTCTATTCCCTATGGTAAAATGAAAGAGATGAGGTACTTGTCTAAACATCTGGCATGTATGCATGCATCATGCGCGTACACGAGTCATACACGTACCATCCTAATGCTCCGTGTATGTGCTGAACCTTGCATGGCACAAAACTTTTCCATCTATCCTCGTGTCTTGTCTTTGCCCTGACCATCCAAAATATTACACGATGGTACTTTGACTCGAGAAAGAAATTCCATCACTCATGAATATTGGCTGGTGCTGATAAAAAAATAGTCTTGGTCAACACCTATGCCTCATCGGTGCTCTATTTTCTCAAAGAAGTGCACAATATAATCTCTGAATAAAAAAAATCATCAATCAACATTCGTACTAAGATGGATGTTGTTATATTGAAGCTATGCTCAATATGCATGGGTAATAAAAAAAGGGGGCCCAAGAATACCCGTGGGAAAGAATATTTGTCTTGTACTTAAGCAATTGATTGATATGATCAATTCTTGCTTATATAATGTTTCGATGAGCATGTATATTACAAAGGCATACTAATGGAAGGATTCCCTTTTGTAGGTGAGTCCTTCCCTGTCATCATCATGGAGCAGGCTATGAGACAAACTTCGACTCCAAGTGTGCTCCAGTTTGGATCGCTACCTCCTATGGTAGGCATCGAACATGGAAGCAAGACCCACTATCACCCGACGCTGGACCCGACGTTCCTCCATACCGCTGAAACAAAGAAGGCCAAAAAACATGCTGCTGCTAAGGATAAGGAAGAACGGCAGGCTCTTATCATTGAGGCTCGCAATCTGCTAAAAAACACTGCCGCCAATACGCCAAGCTCGCCTTCCACACTCATGCAAGAAAAAAAACTAAGCTCTTGGAGAGGCTCGATATGGCTACTTATCGCTTGCCTTGGTCTGTGCGCAATGCAAGATCAAACAAAAATGCTAACTCACTGCGCAACTATCGACGCAAGCATAGTCAAATCAAAAAGTTACATGCTCAGTTGAGCGATGATTTTGCAGAAACTGATACTTCATCACTGGAGGATGAAACAAAATATCCAGATCCAGTAAATGAGCCCTATGTCCTTTCCCCGGTTCAGTGGATCAACAGACCACATCGGATGAAAGAGCTTGTTAGGCAAGCGATCATGAACGAGTTCTGGACGCACACTCTAAAGCGTGCCACTAGCTTTCCAGGATGTAACCCATCCATCGTCAATGAGTTGAATCATTTCAATCCAGCTGTGCTAGTCTCGGCGTGTCACATTACAACTGGCGATAACAAAAGTGAAAATAAGTTTGATGTACTATCCAATGAGGCACCAGCGCCTCGCTCTAATGATCTTCAACGCCAATTACAGCAGCTGCAATCTCAACTGAGAATGCTACAACAACAAGTAAATCAGCCACCCTCGCATGTCGGGGGCGCGCCAAGACACCATGCTCCTGGCCAATACCAATTCCAACCTCAGCCTCCATCTCGTGATGAGGTTAGGTCAAGGTTTCAAGCTCGTGGAAACTTTTCGCAAGCACCTGAATCATCACAGCAGGGTGAAGCTAGACGCCATGTTCCTAGTTATCGTCCACAACATGATCGCAATACTTGGGCACCTCGTCGCAGCTCGCCCACTACTTCGTCCTATCGACCGAGACAAACAGAGCTACCCCCTCGTTGGAACGCTTGGTCACGCCAAGAATGGCGACCTGTGTCCCCGAGGCGGGAGCAATTTCCTCATCAAAACATCCATGAGAACAATGTACGTCCATCATGGCCAAGTGAAAGCAGGGGGCAAGAAAAGAAAGTGCCCGCTCCACCTCAATCTTCGCAAAACACAAAAATCGGTGTGTCGCCTTCTTTAACACCATCCTTGATAAATTCTCAAGAAGCTGCACCGCTTCTTCCGACTCCAGCTGTTCCACCAAGAGCTCCATACCCTAGTGCAGCCAATCAATACAAGCGCGATAAGCGCAGAAGGAATCATCGATTACTCTATCAAGAGTTGCAAGAACTTGTGCTTGGCAATGTTCATGTACGAGTCAGGTCGGATGGCCGTGTGCACCCATTCTATGACAAAATTACTTTGAAACTCTCCCCAACACTACTTCAAAATGAGAGGTACAACTACCTCGTTGAGCGTCTTATACCAAAGTCACGACAACAAGGTGACACAATCGGCCAAGGGCCAGAAGCACGTGTTGAAAGTTCTACCCCGACCCCTTCAGAAGGCACTCATGAGAAAACATCTACAGTAGCCCTTCTTAAGGGCACTACTGAATCAAAATCACAATCATCAATAGATCACATGGAGACAGATGAAAAGAAAGATAGTTCGACAAGCCCCCCACAGGAAATAGACCAAAACAATGATGTCATAGTAGAGACTATAGAACCAAAACATAACTCGACATCATCCCCTCATGAAGGTGATGTGGAAAGAAGTCCGCACTCCATGGATGAAACTTCAAAGGATAAAAACAAGGGTGCAAAGGACACAGTGATGTGTGGCACCTTGACAGCGCATGCTGAACATGATAGTCGTGTAAACTGGGTTCCACCTCCAGTTCAAAAAGATTTCTCTTATCCTTCCGATGAAGAGATCATGCCGAACCCAAAGGCACCATTTTCTAAGAATTTCCTGCCGCGACTAGGGAAGGTCCGTGGTTGGTTTAAAGGTTCTGAAAAAGAGGAAGGTAATGAGGAAATGGTATCATCCTCGACTGCACCCTGTTTCCCTATTACAGATGGACAGTCCACTCCTTCTACTGAGCAGCCACAACAAGAATCGGGAAGTTATTCTCGACCTTATGTTATTCTTTCATCACGCCTTCCACAAGACCCAGTCTTGCTTCGAGAATATCTAGAGCGCCAAGGTATGGCGACTCGTTTGAAATCAATCGCCTCACAAAGAATTTATAATGGTCCTCCTCATTCAGAAGAGCAAAACTATGGAAGTGAAGATTCCGATACAAACTCTAGCTCATCATTGCAGGAACTCTCGCGGTCACCTCCCTACTCTGAACATGCACGTTCCATTGTCTCGGAAGATGAATGTGAACCTGAAGATGAAAACATTGTGCCGGCTCACATGACACATGTGGACGGTGCTGGAACACAAGAGGGTGAACCAAAAGATGGGGAAGAAATAGGAAATTTGCATGCTGGGAAACTTAGTACTGACACAACTGCATCAGGGTCGCGTGACCAACATATAGAGATGCAACTACGAACACAACAACAACAATTGGATCAACTAACATTAAAGTTTGATCAACTATTTGATCTCTTTACTGGCTCGGGTCAGAATCTGCCTCGAGTTCCCACCCAAAGGGTCATTGATCCACAGGTGGAGGAATTGGAAGCCGCTGCTTGTTCTCAGAGGGCAACAAAGGCCACTAGGAATGCTCCACAAATTCTTGCTAGTACCGCTGTTCTAGCTAATAGTCCTTCAACTCAGCCAGATATGTTGAGAGGCTATCATAGCATCATTGAGGACATGGTTAACCAAAAAATGAAACAGATTGCTGCAGAACAAGCCCCTCAAACTTCTGAAAGTGAGCTTGACAAACCATATGAATCATGGCATGATCTCATCACCTTCCCCGCGGGGTGGCATCCACCCAAGTTCCGTCAGTTTGACGGAACCGGAGATGCAAGAGAGCACCTAGCCTATTTTGAGGCAACATGTGGAGATATTGCTCGCAACCCCTCACTACTATTGCGATAATTCTCAGGTTCTTTGACCGGTCCTACCTTTCATTGGTATACTCGCCTCCCCGTGGGCTCTATTCCTGATTGGAAAAGCATGAAAAATATCTTTAAAGCTCATTTTGTCACAATGAAAAAGGATTTCTTAGTGATCGAGCTGGCCCAAGTTCGACAGAGGCATGATGAAAAGATTGACGACTATATAGTAAGATTTCGCAATAGCTTTGTGCGCCTTGCAAGAGAAATGCATACTGAGGATGCCATTGAAATGTGCGTCCATGGAATGCAACAACATTGGTCGCTCGAGGTATCTCGGCGTGAACCTAAAACATTTAGTGCACTCAGCTCGGCTGTGGCAACAACCAAGCTAGAATTTGAGAAGTCTCCTCAAATCATGGAGTTGTATAAGAATGCTAGCACACATACCAGGAGATTTAACGCGACAACAAAACCAAATAACAATGTGGCTAAGCCTAAAAATTCCAATGAGGCTAACACCACTAGAGCAGTACAACAAAGTAATGTGCCCATGCTAGGCACAAGAAATGAATCTGCAGGGGCAAGACAACGACCTTCCATCCAAGAACTTCTTAGAAAGCAATACATATTCCGCCGAGAGATGATCAAAGGTTTCTTCAATCAAGTGGTGGCCCATAACCACTTAAACCTCCCAGAACCAAAACGTCCTGACCAAGTATCTATGAAGGACAATGCTCTATACTGTCCATATCATCAATATGTAGGGCACGTCATTGAGGACTGTGTTGCTTTCAAGGAATGGCTCCAACGAGCCATTGATGAAAAAAGACTCCAAATACAGCCTGATGCCATAAACCCGAATTACCATGCTGTGAATGTAGTAATGACAGACTCACGTTCCACCCAGGAAGAGGATCTATGGCTGCCGTTATCCCATGTTGAAGAGAGGTTCACTAGTCTAGGGGTCACTCATCGGACCTTTGGGGCTAGAGAAAGAGTAGCACGAGAGGCAAGATCTTATGGGCCTTCATCAAAGCAGCTACCCAAGCAGGGACCGCGTTTTGTGCCCTATTATCAACATACTACAAAGATGTCAGCCAAGTGGCATAATCCGAGCACGCGTCGCATGCCACCAAGATTTGTGCCCGAGTCTGAGGGAGATGAGTCATTCCCTAGACCAGGCCGTGCACTTCCCGCTTTAGAGCAATTCATGCCCCGTAACTGGGGGCAGAGAGTTGGCCCCACGATGGAGGAGGAAACAAAGGAGGTAATTCCTGTGTCGTCCTTTAACAAGGTTTCTTGCAATGTTGTGCTAAACTATGCTACGTCAAGTAGCTCCTCATCTGAGGACGCAGTAACGCCACTTGAAAGAGAAGTCCTACAAGCAGAAAGCTCATCTCATGAGTCTGAACTTGAAGTCCATATGAACTTGCGAGGAGGAAAAGTTCTACCTGACCCTCATAAGACCCAACCTAAAATGGTTGTAAGAGGAAAAATGGATGATCCAAAAAATGGCACCGCCCAAGATGGCATCGCGCAAGAAGCTCCAGGAGATGCTGATGGTGCATCTCCCAAAATAGATTACGACATAGTAGCACACTTGAAACATATTCCAGCACTTTTAAGTGTTTATGATGCACTAATGTTGGTGCCTGAACTACGATATGCTCTCGTTCAAGCATTACAAAATCCAGAATTATTTGAAGTAACAATGGCAAAGCATAGAATATTGTGCAATGAGTTGAGTGCAAATGAGATCACCTTCTCTGAAGAAGATAAAGTGCTGATGGATGACAATCATAATCGCCCACTTTACATAGAAGGGAACATTGGATACGCTCACTTGAGACGCATCCTCATTGATCCTGGTTCCGCTGTCAACATTCTCCCAGTTCGTAGCTTGACTCGCACTGGCTTCACCACTGATATCCTAGAACCAACAGAGGTGGTGATATGTGGTTTTGATAATCAGGGAAGATTAGCATTAGGTTCTATCACATTGAAAATCCAAATGTCATCTTTTAGTTTTAAGGTACGCTTCTTTGTTATAGAGGCGAACACCTCCTACTCAGCATTATTGGGTAGACCATGGATACACAAGTACCAAGTGGTCCCCTCGACACTACATCAATGCCTGAAATTTCCTGATGAAAGTGGTGAGCAACACCGAACAGCCGGTAATGTTAATCCATATACCATTCAGGAGGCACATCATGCAGATGCGAAATACTACTTCCCAAGTGAGGAGCCACACACTCAACAAGGACGAGTAGCGCCACCAGCAGATATACTCATCACACCCGGCTCTATCCCGTTGTCAGAGACAGAACTCTCATACACCAAACACTCTTCAAGGAGAATGCCTTCACATGGAGGAAGGGGTCGTGGAATAGGAAGACCTTCCATGACCCGTCGATATGAGCCCTTCCCTTTTGGGAAGGAGGGATACACCACCACCACATTACAAACCCCGCAATTATCATCGAATGCGGAGGCTACTACTCCAACTCCACTCTTACTGAGGTCTGTATCTGAGCCCTCTACCGAGCCTCATAGAAAAAATAATGAATCTTTCTCTCTTCTAACACCTATGGCACTTCAAAATATAATTAATCTGAATTCTCCATCTGCAGGAGTTCTTGAACTCCTTACTAGTACAAGTGACGTGTCTCCCTTTGAGGTATTACATGCACCTGCAAACCCTCTTGTCGAAAAGGTGACACTAGCAGATGGGAGAGTAAAGAGAAGGGTGGACGAAATAGAGAAAACAAAGGGAGATGTGCTTAAACAACCCCCATCAATGTATGTATCCGTCTCAATACCATTGGAGGTTCGCTTGATCCCAGGTCAATACAAGAACTCTTGCCCTACACTTTTTATAAGGTACCACGAGTACAACCTTACGACTCTATAATCCATTTCTACCCATCTTGTTTCAATATCGAGGAAACATTGATTGCTATGAAAGTTGAACCTAGAATGGTTCGCTTATTAGAGCAATCAGGAATTAAACTTCAAAATTGCAGGTTACCATCACCGCCTGCCATTTGCGAGGTGTGGTGGGATCAAGCAGAAAGATTCATTAAAAAGAAGAATAATAAAAGCCAACCGAAGTACGGTTTGGGCTATGTCCGCTCAGAATCTTCTGAAAGCGAGGATGAAGAATGTGATGATAAGCACAAATTTATGTGTAATATGGTGCACATAAGTCATGACCAAGGTAAGGAAGAGCAAGAACCAACATCTGATGAGGATGATGGCAATTATACATATCAAAATTCTCATTAGTTTCGTTCATTCTATGCTGCTGCAAATGCACACTATGAAGTGAGAAATGAACACTATCTTCTGTCTCAGGTTCATAATGCCATGACAATTAAACAGGGAGAGGTACTTGATGCTGCTCCCGCCCCTTCGCAGCTTGAAGATGGTGGGCAATGTACTATTGATGAGCTAGTTGAAATCAACCTTGGTACAGAGGAGGATCCACGTCCTACCTTTGTTAGTGCCACCCTCACATCACAAGAAAGGGAAAGTTACCGACAATTCTTGATGGAGTTTCGGGACTGCTTCGCATGGACCTACAAAGAAATGCCAGGGCTTGACCCTCGAGTCACCACACATAAACTCGCTATTGATCCTAAGTTCAGGCCAGTAAAGCAGCATCCGCTCCGCTTTCGCCCAGAACTACAAGATGACATTATTATCGAGGTGGATAGGCTTATCGCCGCCGGATTCATAAAAGAGGTACAATACCCACGCTGGTTAGCTAATATTGTCCCTGTTATAAAAAAGAATGGACAATTGCGAATCTGTGTTGATTTTAGAGATTTAAATCATGCTTGTCCCAAAGATGATTTTCCTATACCCATCACTGAGATGGTCGTTGATGCCACTACAGGTTATGGTGCCTTATCCTTCATGGATGGCTCATCAGGTTATAACCAAATCAAGATGAACGAAAATGATGCAATAGACACCGCTTTTCGAACTCCGGAAGGTAATTTCTATTACACAGTAATGCCTTTTGGACTAAAAAATGCTGGTGCAACGTACCAACGGGCAATGACCGCGATACTGGATGATCTCATTTATAACTCTGTGGAATGTTATATTGATGACCTGGTTGTAAAAACCAAAGATCGTCTGCAGCATCAGGATGATCTACGTGTTGTCTTTAATCGCTTGAGGAAGCATCAGCTCAAGATGAATCCTCTTAAGTGTGCCTTTGCTGTACAATCAGGCCTGTTTTTGGGTTTTATTGTCCATCATCGTGGCATTGAAATCACACCAAAGAGCATCAAAGAAATACAAAAGATGCCTCCACCCACGAATATTACAGAGCTAAAATCTTTACAAGGTCATTTAGCATACATACGACGATTCATCTCTAATATCTCAGGGCGTACTCAACCTTTCACAAGACTAATGAGAAAAGGAATTCCCTTTGAGTGGGATGAACAATGTCAAAATGCATTTGAAAGTCTTAAACAATATTTACTTAGCCCCCCTGTTCTAGCAGTTCCTATCAAAGGACGACCACTTATTCTTTACATTGCTGCGCAGCCTCATTCGGTCGGTGCACTTCTCGCTCAACACAATGATGATGGAAAGGAGGTGGCATGCTACTACCTCAGCCGTACTATGGTGGGAGCTGAACACACCTACTCACCCATAGAGAAGTTGTGTTTGGCACTCACATTTGCGCTGAAAAAATTGCGGCATTATATGCTAGCACATCTAATACAACTAGTGGCACGAGCTGATCCTATAAGGTATGTGTTAAATCAACCTGCACTCATGGGTCGTCTTGGTAAATGGGCTGTATCCATGATGGAGTATGATATTACGTATGTGCCACAAAAAGCGGTTAAAGGTCAAGCGTTGGCTGATTTCCTTGCAGCTCATCCTATCCCCGATGACTCTCCATTGGTGATCGACTTGCTCGACGAGGATGTATTTACTGTCCACATCGAATCTCAATGGGAGCTATATTTTGATGGAGCCTCTCGCACTGAGACGGATCCCGATGGTGAAATAAAAAGAAGGGCAGGTGCAGGATTGGTGTTCAAAACATCTCAAGGTGGCACCATTCATCATTCTTTCTCCCTTCTCAAGGAAGAATGTTCGAACAACGAAGCAGAATATGAGGCTCTCATCTTTGGCCTTCTACTAGCACTTTCTATCAATGTGCAAAATTTATTAGTATATGGTGATTCTCAGCTCATCGTCCGTCAAGTTAATGATATATATGAGGTACGCAAACCCGAATTGGTACAATACCACATGGCGGCTCAAATTCTCATGAAAAAATTCAAAAATATTCAAATCTTACATGTTCCAAGAAGTAAGAATTCTTGTGCTGATGCGTTGGCTAAACTTGCAGCAGCACTTGTGCTTCCTGATGGGAAGCCCGCTCAAGTCAAAATAGAAGAGAGATGGCTTCTCCCAGCTGTCCTCGAATTGGTCCCGCAAGAACCTGAAGTATACCATGTCGTGGCCAACATTGTCGGGGGCGATGAAGATGACTGGCGCAAGCCATTCCTTGATTACTTTAATCATGGGATACTTCCAGATGATTCAGTGGAGAGGCGGAGGTTGCAAAGACGACTCCCTTCTTATATATTTAAAGCGAGGACCTTGTACCGACGCTCCTTTGGACAAGAGCTCCTGCTACGCTGTGTATCCAGAAAAGAAGCAGAGCAGGTCTTGCAAGAGGTCCACCATGGTGTTTGTGGTGGGCATCAAAGTGGGCCAAAGATGTACCATAGCATACGGTTAAGCGGCTACTATTGGTCAGGAATGATGACAGACTGCCTTAGGGTGGCACGATCATGCCATAGTTGCCAAATTCATGGTGTTATAAAACATCAACCACCAGTTGCATTGACCCGACAATGCCTTCATGGCCATTCGATGCATGGGGTATAGATGTTGTTGGTCCTTTTGACCCTCCATCCTCGAAAGGGCACCGCTTTATCCTAGCGGCAATAGATTATTTCTCCAGATGGGCAGAGGCAGTGCCCTTAAGAGAGGTAAAAAGTGACAATGTTATAAATTTTCTAGAGCGTAACATCATTTATCGCTTTGGGGTTCCACACCGCATTACTTCTAACAATGCGAAGGCTTTTAAATCAAACAAAATGATCAAATTTATGTCCAAATATAAAATCCAATGGAACTATTCCACGGGATACTATCCACAAGCTAATGGGTTGATTGAAGCTTTTAACAAAACACTTGGTCAGATCTTGAAAAAGACAGTTCACAAGCATCATTGTGACTGGCATGATCGTCTCTATGAAGCCCTATGGGCATATCGTGTTACAGTTCGTACACCAACTCAATCAACGCCGTACTCTTTAGTCTATGGGAGTGAGGCTGTCCTTCCTCTTGAGGTGGAACTCCCATCTCTAAGAGTGGCTATCCATGACGAGATTACCCAAGATGAGCAAATCCGGTTACGGTTTCAGCAGCTGGATTCCTTGGAAGAAGATAGACTGAATGCTCTTCAAGACATAGAGCTATATCGTAGAAACATGGTGCGAGCATATGATAAACTAGTTAAACACCGAGTTTTTCGAAAAGGAGAATTGGTGCTTGTACTAAGGCGCCCCATTGTCGTTTCAGGTAAAGCTAAAGGAAAACTTGAGCCTAAATGGGAAGGGCCATTTGTTATTGAGCAAGTGTATGACGGCGGAGCATATCAGCTAATTGACCAACATGGAGTTCGCCCCATGCCCCCTATTAACGGGAGGTTTATGAAGAAATACTATGCGTGACCACTTCCGCATTTTTTTCTCTCGTTTTTTCCTTTGTTTTTTTGTTTCTCTCTTAAAAAAGTGTTTTACAAAACCATGGACGCAATCGTCCTACATTAAAACGGCTTTCCCCGAAACACGCCATGCTAGTGGTTGAAGACTAGGTTGCCTTAGGGCTGGTCTGAAGGCGACACTTTGTGTCAGGCATAAAAAGTGGAGCGACGCCATACCCACACAACACACAACACATGCCAAGTGTATGCTTTCAGAAGGCGTGGAGAAAATTACTTGGGCTACTTCTGTGTACTGAGTCCCCATACTCCTCATGTTCCCTACCATGTTTTGAGTTCACAAGGGAACAACACCCTGGGGAAAACTATAGGGAAAAGAGCAAGAAGAGCCTACCTGGTCAACAGAAGTTGCTTTCAGTGTAGAGCGTCTTGACACCTCCAGGGTGTTCCACCATAGCCAAAATATGCTTTTGAGGGTTTACTTAGTCCACAAAGGTGTGCAACTACTTTCCGAGTTCTGAACGTGGGTTCCCTAGCAAACACCAAAGAAGCTATGACGACAAGTGCGATATATTCAAAAAAATAAATAAAGAGAAAGTCCACTGAAAAGTTCAAGAAGTGCAAGTAATCCTTCGACAAAACAAGAGGAAAGTTACCAAAATTCCTGAAGTCCAAGTCTCCAAGATGCAAGTCCTTATCGTGCTAGGGGAACCACTGGAAAGAAGGAGGAGGGTAGTTGTGTTCCACCCCTCAACATGGGCATGAAAAATCTCCAAGCCATTCTCCTATAACCCAATTTCCTAAATTACCCTCACCTATGTCTTTGAGTTCTTGGGGCATGTGCGGGGGGCATGGTGGAGCCGTGGGGTTACTCAGTCCTATGAAGTCTAGGGTATGAATTCCCATTGTCTCCTGAGAGCATAATGGAAGCATGTTGTTTTACACACACACTAATCGAAGCTAAGTTATAATCGTCATGGCCTTTCGACGATTCCTGATGACTAAGCCCTTTGGTTGCCTTTTCTGATGTCACTATTATAGCTAGCGTTAAACGGGAAAGCCAACATTCCAAAACAAAAAAAAGCCCTTTTTTCGCCTTGTTTTAATTTTGGTTAGTTTTTTGAGGTTGCTTTTTTCTCATAATGACCTTGTGTAGCTATCATCAAGCATCCCGTCATGGGGGCAAAATTTCCTCAAACAAGAATCGTCGATGGCATTTCGACGTTCTATACCGATATGTGCATCACCACTCGGGGCATCATCTCCCCAACAGTCGCAAAATGACACTGGGGGCAACATTACCTCCTAGTCCATTCACATAGTCGATGATATTCCGACTCAACATTCTAGAAGTGAGCTACTAATGTCTTTCTTGTGCATCAACACTTCAATTTTCGGGAGCAGTGAAGCACGCCAGTGCGGTCAGTGTCGATCTGTGAAACCCTTCGAGGGTGATGGCTGGCACCGTTTAGCTTTACGGTCGCATCAAGCTTGATAAATATTTCTAGGCCCATGGCACTTTCTGAAAGAGGAAAACGCCAAAGGTTTTCACCATTGGCTGGCACCATACATCTGGTCGCAGTGGAAGAATTTCTCTCTCCCTCTCTAGCATATGGTATGGTTATTTCATCATATTCTAGTGTAATAGTTTTCATTTTCTTGGAAGTGTAATTGAATGATAGCACGGATATTCGCTACCATTTTTCTCTCTTTTCTTTTCTCTCTTCTTCATGTCACAATGTGGGACGGTTGGTGGCGCTGCTTTTCCTTTGGTGGCCCGACCATCACGTGTCAATGGTATGCTAGAAACAATGACGATGTTTGAGAAACAACCAAGCAGGGGGCGTCTCCATATAAAGAGAGTATACGCAACCAGGCTCCATGTCATTGTTTGAGTCCAATACTAATACATCTTTTCCCCGCAGAGGACTTTCGTGCGGATTTTAGACAATTCTTGCTCGGGTTAAACTCTAATCCAGGTTGCAAGAAGCGGTATATATGCCTATAACTCAGATCTTTTTCACCGAGTCTATTCCCTACTGCTTCGCGCATGAAATATACTCGGCGGGGGGCATTTGTTTGATGGATTTTTGTACGCACTAAGACTATATTATTTGTATAAGCCAGGGTGGACCGGCATACAAATAAATAAGAGCGTATATGTGAAAAGATAGATATAACTTTGATTTATGGAAGTGCCACCCTATGACTTGTGGGTCCCGCGTGCCAATAAATTCAAAAAATGGGAACATATCAAATATTATACTCTATTTGTAGAGTTCATCGTGTAGATTACAATGATACAAATAGTTTGATGGTTTGCATTTTGATTTAAGAGAAAAGATCATCAGAAGAGAGAAATATGCATGTACTCCCTCCGTCCCAAAATACTTGTCGGAGAAATGAATAAAAATGGATGCATCTAAAACTAAGATATGTCTAGATACATCCATTCAATTGACGAGTATTTCCGGACGGAGGGAGTACAAAGCTAGCCAAGTTGATAGTTGATGTGCACCACGTCGGAGGCATATTATTTCCTTTCAATATTCTATCTGCACAGGAGACGAAGTACTAATGCACTTTGACTTCTACACATGGTCGCAGTGTGGTAGCCCAGAGCTAGCTGCCGGATCGGGTTAGCACCGTTTTTTTAAAGCAGTCAGTTGCGATACGATGAGTTATACCAAAGAATTGCTGCGCACGCAGGTGAGCCTATCTGGATAGAGTTTACCTCGGTTTAAACAAAAATACACAACCAACCGAAGCCTCGGTCAGCGCCTATATAAAGCAAGAGGCCAGCCCTCGTTCAGGAAGGAGGAGGCACGTACAAAACGCATCCACGCCGACAGGCTCCACGCACACCAGCCAAAGCTCTCGCCCTCAAGCACGCCGCCAACTCCACACTCATTTTTTCCCCTTCTCAATCTTCACCGTAAAAGTTTCGTCGACCGCGGACGACGCCGAAGCTTCATCAACATGCTGACCTTTGCAAAAACTGTTGGCCTTGATGGTAAGTTATAAGATCTGACCGCATCAATGAGCTTTGTGTGATGGAAGAAGAATAATGTCTACTTGGCTATTCCATAAGTCTTTATCATGGCACGACCGCCTTATCAAAGTCGTCCATGTAAAAATATACAACCATGGCACGACCGCCTCATCAAAGTCGCCCATATAAAATATACAACCATGGCACGGCCACCTCATCAACGTCGCCCATGCGGAAATTTACATCCATGGCACGACCGCCTCATCAAAGTCGCCCATGCGGAAATTTACATCCATGGCACGACCGCCTCATCAAAGTCGCCCATGTAAAATATACAACCATGGCACGGCCGCCTCATCAACGTCGCCCATGCGGAAATTACATCCATGGCACGACCGCCTCATCAACGTCGCCCATGCGGAAATTTACATCCATGGCACGACCGCCTCATCAAAGTCGCCCATGTAAAAATATACAACCATGGCACGACCGCCTCACCAACGTCGCCCATGCGGAAACCTACGACCATGGCGTGATCGCTTCATCAACGTCGCCCATGCGGAGTAGATGAAAATCCTCACAAAAATACATCATCGATTGCTTCATCTATATCGGCGGTGTGCAACCCCTGATTCTTAAAATAAAGGAGAAAAGGCATGCTCTATCAATGATCTATCTCAAATCTATGGCCTAATCTCCGTGAGGTTATGGTCAAATCCATCATACCCATCTCATGTCTAGTGCCGACAAGGCTAGAAGAAATCATGTCTAAGTGCCAACACGGCCAGGTCACTATATTCCATTAACATGTCACAACCCCAAACGGGATCGGACACTTCGTTGCTGGGCACCGACGAGGCGAAGGCAACACACACATGTCCATGTTCGATGTATTCTTGGGTACATGATTGGGCACCGATAAGGCAAAGGTCACCATCTTCATCAACAAATTCCGTCCTAAACACTGACATGGCGATGGCGTATCGTGGCTGGGTTCAGGCAAAACAAAGCCACCCACACCTACGTATCACCACCATCTACATCTTTTCTCCAAACATCACACATGCTTCATGGATGAGCAAATTTCACGACGACGACCGCGCGCAGCTTAATCAGAGGTTTTCTATAGGCTTGACCTGCAGATGTAATTAACCGGACGCTTCGCAAAAGCACCGGGAATCAGCGGACTACACGCAATCTTCCAAGTCAGATACTCCTTAAGCATAGTCGCAGAAGGCAAAATAGGCAAACTCCAATGGGAGCATGTAACATTCATGTATTTGTAGTCGTACGATGATGAATAAAATACAGAGCCCATAATTTATTTCCACGTTTGTCATATATTTTTGTTTTCAAAACACCATAAAAAAAATGGTATCCAGCACCTGTGGTCCAAGTTGATAAATGCCACACGTGTGGCACTTATCATTTAGGAAATATAATTTATCCTCCGTTATAACCGGACATGGGATCGGTTATAGTTGGCCTTATACGAGATAGAAGAGCGAGAGGGAACATGGATTCAGGGGTTACATTTAAACATCATGGATGTAAACTGGAGTCACGTCTATAGAACTAATAATATGTTGCATAGAGTGACAAGAATTTAAACTTCTACGAACATGCTTGCTTTTTTCCTGACAAAGAGGGCACCATCCATCACAGTTTTACAACTACTAAAGAAAGAGAAAACAAATTCAGTCCCATCAAGAGCTAGATAACCTGAGCACCTAACCAGCATCAACCCACCCTACAGCCAACAAAGGCAATTGGGCAGCTAACACCAGGTGCACAGGAAGCAAAAGCGGCGCAACTCAACGGCGCAGCTGTGCACATCATACATAGTTCCAGGTTTCACAATCGACAACGGAGTCGGAAAGAAACAAGTTCAGATAGCGATAAAATCGACATCCAGCAGACCAAGGACATTCTGCACAGCAGAAGCTTCATCGTCGTGTAGAAGAAGCATCATCCACCGCAGCAGATCTCCTCAACCTTGGATACGAGGCACACCCAAAGTCCACCCTTGCACTGCCTTGAACACTTCATCATCTGCTGTTTGTTCTAGAACCTTTACCACCCACTTCAGCTTTTCTTGGTTTTCCTGTGATTTCTGCAAAATAGTACAATCACTCAACAACCTTGCTATCATATTAATGGGGACACAAGGGTCGATAATTTTCTTATTATAAAAAAATGGTTCCATTCCTAATCCTCCAAATAGTCCAGAGAACAACAGAAACACTAGCAAACATTAATTAGGTGTTTATCAGCAGAGTGAAACTTTATGTATCCAGTTTCCAAGCAAAGCATAAATATTGTCAGGTATGTCTAGCAGATTAAAAGCACATTTAACTAACAGGCTTGCTAGATTAAGTGTCCTTATTATCAGAAAATTCTACATCCTAAACAATCCAAGCTCATGGCAAAGAGGCATAATCCATCAACTCACCTCGTGGGAACTTTTTTTTACTAATCTGAACATGCATGAACATGTGATCCTGGAAAATGAATTAATGAAAACCTCACCAAGAAGTTTTGGATAATGCTAAAGAAAATTAGAGACGCAGTATATGAAGTGAAGTTTTATACCTATAAATTTGGATAATAAAGAAATATGACCGTCTATCAGATGTGCTGCTCCATCAGAATAATGTAGCAAAAAGAAGTTCTAAAAAAAAGACCCTAAGGAAAAGGTCCCCTCTTTCATTGCAATCTCATAAAAATCCTAAAATTGCAGTGCCATATTATAATTAGATTGCCAAAACAGAATGCAATTACTCCCTGCATCCCAAAATGTAAGTCTTATTTGTTTTGTCTCGAAGTCTGACCAAGTTTATAGAAACAAATATCAATATCTATAATACTCCCTTCGTCCGGAAATACTTGTCATCAAAATGAATAAAAGAAGATGTATCTAGATGTATTTTAGTTTTAGATACATCCTTTTTTGTCCATTTTGATGACAAGTATTTTCGGATGGAGGGTGTAGTAGATAAATACACTATGAAAATATATTTCATGATTTATCTATTTGTATTGGTTTTGTTTTATACTCCCTCCGTCCGAAAATACTTGCCATCAAAATGGATAAAAAAAGATGTATCTAGACCTAAAATACGTCTAGATACATCCTCTTTTATCCATTTTGATGACAAGTATTTCCGGACGGAGGGAGTAGATGTTGAAAATTTTTCTTCTAGCTATAAACTTAGTCGAACTTAGAAGGCTTGACTTGAGGAAACTAAACAAGGCTTACATTTACTCTGGGCGTATAAATCTAACCAAACTGAAGACAGAGGATGGAAAAAGGAGGGAGCTCAACATTAGTAGATACCTTGAAAAATCAGTCAATAATGTTTACTCTGGGGATTGAGCTAATCCTTGCCCACGTAGGGCTTGTCCTATCATGTAGCTCCTCCATAAGCGTGGGGTGGCATCCTTTCAACCAAAGTGATTTCAGCGACGCTGGTACGGCGTCGTCCGGGAACGCGCGGAACTCGGTGCAATCAGAGATCTCCAGCATCTCGAGGGACTGCAGTTTCTGGAAGAACATCTCAAGCTGCCGATCCGTCAGGACGCATCGGCTCAACGAAAGGCTTCGGGCAGAAGAGAGAAGGTTGATGCTTACTTCACCGGGCCCTGCGTACCTCTTAATGCTCAGGGCGTGGATATCCCTGGCGGGATCCTGGAGGAGGAAATCTTGCTGCAGCCGCTCCACGGCCTCCCCGTGGATTTCCAAAACAAAAGAGGCCGACGTGGACCTCGAGCAGGGGTACATGTGCAGGTAAGAGTTTTCGTGCTCTATCTTCAAGTTGATGACGGTGGATGGGATCCGTGGCAGGTGCTTCAGTTTGGGGCAGTTAAGGATGTGTATCTCTTGGAGGCGAGGGAACGCGTCGCCGGTGGAATCGACGCTCCACTCGGCCAGATTCGGCATATCATCCAGCTCAAGTTTCTGCAGCGACCGGAGAACCCCGCCTCTGCCGCCCAAGAGCATGTGGTCAATCCGACTGACGGAGCGCATCTCTTTGATGTGCAGAACCCTGAGGTCAGGCAGCTGGTTAAGACATGGAAGCACCTTCCAATTGGGGCAGTTTATGAGATGCAGCAGAGTCAAGTTTTTTAGGTGGTTGCCCTCCAGCCAGCTAGGCGATGATGTGCCCTGGTACCTGCGGATGTGCAGCTCTTGTATGTTACAGGGTGGCCGGAGCCCCTCAAAAACTTGCTCCTGTGAGCGGATGGAGCAAGCTCGTTCTCCCGACCATTCAAACTTTAGGACCTTAGCATGCTCTTTCTTTTCAAGGCGGGCTTTCTGAGCTTCTTCCTTTCTGGCGACCGCGTGAAGCCCCTTCACGGTGATGGTGCCGTGGAGGGAGTTCATGCCGGCAAGCTCTTGGATGACATGCCTCTGCCCCTTGTCAGCGCAGAACTCGATTGACCCCTGGAGTTGCCTCAGCCTTCCAAGGTGACTTATCATGGCAATGTACTTGACGGGCATGTCGAGGTGCCTCAGATTGATCAAGCTGCACATGCCATCAGCTGGGAAGCCCTGATCAAGCGTGCATTTCTTGCCCAGGGACAGAGTCTGCAGATGCAACAGCTTTGTAACGGCGGCAGGAAGGCTCCTGATGGTATCCGGGAGACCTAGGTACCGCAGATCTTTGCACTTGCCGATGCCTTTTGGCAGATCGACGATCTGTGTGCCAGCCAAGTCCAGCATAGTGACGGCCTTGAGTTGCTTGGTTACTTCGTTGTCAATTGCTGAGCCCTCGAAGACTAATAATGTCTTCAACTTGTTAAGCACAGGGTTTTCCATCTCCTTAAGCTTAGCCAGGGCATGGCATCCTCCACCGATCAGGGATAGGTGCCGAACACTTTCCTTGACTATTGTAGGGCTGCTGGTAACATCCTCATGGCTAAACCTGTGGAAATACTTCGTGGGCAGTGACAGGAGCATCGAATGGACCAGCTCAGGAAGGACAAAGTAGGTTCGTCCGTCTTCCTTGATGGATCTGAACAAGGACCTCGCCTGTAGATCTCGTATGTACTTTTTCCCTATCTCCACATTCCCGTTGTCGTCGCCGCGGATGATGCCATTTGCTATCCACATCTTGACGAGCGTTTCAGGCTCGAACTCCCACTTGTCTGGGAACATGCTGCAGAATCCCAAGCAAGATCGCAGCTGCGGCGACAGATTCCAGTAGCTCCATGCATCGTCGGCGCCGGAGTGTCCTGATCCCGGCTTTAAGAGGCCCTTCCAGCCGCTCTTGCTCCTCTTGTCTGTCAGCTTGCCGACGGCAGCTTTCGCTGCCGACGGTGAGCCCCTGAGACACACCGCGACGCTTTGGATAACATCGTCGAGCAGCGGGGTCTCTGCATGCTCGTCCCCGAACGCCGTTTGCTTCAGCACCAGCGCGAGGTCGGCGGCGCCGATCCCGTCCAGCACGATCCTTGTCCCCGCGCCGAGCGCCCTCACGCACATGTTTGCTTGGCTCGTCATCAGGATCCTGCTCCCTGGCTTTCCGCCTTTGAATGAGGCTAGCACTTCCTCCCACATCGTCTTCATCTTGTCCCCCATGTCATTGTCTGCTTCATTGTTGCACACGTCATCAAGCACAAGCAGGAACTTCTTGGAGCTGAACCTTTCACGAACGATCTGCTGGAGATTGCTGAACAGCATCCCCGCTTCTGCTTGGCATGTGGCTCCTTCCACGGACTTGCAGATCTTTGCTAACAGGTGGGTGTTGAGGAACGTGTTTGAAACATGCACCCATACCTTCAAATCGAATTGTTCCGCCACTCTGTGGTCGTTAATTGCCCGCCGAGCCATCGTGGTCGTCCCGGAGCCGCCGGGGCCGACCACGGCTACCACATCCATGTTGCGGCGCTTGTTGCTGCTGCTGCTGGGCTGATCGTTGAGCAAGGCTGACATCAGCTGATCATACTCCTTGGTGTACCCAACGAAGAGCTTATCCCCCGGCAACGGCAGCGGGCCCGTCGCCTTCTTCTCCATTGGCTCGCAGGCGGCTTCTCCAGCAAAAAGCTGCAATTTCTGATCAATTGTGGGCAGCTTCTTCAGCACCTTCTCGAGCCGTCTGAACGGCTCGTCCTTGTAGACCAGCTGCCGGCCGGCTCTCCTCGCGGAGTAGGCGAATTGTGTGAGCTTGTTGTGCTTCGCTGCCAAGTTGGCCAGGAGGATGTCCTGGTAGAGAAAGGCATCCAGGACGCCCTTCACCTCGTCGATGGCATCTATGAGCTCACGCGTCGTCTCGTCGTCGTGGACGCCGCGCCGTCTCTCCAGGATGAGCTCGGCTTTCTTCACGATCTCCTCCAGCTGAGCACGCTCGTCGACGAAACGCTTGAAGCTTCTGTACCGGCCATACAGGAAGGATTTCGTCACCTCTGCGAGCTCCTTGATGACCGGCGACAGCCCCCACCCGGTAACAGTTAAGGCGGTGGCCGGCATGGCGCTGCGCCGATCTGTGGTAACAAAAAAAAGAGAAGGAACTAATGATTTGTCAAAACTACGTCTAAGCTGCTGGCTAGCAAGTAGGTAGGCGATCAGGTCGCATGGCACTCACGGATCGATCAGCAAGGACAGGAAGAAGAGGATAGATCGAACATTAGCTTTGCTTCACAGCTCCAGAGGAAGGAGAAACCAGATCTAGCAGCTGCAGAGAGTAAAGCTTCTGCTCCAAAAATAAAACCAAAAGCAAATGTGCAGAGCGAGCTCCATCAAATTATTGGTGCAAGGCGAGTAGAACGAAATAACCGAGCATGTGCGAGACGCAGGGTGTGCCCCAGTGCACCACATAAGAGACACTCACTAGAAGCCATTTGGCATGTGCGAGCTACACACGGCGCGGCGCTTGAGTCAGAAAAGCTATGCTGCCTTTTCACACCCTGTTGGAGCTATCGTGGCCATCCCTTCGGCATCTGACGGCTATCACCAAGGGAGAGTCCTCACGCGTCCAGCCCGGTTATTCGGGAAAAAATGGACAAGTGGGGGAAAGATCATATACCATGGTGTCCTCATTTGTCCATAATTTCATTTTTTGTCAAATATTTTATATCTCCGATATATATGAGAGGCCTAGGATACAAGTGTCCTATTTGGACACGACTACATATCCTATCTAACTACAATACAACTCAGAGTCTAACTGCAACCTACCTTGTACAATAATATTCGACACAACTCTAACAAACTCCACCTTGGCGAATATTCTTCACCATCTTGGATTCCTCCATGTGTCGAACCTCCATATACATTGGACTTGAGATACGCCATGAGCACCCCTACTACTCCCAGACTCCATGTGACTCCACATGCAACTGTAGTCCCTTCTCATCTTCTTCACAGTTAACACTCGAGCAAAATTAAGTTCCTCATTACTCTACTTTATGCTCCTAACTTTCGGAGAATCCGTTCAACGCCATCACACACCGACAACTGTCTGCGTGAAAGTGAACAACTCACATATTGGATGCCACATATAAGAGTTACCTGAACTCAACGTCATCTCTCTTTCTTGACTGCTTGTGTGAAACTTGAAGGAATTTCACCGTCGCGCTGTGTCACCCTAAGTCAAATTCACAGTTGTCTCACCCTTTTTCCCGGATAGTCTCTTGCATGTCCCACAGCTATAGCACTCCGCCTCCTTCTGTACTTGTCATATGCACTCTGCCATGTGCACCGAACATCACATAATATACGGCCATGTACTCTCTCAACTTTTGACAATAAGACTTTCCGCCACTTTCTAAGATTCTCCATGGTCAACTCCTGTCCATCTTCCGGTACCGATAGACCCAGTCACCAACTTGAATCTGTTACTCGTCAACGCTGCTTCAGCACCCCCTGCACAAATTGTCTTACCACATGTCTGACCACCAGTGCCTTGGCCCGTCGCTGTGTCCCGTGCTTACCGCACGCCTCGCCGCTATCGCCGCGTCGAGCCTCTGCTGTCCTGGTCGAGTCTCCTAGGTAGCTAGCCCCCACCGCCTCAACCCCCACTGCAGAGAACCACCGACCATCATCGACCGATGCCGAGTATCACGTCTCTATCAGGCCACTGGTACCCCAACCCGATCCACGTATCTCTCGCCATCCTGCTGAAATAGGCTTTGACTCTCTGTTAACTTATGCTGTAGCCCCTCCATCAACTCGGAGTGAAGTCGTCCATCAGACTCCAGCTCCACCTTCAACATGACTCCATGTAGCTGGCCGTGCTTAAGTGAGCTATTTACAAACTCCGGTTTGGGTGTCAGCGTGGTTGTGTTAGTGACAACACAACTGCGGAGATTTTGGTGCCATCCTATTCGCTCCCTATGGGATCGACATACTTTACGTATCACGAAATTGCTACATAGCCCTGTGCACTTGCAGGACATCAAGCTTTTTCTGGTGCTAGCGCTTGGCTATTACTTTCTTGTTCACATTTAGTTTAGTTTTGTTTGTTGCAATAATATGCTTATCATCTCTTCTGAGATGTCTACTCAGGAACATAAATTTTTGCAATGGAGGAAAAGAGCAACAAAATTCCACCTATGGCTATCGACAATGAGAAGTTAAAAGAATAGATAGCACTATCGGACGAATGGACACCAATTACATGCGATGATTACTTTGTAACGTGCAAAGATTGTAAAATGAAAGGGCACTACGCTTATCAATGTAAGTACAATGTTGATCCTGTACCAGCAAATTATAAAAGGAGTGATAAATGCAATGCTAGTATTGAAGTTCTTCAATTAGTACTTTATTATAGTGTTGACGAAGTTTTACATTATGTGGGAGACGCATGGAAAAATGATATGGTGCTTGGTAGTGGTTATAGAAAATGTTGGGGAACGTAGTAATTTCAAAAATTTTCCTACGCACACGTAAGATCATGGTGATGCATAGCAACGAGAGGGGAAAGTGTTGTCCACGTACCCTCGTAGACCGAAAGCGGAAGCGTTAGCACAACACGGTTGATGTAGTCGTATGTCTTCACGATCCGACCGATCCAAGTACCAAACATACGGCACCTCCGAGTTCAGCACACGTTCAACTCGATGACGTCCCACGAACTCCGATCCAACAGAGCTTTGGGGGAGAGTTCCGTCAGCACGATGGCGTGATGACGGTGTTGATGATGCTACCGACGCAAGGCTTCGCCTAAGCACCGGTACGATATTACCAAGGTGGAATATGGTGGAGGGGGGGGCACCGCACACGACTAAGAGATCAAGAGATCAATTGTTGTGTCTAGAGGTGCCCCCTGCCCCCGTATATAAAGGAGGAAGGGAGAGGCCGGCCCTAGAGAAGGGCGCGCCAAGTGTGTGGAGTCCTACTAGGACTCCCAAGTCCTAGTAGGATTCCGCTTTCCTTTCTGGAGTAGGAGAGAAGGAAAGAGGGGGAGAGGGAGAAGGGAAAGGGGGCTGCACCCCCTGTCCAATTTGGACCAGGGGGGTGCCTCCTTCCTTTTGGCCTCTCTCCTCTATTCTCGTATGGCCCAATAAGGCCCATATACTCCCATATACTCCCCGGCGAGTTCCCGTAACTCTCCGGTACTCCGAAAAATATCCGAATCACTCGGAACCATTCCGAAGTCCGAATATAGTCGTCCAATATATCGATCTTTACGTCTCGACCATTTCGAGACTCCTCGTCATGTCCCCGATCTCATCCGGGACTCCAAACTACCTTCGGTACATCAAAACACATAAACTCATAATATAAATCGTCACCGAACTTTAAGCGTGCGGACCCTACGGGTTCGAGAACTATGTAGACATGACCGAGACATGTCTCCGGTCAATAACCAATAGCGGAACCTGGATGCTCATATTGGCTCCACATATTCTACGAAGATCTTTATCGGTCAAACCGCATAACAACATACGTTGTTCCCTTTGTCATCGGTATGTTACTTGCCCGAGATTCGATCGTCGGTATCTCAATACCTAGTTCAATCTCGTTACCGGCAAGTCTCTTTACTCGTTATTTAATGCATCATCCTGCAACTAACTCATTAGTCACATTGCTTGCAAGGCTTATAGTGATGTGCATTACCGAGAGGGCCCAGAGATACCTCTCCGATAATCGGAGTGACAAATCCTAATCTCAATCTATGCCAACCCAACAAACACCTTCGGAGACACCTGTAGAGCATCTTCATAATCACCCAGTTACGTTGTGACGTTTGATAGCACACAAAGTGTTCCTCCGATAAACAGGAGTTGCATAATCTCATAGTCATAGGAACATGTATAAGTCATGAAGAAAGCAATAGCAACATACTAAACGATCAAGTGCTAAGCTAGCGGAATGGGTCAAGTCAATCACATCATTCTCCTAATGATGTGATCCCGTTAATCAAATGACAACTCATGTCTATGGTTAGGAAACACAACACAACCATCTTTGATTCAACGAGTTAGTCAAGTAGAGGCATACTAGTGACATTATGTTTGTCTATGTATTCACACATGTACTAAGTTTCCGGTTAATACAATTCTAGCATGAATAATAAACATTTATCATGAAATAAGGAAATAAATAATAACTTTATTATTGCCTCTAGGGCATATTTCCTTCAGTCTCCCACTTGCACTAGAGTCAATAATCTAGTTCACATCATCATGTGATTTAACACCAATATTCACATCTGTATGTGATTAACACCCATAGTTCACATCGTCATGTGACAAACACCCAAAGGGTTTACTAGAGTCAATAATCTAGTTCACAACGCTATGTGATTAGCACCCAAAGAGTACTATGGTATGATCATGTTTTGCTCATGAGAGAAGTTTAGTCAATGGGTCTGTCACATTCAGAGCCGTATGTATTTTAAATATTCTATGTCTACAATGCTCTACACGGAGCTACTCTAGCTAATTGCTCCCACTTTCAAAACGTATCCAGATTGAGACTTAGAGTCATCTGGATCGGTGTAAAAGCTTGCCTCGACGTAACTCTTTACGACGAACTCTTTATCACCTCTATAACCGAGAAATATTTCCTTAGTCCTTACTAAGGATATTCTTGACCGCTGTCCAGTGGTGATCAATGCTCTACACGGAGCTACTCTAGCTAATTGCACTCCCTTGCCAAACTCAGAGCAAGGTATACAATAGGTCTGGTACACAACATAGCATAATTTATAGAACCTATGACTGAGGCACAGGGAATGACTTTTCATTATCTTTCTATTTTCTGCCATGGTCGGGTTTTGAGTCATACTCAACTTCACACCTTGCAACACAGGCAAGAACTCCTTCTTTGACTATTGCATTTTGAACTACTTCAAAATCTTATCAAGGTATGTACTCATTTGAAAAAATCTTATCAAGCGTCTTGATCTATCTCTATAGATCTTGATGCTCAATGTGTAAGAAGCTTTACCGAGGCCTTTCTTTGAAAAACTCTTATTCAAGTATCCTTTTATGCTATCCAAAAATTCTATATCATTTCCAATCAACAATATGTCATCTACATATAGTATTTAGAAATGCTACAGAGCTCCCACTCACTTTCTTGTAAATACAGGCTTCTCCAAAAGTCTGTATAAAACCATATACTTTGATCACACTATCAAAACACTTATTCCAACTCCGAGAGGCTTGCACCAGTCCATAGATGGATCACTGGAGCTTGCACACTTTGTTAGCACCTTTCGAATCGACAAAACCTTCTGGTTGCATCATATACAACTCTTCTTCCAGAAATCCATTCAGGAATGCAGTTTTGACATCCATTTGCCAAATTTCATAATCATAAAATGCAGCAATTGCTAACATGATTCGGACAGACTTAAGCATCGCTACGGGTGAGAAAGTCTCATCGTATTCAACCCCTTGAACTTGCCAAAAACCTTTTGCAACAAGTCGATCTTTGTAGACAGTAACATTACCGTCAGCATCAGTCTTCTTCCTGAAGATCCATTTATTCTCGATGGCTTGCCGATCGTCGGGCAAGTCAACCAAAGTCCACACTTTGTTCTCATACATGGATCCCATCTCAGATTTCATGGCCTCAAGCCATTTTGCGGAATCTGGGCTCATCATCGCTTCCTCATAGTTCGTAGGTTCGCCATGGTCAAGTAACATGACCTCCAGAATAGGATTACCGTACCACTCTAGTGCGGACTGTACTCTGGAAGACCTACGAGGTTATGTAGTAACTTGATCTGAAGTTTCATGATCATCATCATTAGCTTCCTCACTAATTGGTGTAGGAATCATTGAAACTGATTTATGTGATGAACCACTTCTAATAAGGGAGTAGGTACAGTTACCTCATCAAGTTCTACTTTCCTCCCACTCACTTCTTTCGAGAGAAACTCCTTCTCTAGAAAGGATCTATCTTAGCAACGAATATTTTGCCTTCGGATCTGTGATAGAAGGTGTACCCAACAGTTTCCTTTGGGTATTCTATGAAAACGCACTTCTCCGATTTGGGTTCGAGCTTATCAGGTTGAAACTTTTTCACATAAGCATCGCAACCCCAAACTTTAAGAAACGACAACTTTGGTTTCTTGCCAAACCACAGTTCATAAGGCGTCGTCTCAACGGATTTTGATGGTGCCCTATTTAAAGTGAATGCAGCTGTCTCTAATGCATAACCCCAAAACGATAGTGGTAAATCAGTAAGATACATCATAGATCGCACCATATCCAATAAAGTGCGGTTACGACGTTCGGACACAGCATTACCCTATGGTGTTCCATGTGGCGTGAGCTGTGAAACTATTCCACATTGTTTTTAAATGAAGGCCAAACTCGTAACTCAAATATTCTTCTGTACGATCAGAAAACTTTATTTTCTTGTTACGATGATACCCCACTTCACTCTGAAATTCTTTGAACTTTTCAAATGTTTCAGACTTGTGCTTCATTAAGTAGATATACTCATATCTGCTCAAATCATTTGTGAAGGTCAGAAAATAACTATACTCGCCACGAGCATCAACACTGATTGGACCGTATACATCGGTATGTATTATTTCCAACAAGCCAGTAGCTCGTTCCATTGTTCCGGAGAACGGAGTTTTAGTCATCTTGCCCAAAAGGCACGGTTCGCAAGCATCAAATGATTCATAACCAAGTGATTCCAAAAATCCATCTTTATGGAGTTTCATGCGCTTTAAACCGATATGACCCAAACGGCAGTGCCACAAATAAGTTGCACTATCATTATTAACTTTGCATCTTTTGTCATCAATATTATGAATATGTGTATTACTACGATCGAGATCCAACAAACTATTTTCATTGGGTGTATGACCATTGAAGGTTTTATTCATGTAAACAGAACAACAATTATTGTCTGACTTTAAATGAATAACCGTATTGCAATAAACATGATCAAATCATATTCATGCTCAACGCAAATGCCAAATGACATTTATTTAGGTTTAACACTAATCCCAAAAGTATAGGGAGTGTGCGATAATGATCATATCAATCTTGGAACCACTTCCAACACACATCGTCACTTCACCCTCAACTAGTCTCTATTTATTCTGTAACTCCTGTTTCGAGTTACTATTTTTTAGCAACCGAACATGTCGGGGGTTGGGTGCAACATATGCCAAAGGATGGCTTATCATGGTGGGAGCGAGTAGAACGTCGCCGGTGCCTGCAAGTGGGATAAGGCATAGACACGTACGCCGACGGACTTTACCCAGGTTGGGGGCTCTCCGTGGAGATAATACCCCTACTCCTGCTCTGCGGGGTCTCTGCATGATCACTAAGGCACTAGTGATACAAGGTGCTCCTTGAGCTGTGTCTAGAGGTAGGGGAAGGCAAGGCTAGCTCTTCCCTGCCCTAGGTAACTGGCTAGTTCTATCAGAGTTGGAACCCTTTGCATGGGTGGCCTGGGGGGCTTATATAGGCCTGCCCCCCTGGGGTACAATGGTAATCGGGCCGGCTGCTGGGGCCTGTCTGTCAGCATCTCCAGCCTCTGGCTTCTCCGCCGACTACCGGGGCCCGCCGCCTAGTGGGCCCTGCCGGCTGGTTGGTGGCTGCTTACTGTAGCCATGCCGTCTATGACGAGGGCTTGGTCATCTTATCATGGCTACAGTCCCGCCGGCTGGTGGGGGTTACTGTAGACACACCTGGTATCATCAGGTTAATGGCATGCTCGCCTCGAGGCAAGGGACGGCCGCCTGCTGGAGGCCGGCCCCTCCCAAGTCCGACTGATTGGGCGTCCGCCGTCTTCGGCGGTGTCACTGCCTGGTAGGGCCGGCAGCTGGCAAGCCGTACCGACAGGCTTTCGTGGGGAACAGGGTTCCGCCTGCTTGGAGCGACGTCAGGGAGACATGGCACAGTGCCCCGCCGTGTGGAGATCTCCACCTGTACGGAGCACTGTAGCCATGCCTGTCCCGTACATTGGGGGCGACATGCTTCACTATAGCCATGCTCTGGCTTGTACTCTTAATGGGGGCTCGGTGGCACCGAGGCCGCGAGGTGGCCGCCTGCCTGATGCCGCCCTCTCTGGAGGCCGGCTGGCTGGAGCCGTCCACTCGTAGTGCCGTAGGCTAGGGTTGGCCGCCCTCTGGCAGCCGGCCGTTGAGCTAGCCAGCCCCAGAGGGCGGAGCTTCAGCTTGGGGTCCAGCTAGGCGGAGCTAGCCCAAAGTCTTGATAAATTCAGGTACTCGGGTGAGCCTACCCACGGCCAATTACTCCGTCAGTAGTCCCCGAAGCCAATGAGGCGTTGTGGTCGAGGGGGCCGCGAAGTCTCAGCGGCTTCCCTCCTCACCGGGCTCTAGGAGAACGTCGATCCGTCTTGTGGCTAGCCGACTGCTGAAGCCGGCCTTGCCCAGGCAGAGATAGGTGGTCGATTTTGAACTTCAAGGCGGGAAACAGGTGGCGTGCCTGCTAAGCTTCCCGGGCCACCGCCCGCTACAGACGCGCCACGCGGCACGCGCCAGCCCAGCCAGCCTGCCATCCCACGCCCCTGATGGGACGTGACAATGGGCCGGGCCCGCCACTACCGGGCCTCGGCAACCGGGCGGATCTGCTGTGCCGAGGGGGCCGGTTGCCATTCCCACGACCGTTTGCGGCGTGGTGAATGCGTGCGATAAATGGGGGTCGTGGGGTCGTGGGCGCAGTTAATCCCATGAACCATGCCCCGCCCCCTCGGCTTTGTAGCCCGAAGCCTATAAGTAGGGGGATGGGAGGGGTGCGGCAAAGCTTGCGCGCCCCTCCCACTCTTCTTCTTCCTCTGCTCTCTCCTCCACTGCCGCTGCTGCTGCTCAGCGCTGCCGTGGGTCTGCCGACGCACTCCTCCTCACGCAGCCAACCGGAGGCCATGGCGCGCGAGAAGGGCGGTGACTGGACGGGTCGACAGTGATCGAGGATCACATCTCCTTCCTTCGCGACACGCGCCGGATGCCCAGCGCGGCCTTCGTCAAGGCGCGGGTGCCGCCAGAGGAGGAGATCTCGCCGGTGCCATGGGGAGACGAGCGGGTCATCTTCCGCTTGCACTTCCTCCGCGGCTCCGGCCTCCCGGTGAGCGGCTTCTTCCTCTCTTTCCTCAACTTCTACAATCTCCAGCCTCATCACCTCACGCCCAACGCCATGACTCTACTCTCCGCCTTCGTCACGACGTGCGAAGGCTACATTGGTGTCCTCCGCACACTCGAGCTATGGAGAGCATTCTTCTATGGGAAGCTAAGCACCTCCGCGAGGGAGACGGACGCCGAGTGCGGCGGCTTCGTCGCCGTGCGCTGATCGGCGAAGTGGAACGCCTTCCCCGTCATCAAGCTGGCGCAGTCGGTGAAGATGTGGCAGCAGTTCTACTTCTACGTCGAGAACGTAGATCCGACTACCGACTTCCTCAACCTGCCGCCTTATGAGGCCGGCCCCCTACCGGGACTCGGCCCACCTGGGGGTACAAGCCGAAGCCGGTATCGGCGGACGCGGCGGCCGCCATCGGCCGACTCCGAGTGCTCCAGAGTCGGAGGGCCTCGTGGCCTCCGACCTCCTTGTTGCCTTCGTCGAGCGCCGGGTCCTCCCGCTCCAGAGCCGCCCTCATCCAATCTTCCGGATGGGCGGGCACCGCGACCCATGCCGGCTATGCATGAAAGTGATGCCGCCTGCTGAGGTTGCGCGGATGGTGAATGAGATCTCCGACCTCAAGGTGTCGGAGGAAGACTGGCGGTACGGGAAGCGGCCGTACTCCCGCCACAATCCGCCGCCTGTCGTAAGTTTCTTCATCTTGTCCTTCTGATCTGTTTTCTCCAGCCTCGTTCTTGTCGTGATGCAACTCCTTTCTGGTCATAGATTTACATGTCCGCGACGACGGCCGCCCTCCTGGGGCCGGGCGATGACCTCCAGCCGGACAGGGCGGTGAGCGACTTGGACGACCCCGACTTGGGGGCGGCCGCATTGGCGGACGACGCGACAGGCGGCGGTGGCAGAGCAGACGGCGGCGGTGGAACAGGCGGCTCCGAGGAAGGCGGTGGCATGGGGACTTGGCCCGACGACGACGACGACAAAGAAAAACCACGCCCCACCCGGAGCTCTGCCAATACCGGCGCCGTTCCCTCTTCCAGGCCGCCCACCCGCGGCAGCAAGCGCAAGCGGAAGCAGGGCGCTGCCCTGGGCAGCGCCCCGAAGAAGCCCAAGAACCTAGCCGCGGCGACTAGGCGGAAAGAAGCCGTGACCAAGGTGGCCAAGTATCAGAGGCAGCCGAAGGTGCCCGTTATGGTGTCGGCGTAAGTACCTTTCCCATGTTTCCCATCTTCTTGCCAATCTGGCGTGGGAGCCTTCCGACTTGTCTTCTTATTTCAGGGCCCCACTAACCCTCGAGAAGTCGAGCGCTGCCTCGGTCCTCAGGTCAGCGGCAAACTCCTCGACCAGCCGGCGAATTGACCCGGCCGCCGACCTCCGGGAGGCGACAGAGCGGAACGCGCGGGAGGCGTGTGAGGAAGAGGCCGACCGTATGGCCAAGGAGCAGGCGGACAAGGCCGCCGCGTCTGCTAAGAGGGCGCTGGCGCAGGCGGAAGCCCAAGCCGTGGAGAGGGAGCAGCTCGCGGAGGCCGCCCGCTGCCAAGAGCCACTGCTCGTGGTGCCCCTGAACACCGCGCCGCCTCCGCCTGAGTTCATGGTGACAGCCGGAGGAGCCGGCGACGATCACCCGATCTGGGAGCGGAAGGGCGGCGACGTGGCTATGCCGGACGTCTTTGTGCCACCGCCACCGCCACCGCCGCTGCCACCAGCCAGCGGGACGCAGGACGAGCAGCCGGCCGTGCCACCGGTGCCACCGGTCGAAGACGCGGTTGTGACGGACCTGGTTCCTGAGGTCCGCACACCCACGCGCCGCCGCCTTGAGAAGGCGGCTTCAGCACCGCGACCGCAGGAGGGCGGCGCCACGAGCTCGTCGGTCCCCGACACCGAGTCGACTAGCGCCGCGCCTGTAGGCTGGATACATGGGGGCGGGACGGGTGCCCTGAACTAGGCGTCCCTTGACGTCCAGGCCAAGCTCCTGGCAGAAGCCAAGGCCCTCAGGCACTGCAATGAGGCCTTCTTGGAGTCAGGAACCACCATCCGCGTAAGTTATCTTCGGCTTTCTTCTTTGGATGATCCTCTTGCTTCTCTCATGGGGGCGCGCAAGCGCAGCCAATGGATGTAGTCCCCAAGTTTCGAGCCGGCTGCTGAGCAGGCGGGCCGGAACTTTATCTTGCAAACGTCGACCGCTGACTTCGTCTGGTGTTCCTTTTGCAGGACTACCACAATCTCTACGCGACTGCCTACAACTCCAGGGTCCAGGAGCTGGAGACGCAGACCGCTCATCTGGCCGAGAGCTGGAGTAAGCTTCATCCTCCTTTCTTCGTGGGGGCGCGCTAGCACACCCGTGGGCTGTAGTCCCCGAGGTTCGGGCCGACTGCTGAGCAGTCGGGCCGAATCTCCTCAGTATTTCTTTCTTCATTAAGGGGGTGTTTGTTTGCCTGGGTGGCTCTAACCTGCATTGCATGGGGGATCCTAGGTGAGCCTAGCCTGGTTGAGCTGGTGCAAAGATGAGTTCAGATGTGTGTTTGGTGGGCTGTATGATATGGGTGCACTGCAATATATAAGAGATGTTGTTTGGTATGCATCATTTGAGCTTAATTGTGTGAAACTTTTTTTCCAATAAAAGATGCGTTTAATGAGATGGAATTAAGCAATCAGACTGCAGGCAATATTAGATTTACGAATCACTGCAGTAATAATCAAAACATTTCATAGTGCTCTTGATTTACATGAAGTTTGTGCTGTCAGCTCTCCCAGGGAACTCACATATCCTACAGAATCCAAAGTAGTATGCTAATCCATCAAACAGCAGAAACCTACAAATCAAGGCTACGGTATGAGCTTAGAACAAAATTAAAGATGGACAAGTACATGCATCTGCCGATAGATGAACTGCAGCCAGATCTACTAGAAAATCCTTCAAACTACGGACGAAATCCACATGCATCACCGCAAAAGTGCCTACAACTCGATCTACTCACAGACCACGACTACTACGACGGGTGGAGTGGTGAGCTACAGCGAGCTTGTCCACAGGGCCAGGCGCGCTTTGCTATGGCGGAGTTCGATGGCGTTGGGGCAATGGTGGAACCCGACGAGTCTAGGCGGGGAGGCGAGCCGCCGGCGTGGGCGTGGAGGAGCGTGGGCAACGGAGATTAGACCAGTAGCCGGCGAGGGGCTCCGACCAGCTGCGCACGCGGGGCCTCAGACGGGGATGGCGATGGCTGCGGCGGCGATGGGTTGGTGTTCTCGATCTGATGCGCGCTGAGAGAGAGAGGAGGAAAGGGAAATATGGGAGCTTGCAGTCGAGGCGCGATGCAGTCACGGGCCAGACTCTCGCATACGCCCGATTCCTGCGTTCCCCTCAGCCTGGATGAGAGGGCTCCTTTTGCATCGATCGGGCCAGGATGAGAGGGCCGCGTAGGGAACCAATCACACTGGAATTTGCACGGCGGGTGCGAGCCAATTATCCAAACATGCCCTAATTACTTCTTCTCTCCAGGGGCGCGATGGCGCACCCGCGGGCTGTAGTCCCCGAGGTTCGGGCCGACTGCTAAGAAGTCGGGCCGAATCTCCTCAGTGTTTCCTTCTTCGTCTTGTCTGCTTGACTGATGCTCTTTTCTTCTTTCCCTCTTTCCAGAGGCCAACACCGCCTTGCAGCAGCATCTAGGCGAGGACAACACCACTCTGCGCGGCAAGGAGGCGAAGTGCGGCAAACTGGCCGAGGAGTGAGATCGCCTGGTCGCTCAGCTCGCCGAATAGGCGGTGGCCCTCAAGGCGGCCCAGATGAAGGAGGCCGACCTTCTCGCCGAGTTTGAGGTCAAGCGCTCCGCTTGGGCCGACAAGGAGGCCCAGATGACGGCCTGCTTCAGCAGCATTGAAGACTTGGTCGATGGTAAGCTTCATTCTCTTGATTTCTTGTTTTGAACTGTCGACCCTTGTCCAGGCCGGTCCATTGCTTATAACCTTGGTCTTTTTCTCCTTCCGTCCGAACAAACTTCTTCCCGGGCCACTCTGTTGCCGCAATCCAGATGATCGAGGCCCAGCGCAAGGAGCAGAGGGCGGAGGGCACGCAGATCGCCGCTGATGCTCCCCGGACTCTTGGCGAATAGCTCCTCAGCATTCAAGCCCGCCTTCGGCCTACCCATCGCATGCTGCGCCGTCTCCAGTGCGTCGGAGCTCAGGCGGTCTCCGTCCTCTGGCCAGGTTTACCGGTTCCGCGCACCCCAAGTCGGACCGCCAATTGGCTGGAGGTGGCGGCCGACCGCTTGGAAGCGTGGAAGGGTTCCACAGCCCGGGCAGGAGCGCGCCGGGCCTTGGAGTTCGCCAAGGCGTGGTATCCTGGACTGGACTTAGCCCAGTTGGCCACGTTCCTGCTGGAAGCGTAGGGGGAGCTAGCAGCGGTGGAGGCCGAGCTTGTTAACAGGGCGGCGATGATCATCGACTTCACCGACACTAGCATCTTTGTTCCGGAGGTGGTCGAGGAAGGCGGCGAAGCTCCGCAAGAGTGGCTCGGGCTGAACCTGGAGGATAGCGAAGATTCGGCTGAAGTCTTCGATTCCAGTGATGAAGGGGGATACGTGGAGGAGGAAGAGGAGGAGGAGGAGGAGGAGGATGAGGAGAGCGATGTCAACCTACCGGAGGTCGGGGAGGACGGTCAGCCCCAACCTGACCGGGCCTCCAGCAACGAGCCGCGCACCAAGGTGCCGGCTGCTGATGTCTACTACACAACCTTCTTCTTGTAGACGTTGTTGGGCCTACAAGTGCACAGGTTTGTAGGACAGTAGCAAATTTCCCTCAAGTGGATGACCTAAGGTTTATCAATCCGTAGGGGGCGTAGGATGAAGATGGTCTCTCTCAAACAACCCTGCAACCAAATAACAAAGAGTCTCTTGTGTCCCCAACACACCCAATACAATGGTAAATTGTATAGGTGCACTAGTTCGGTGAAGATATGGTGATACAAGTGCAAAATAGATAGTAGATATAGGTTTTTGTAATCTGAAATAATAAAAATAGCAAGGTGACTAATGATAAAAGTGAGCGTAAACGGTATTGCGATGATAGGAAACAAGGCCTAGGGTTCATACTTTCACTAGTGCAAGTTCTCTCAACAATAATAACATAGATAGATCATATAACAAGCCCTCAACATGCAACAAAGAGTCACCCCGAAGCCACTAATAGCGGAGAACAAACATAGAGATTATGGTAGGGTACGAAACCACCTCAAATTTATTTTTTCGGATGAATCTATAAAAGAGTTCGTACTAGAATAACACCTTAAGACACAAATCAACCAAAACCCTAATGTCACCTAGATACTCCATTGTCACCTCAAGTATCCGTGGGCATGATTATACGATATGCATCACACAATCTCAGATTCATCCAACCAACATAAAAGTACTTCAAAGAGTGCCCCGAAGTTTCTGCCGGAGAGTCAAGAACGTGTGCCAACCCCTACGCATAGGTTCCCAATGTCACGAAACCTGCAATTTGATCACCAAAACATACATCAAGTGGCACATGATATCCCATTGTCACCACAGGTAATCACGGCAACACATACATCAAGTGTTCTCATAAAAGACTCAATCCGATAAGATAACTTCAAAGGGGAAACTCAATTCATCACAAGAGAGTAGAGGGGGAGAAACATCATAAGATCCAACTACAATAGCAAAGCTCGGGATAAATCAAGATCGTGCCATCGAGGGAACACGAGAGAGAACACGAGAGAGAGAGAGAGAGATCAAACACATAGCTACTGGTACATAGCCCGCTGGAATCGGGTTGCAATGGAAGGTTGCCTCGGGGGGATTTGTGAAAGCACAGCCGTCCGCCACCTTCATGGATATGTTCTTCATTTTGACGTGTAGCTCGCAGTTAGTGTTCTCCGTGATGTTATCCACGGGGTATCTACCCAGCATTGCGTCGTCCGGGACGGAACCCACGCTGCTTCTCGGCATGGATGGGCTGGTGCTATCCAATGCTGGATCATCCGCTAGCTGCTGCAGCTGCGAGACCCTCTTTGATGGATAAGTGAGTCGATCTGCTCCTGCTGCCGCTGGAATTTGACTGCCAATTCCGCTTTACTTGCTTCTAGGCCTTGAAGGCGTTCATAGTCGCGCTTCCTCTACTCCTCCTCCATCTTCCTCTTCTTCTCCTCTGCAATCTTCTTTCTCGCACGGGTTCTCTAGTCATTGTTCCAGTCTGAAAACCCCTCATACCACGGCATAGCGCCCTTGCCTCGTGTTCTTCCCGGGTGTTCAGGATTTCCCAGGGCACGCGTAAGCTCGTCGTTCTCTCTGTTGGGCTGGAACACCACCGTTCGTGCCTCTTCTATTGCAACAAGTATCGCATCGTCGGCTCCCTTCAGACTTGCCCTCGTCGAAACATTGCCTGTCTCCAGGTCCAACTCCCCCCATGCGCATAGAACCAAGTCCTGACCCTGGGGGGCCAGATCTTAGTAGCCGGAGTGACACCTGCATCCTCCATCTCTTTCTCAGACTTATCCCACTTAGGCATTGCCACCGCATAGCCACCTGCCCCCAGCTTATGGAACTTATCCTTTTTTTCGGCATTCTTCTTTTTTATTCTCGACCATTCCTTAGCTAATTCCGAATCCTTGAATTTCATGAAATCGTCCCAATGATCACGTTGGTTCTCCAGTGTTCCCTTGAATACTGGAGTCTTCCTTCCTCCCTTGACGTACTTGTTCCATTCACGATTCTTGTAGTTCTTGAATGCAATCGCCATCATCCTAAGAGCAGCCTCTTTGACTTTCTGCACATCTTCTGTGAAATGATCTGGTAGGGTGAAATGTTCCATGAGAGTATCCCAAAGCAGATCTTTTTGATTCTTGTCGACAAAAGTAACATCTGGACGTGGCTTTGCTGGCGCTCTCCATTCTTGAAGTTTGATCGGGAGTTGGTCCTTCACAAGAACTCCGCACTGACGAACGAACTTGTTCGCAATCTTCTTAGGCGCTAATGGTTTGCCAGTAGGGCCGCATGCCTCGATATTGTACTTTACGCCCGGCTTCAACTTTTTGTTCGGGCCTCGTTTCGTCATTTTGCTTGAAGATTTGCTCGATCCGGATGGCTGAAAGAACAAAGATCGATTTGTTAATATATCTTCAAGTCATTTAAAACATGTGATGATCACCAGATGCCTGCTTATATAAATATATATAACTCGCCGGTGTTTGTTGTTTTAGGATCAACATGTTCTTCGTCATCGTCATAATCATAGTTCATGACTTCATCAATTTCGTCGTCGCGATCGAATATCATATCACCCTCTCCGTTGTTGTTTAGAAATTCGGAGCCGTCATAATCTTCTTCATTCTGATTATCATCTGGCCCGCGTATCATATCAAACATGGTCTGTTCTCCCTCTCTGTCGGTATTGTCTGCCATAGCTTTTGTTTAACTAATCCAAAAGAAATATAAAACAATTTAGTATTCAAATTACATCGTCTCGAATAATAGATATAATCTCGAATACATCGTCTAGAATAATAGATATAATCTCGAATACATCATCTCGAATAATATATAATATTAAATAGTACATCACTGGCTATTAGCTAATAAAGATTGAATACTACAGAAGAATCTAGGACACTCGCGGTTCCTCCGGCGCGGGCAGTGGATACCCAAAGAGAAGGAACCCTCACAGGATCATAGCTGAAGTGAGATCCCCGAAGATACTGCCACGTATTGGAGAACCTGCCGCCCTCTAACGCAACCATGTAGCAATGGACGTGCTCGTCCTCCTCCCTGACACGGCGACGTACCACCTCGGGCGGGGCCGGGTCCCTCCGCACCGAAACTGGCCCACGCGAACGCCACCAAACGAGATCAGGGTCGACGACGGGACCCGCGGCCGGGTTCCTCATCAAGCGGCACGCCCCTCCAAGCAGCACCTCCCAGTGCCAGCCCGGCGGAGCCCAGTCCCGGACATGGGTCGGCTGGACGTCGTCGCGGACGGGTCGACGGCGAGGATGCGGCCCAGGCACCATCGAGAACAAATACTAGCTATATGCCCGCAAAAAGTAACATTTCTAACACTAAAATTATCGTCGCGGACGGGTCGACGGCGAGGATGCGGGACGCCCTCTATATAACACTAATTATGCTAATCTAAATAATCTAAATAACACTAAAATTTCTAACATTTCTAACATTTCTATATAACACTAATTTCTAACATTTCTATATAACACTAATTTCTAACTGATTAAGCACTAATTATATCCATCTAACATGCATTCATACATCTATAATAGTGAAAAAAATAATAATCTAAATAATCTAAACTAATTAAACACTCATTATCTAAACTAATTAAACATACAAAATAATAATCTAAATAATCTAAACTAATTAAAGACTAATTATCTAAACTAATTAAACATGCTTGTGTGTGTGTGTGTGTGTGTGTGTACGGGCTCGGGGCTGGAGGACTCACAGCGGGCGACGGCGACGGCGAGGCGAGGCGACGGCGAGGAGAGGCGACGGCGAGGTGACGGCCGGGGCGGCGACGGCGGGGACGGTGCGACGGGGACGGGGACGGCGCGACGGCGACGGCGCGACGGGGATGGGCCCGGGGCGGCGACGGAGACGAGGGCGGCGACGGGGACGGGGGCGGTGGTGGAGATGAGCGGCGACGTCGGAGACGATCGAGGGCGGCGGCGACGGCGACGAAGACGACGGAACAGAGGAACGAAAACAGAGGGAAACTGAAATTTTTGTAGCAGTTGTATATATAGAAGGCACATTTAGTACCGATTGGAGCCACCAACCGGTACTAAAGGTCTGTTTTGGCCAGGCCAAGCGGCGGGAAGCGACCCCCTTTAGTACCGGGTGGTGGCACAAACCGGTACTAAAGGGGAAGGTGGTGCGCTGGCGCAGGTGCGGTGCGGAAGTTTAGTCCCACCTCGCTAGTCGAGGGGCTACCGCACTGGTTTATAAGCCTCAGTGCGGTAGCTCTCTCGAGCTCCTCTCCTAACCAGGCCTACTGGGCCTACCTGTCCTCCTCGCCTTGTGGGCCTACTGGGCCTTCGCGGGCCTGCATCCTGGCCCAACGAAAGGTTGTGTCGCTAGTCGTATGCACGCCGCTTTGGCCCAGTAGGCGGGCTTTTTTTTCTTAAATTTTTTTGCTTTATTTTTTTTGTTTTATTTATTTTTGAGTTGTTTTTTGCTGTATTTAGAGTTTCTTTGTGAATATTTTTTCTTTAGGTACAAAAAATTACAAACTTTCTGTTAGTGCCGGTAGATTTCAAATTTGAATGGTTTAAATTTTGAATTATTTGAAATTTGTGTGAATCACTAGTTTGTGAATAACTTAACTTTGAAAAAAGTTTTTTCAGTGATTCTTTTTTCTTATGTTTAATATTAGTGTGTTTTATCATTATATTCAATTTAGTAATGCTTAGGTTATTTAAAAAATGAAATGCCTTTGTAACAGTTCAGTTTTCGTCGGAAACCCTGATACTTCGAAAGAGATTGTCCATTTTGTACACGAAGTGCATCCATTGTTTGCCGTAACCCTCTCTACTTTCTTGCACATGCTATTTGTATGAAATTATGATACCATGCCAACTTTCAACCTTTTCTGAGTTCATTTGAATTGCTTTTCAATTTCAGGGTCATTTAGCTGGAAAAAAAAATCAGTAAATGCATGAAAAGAATTTGTTTGCACATAAAATTTCTTCGCGTTTCAAATGCCAAAACACATAACTACCCTAACTATTACAGACATTCCCTCCTGGGTGTGAAACACAGAAGAAAGTGATGACAGTGAAGCCGATCACATCCCAGATCTTTGGGTGTGAAACTTTTTCTTCGCGTGTGTCCCTTTGCACCGTAACCATGGAAAATCTTCATCATTTAACGGGATGCTCGGGTCAATATTCACTGTGAATGGAGCAATTTCATCAAACTTTTCATAATCTTCTGACTTGTCTGTCTTGTCATCCACTCCCACGATATTTCTCTTCCCAGAAAGAACTATGTGCCGCTTTGGCTCATCGTACGATGCATTCGCTTCCTTATCTTTTCTTTTTCTTGGCTTGGTAGACATGTCCTTCACATAGAAAACCTGTGCCACATCATTGGCTAGGACGAATGGTTCGTCTGCATACGCAAGATTGTTGAGATCCACTGTTGTCATTCCGTACTACGGGTCTTCCGTTACCCCGCCTCGTGTCATATTGACCCATTTGCACTGAAACAAAGGGCCCTTTAAACCACGTCGATAGTCAAGTTCCCATATGTCCTGTATATAACCATAATATGTTTCCTTTCCCGTCTTGGTTTCTGCATCAAAGCGGACACCACTGTTTTGGTTGGTGCTCTTCTTATCTTGGGCGATCGTGTAAAATGTATTACCATTTATCTCGTACCCTTTGAAAGTCATTATATTCGAAGATGGTAACTGGGACAACAAGTACATGTCATATTCAATAGAGGTGTCATGCATGGTACTTGTCTGCAACCAGTTGGCGAAACTCCTGGTTTGTTCACGTGTAATCCAGTCATCAGACTGCTCCAGGTGTTTGGAGCATAGCAAATTCTTGTGTTCATCCATATACGGAGCCACCAAGGTGGAATTCTGTAGAACTGTGTAGTGTGCTTCAGTGAGAGAATGTCCGTCCATACATATTATTTGTTCCCCTCCTAGCGTGCCTTTTCCATCCAGTCTGCCCTTATGCCACGATTCAGGAACACCAATCGGCTTAAGGTCAGGAATAAAGTCAATACAAAACTCAATGACCTCCTCATTTTGATGGACCTTGGAGATGCTTCCTTCTGGCCTAGCACGGTTATGAACATATTTCTTTAAGACTCCCATGAACCTCTCAAAGGGGAACATATTGTGTAGAAATACAGGACTCAAAATGTTAATCTCTTCGCATAGGTGAACTAGGACATGCGTCATGATGTTAAAGAAGGATGGTGGGAACACCAACTCGAAACTGACAAGACATTGCACCAAATCATTCTGTAACCTTGGTATGATTTCTGGATCGATTACCTTCTGAGAGATTGCATTGAGAAATGCACATAGCTTCACAATGGCTAATCGAACGTTTTTCGGTAGAAGCCCCCTCAATGCAACCGGAAGCAGTTGCGTCATAATCATGTGGCAGTCATGAGACATTAGGTTCTGGAACTTTTTCTCTGCCATGTTTATTATTCCCTTTATATTCGACGAGAAGCCAGACCGTACCTTAATACTGAGCAGGCATTCAAAGAAGATTTCCTTCTCTTCTTTGGTAAGAGCATAGCTTGGATGACCCTGATGTATGCCGTCTTCTCCGTGCATACGTTGCTGGTCCTCCCGTGCCTCAGGTGTATCTTTTGTCTTCCCATACACGCCCAAGAAGCCAAGCAGGGTCACGCAAAGATTCTTCGTCACGTGCATCACGTCGATTGCGGAGCGGACCTCTAGGTCTTTCCAATATGGCAGGTCCCAAAATATAGATTTCTTCTTCCACATGGGTGCGTGTCCGTCCGCGTCCTTCGGAACAGGTTGTCCGCCAGGACCCTTTCCAAATATCACCTTCAAATCCTTGACCATATCATGTACATCAGCACCAGTACGGTGGCGAGGCTTCGTCCGGTGATCCGCCTCACCTTTGAAATGCTTGCCTTTCTTTCTTACGGGATGCCTGCTCGGAAGAAATCGATGATGTCCCAGGTACACATTCTTCTTACAACTATTCAAATATATACTGTCGGTATCATCCAAACAGTGCGTGCATCCGTGGTATCCCTTGTTTGTCTGTCCTGAAAGGTTACTGAGAGCAGGCCAATCATTGATGGTCACGAACAGCAACACCTTTAGGTCAAGTTCTTCCCCCATGCGCTCATCCCATGCATGTACACCTGTTCCATTCCACAGTTGTAAGAGTTCTTCAACTAATGGCCTTAGGTACACATCAATGTCGTTGCGGGGTTGCTTAGGGCCTTGGATGAGCACTGGCATCACAATGAACTTCCGCTTCATGCACAACCAAGGAGGAAGGTTATACAAACATAGAGTCACAAGCCAGGTGCTATGGTTGCTGCTCTGCTCCCCAAAAGGATTAATGCCATCTACGCTTAGACCAAACCATACGCTCCTTGCGTCATCTGCAAACTCCTTCCCGTACTTTCTTTCGATTTTTCTCCACTGCGACCCGTCAGCGGGTACTCTCAACTTTCCGTCTTTCTTATGGTCTTCTCTATGCCATCGCATCGCCTTGGCATGCTCTTTGTTTTGGAACAAACGTTTCAACCGTGGTATTATAGGAGAATACCACATCACCTTGGCAGGAATCTTCTTCCCGGGGCGCTCGCCCTCGACATCACCAGGCTCATCGCGGCTGATCTTATAGCGCAATGCACCACATACCGGGCAAGCGTTCAAATCCTCGTACTCACCGCGGTAGAGGATGTAATCATTAGGGCATGCATGTATCTTCTGCACCTCTAACCCTAGAGGGCAGATAGCCTTCTTTGCTTCGTACATACTCTCGGGCAATTCGTTGTCCTTCGGAAGCATATCCTTTATCATTACCAGCAACTTTCCAAATCCCTTGTCAGATACACCATTCTCTGCCTTCCATTGCAGCAATTCTAGTGTGGTGCCCAGCTTTTTCTTGTCACCTACGCAATTTGGGTACAACAATTTTTTGTGATCCTCTAACATGCACTACAACTTCTTCTTCTCCAAATCACTTGCGCAGTTTCTCTTTGCATCGGCAATGGCCCGACCTAGATCATCAACAGGCTCATCTGATGCCTCTTCTTCAGCTTCTTCCCGCATTGCCAGCTCAGCTTCTTCCCGCATTACCGGCTCAGCTTCTTCCCCCATTGTTGTATCATCGTATTCAGGGAACCCATGGCCAGGATAGCTGTTGTCGTCCTCTTCTTCTTCATTGTCTTCCATCATAACCCCTCTTTCTCCGTGCTTGGTCCAAACATTATAGTGGGGCATGAAACCGGACTCAAATAGGTGGACGTGAATGGTTCTTGACATAGAGTAATTGTGACCATTCTTACAGCTAGCACATGGACAAGGCATAAAACCATCCGCCCGCTTGTTTGCCTCAGCCGCAAGCAGAAAAGTATGCACACCCTCAACGAACTGGGGAGAGCATCGGTCATCGTACATCCATTGCCGGCTCATCTTCATTACACAACACCGAATAGACCAAATTAATACACGTTCATACATAAAGTTCATACAACACTTAAATGCAACAAACAAATAACTCACTAGCTAAAGCATTTAAATGCAACAACAAATGCGATCAAGATCGCAACTAAGGTAACAATTGATCCAACAGCATAATGATACCAAGCCTCACTATCGATGGCATATTTTCTAATCTTTCTATTCTTCAAGCGCATTTTCTCCATCTTGATCTTGTGATCATCGAGGACATCAGCAACATGCAGCTCCAATTCCATCTTCTCCCCCTCAATTCTTTTCAATTTTCTTTCAAGTACTCGTTTTCTCTTTCAACTAAATTTAACCTCTCGACAATAGGGTCGATTGGAATTTCCGGTTCACATACCTCCTAGATAAAAATATCTATGTCAACTTGATGGGCAAAATTTGTCATAAACACGAAATGCAACAAATAGTTTTAAAAGAGAATATACCACATCCGAATCATAACAAGGACGAGGGCCGACGGGGACGGATATCAAAACCATGGCACCATGTATAACAAACAACGTACGGGTAAGAAAATTATTACATGATTAACTATATATCCAAATCACACAAACATCAATTTTTTATATAAAATTTCATGAACAAGAGGCTCACCACAAGGTGGTGCCGGTGACGGGACGGTGCGGGCGATCGATGGTGGTTACGACGGAGATTTAGAAGGCACTAAGTAGACCACACCTACATATGCAAACTAAGTGTTATTTTTGACCTCAAATTGCATATAAATCAAATACTACCACATATATATATTTCCTCCCAAATTACTAAACTCACAAATTAGTAACTATATAAAGCATTGCAAGAGCTAATCTAGCAATGAGAGATGAAAGGACAAAGTTGCTATCCTTTGTGATCACTTAAATGGATGGGGGCCTTCAAATCTTGACAAATTTTGGGCAAAATGTGTGATGAGCTCGAGGGGAGAAGAGGAAGAACAGAGAGGAGAGGAGAGGGGAAAGGGGGAAGAACAGAGCGAGCTGGACGAAGGGTTTATATGCAGGAGGACCTTTAGTACCGGTTCGTGCCACGAACCGGTACTAAAGGTGCTGGAGGGGGCCCAGACTGACAACATCCTGCCACCACCCTCATTAGTACCGGTTCGTGGCACGAACCGGTGCTAAAGGTTAGCCACGAACCGGTACTAATGAGAGCGGCCCGGCTAGCCGTTGGAACCGGCACTAATGTATGCATTAGTGCGGGCTCTAATACAAACTGGCACTAATGTGCTTCACGTTTGACCCTTTTTCTACTAGTGAGAAAATCACTCGGATCCGCATTTTGCTTGTATCCCTCTAGCTCGACCGCTGTCACCTGGAAATCGGCAATTTTCGAACCTTTCTGGAAACACTCTTCTGCTTTTTTCCGATCACCAATGATAGTGATCACGCCTTTGGGGCCGAGCATCTTCAGCTTGAGGTACACATAACATGGTCGAGCCATGAACCGTGCGTAAGCTGGTCTCCCCAAAATAGCATGGTAAGCGCTCTGAAAGTCTACAACTTCAAACGTCAGCTTCTCTTTGCGGAAATGCTTCGAGTCACCGAACACCATGTCCAGAGCTATCTGACCGAGTGACTCAGCTTTCTTTCCAGGTATAACTCCATGAAAACTCATGTTGTTGGTGCTCAGTCGGGACATCGGAATGCCCATCCCTTTCAGCGTGTCCGCATACAATAAGTTCAGTCCACTACCACCATCCATTAGCACCTTCGTCAGTCGAGTGCCTTCGACGACCGGGTCGACCACCAACGCTTGCCTCCCAGGGGTGGCTATATGAGTCGGGTGATCGGACTGGTCGAAGGTAATGGGAGTTTGGGACCATCTCAGATAACTGGGCATCACCGGGGCGACCATGTTCACCTCACGGTTGATAACCTTCAGTCGGCTCTTGCTTTCCACATCCGCAAAGATCATCAGAGTGGAGTTAACATGAGGATATCCTCCCTCACTGTCCTCCTTGTCTTCGGCTTTATCCGACTCCTTTTCCTTGTCCTTGGGCTGTTTACCTTGGAACTGCTGGATCAGGAGCCTGCACTGCCGAGTGGTATGCTTTGGGTAAATGAAATTACCCTCTTCGTCTTTCTTCGTGTGGATGTGACATGGTAGACCCATCACGTCATTTCCTTCTTTATCCTTCACCTTCTTGGGGTTCCAGGATCCTTTGGGTTTTCCTTTGAACTTGCCCTGAGTCACGGCCAGAGCCTCTCTAGGAGCCGCTGGTTCGGCTTTCCGTTTCTGCTTCCGACTGGAGTTTCCTTTCTCCGACTGTCTCGGCTTGTACTTGCCGCTCCGGAGTCGGTCCTCCTCTTCGTCGTTGGCATACTTGGTAGCAATTTCCATCATCCGACTCAGGGTCATGTCTCCGGTCCGACCAAACTTCAAACTTAATTCTCTGTTCTTAACACCATCCTTGAAGGCGCAGACTGCCTGATGATCGGACATGTTCTCCACGGTATGATGCAAAGTGATCCATCTCTAAATATACTCTCTTAAGCTCTCATTCGAGTTCTGCACGCAAACTTGCAGCTCTGTCAATCAAGCTGGTCGCTTGCAAGTTCCCTCAAATGTTCTGATGAACACTCGGGAAAGATCTTCCCAAGTGTAAATGCTGCTTGGGGTTAACTGATTCAACCATGCCCTGGCCGAACCTTCCAACATGAGTGGTAAATGCTTCATAGCCACTTCATCATTTCCGCCACCAATCTGCACTGCCACTCGGTAGTCTTCAAGCCAAGTTTCAGGCTTAGACTCACCGGTGAACTTGCTGACTCCAGTCGCCAACCTGAAGTTGGGGGGAATCACCGCGGCTCTGATAGCCCTGCTGAAACATTCCGGACCAGAAAAACATGCACTCGACTGCTAGTGGGCGCATCTCTATCATGGCCACCTCGATGAGCCCTGTTCCGATCGACCAAGCCTTGCACGATGATGGATCGCGCGTCAAAGCCTGGTTCCCTGGGGTCGACCGGAGCTCTTCGCCCCACACTGAGTTGACGCCTGTCATCCTGCTGCCGAGGAGCGTAAGACCCACCCCTCGGGGGAGGAGTGGGCACTCGACGCCTATCATCACGATCGTATCGGTCACCATATTGGTCTCGTCGATTCTCGCGTCCTTCATGCCGCGGAGGCGATCTGGGGCTATGAGCCGACTAAACCGTATTCACATCGACGGATCGACTGTGAATTCTGTTGCGTGACTGCCACACGGCTGAATTCTGATCTCCTGCTGCCCGGAGCAAATCCCTAATCTGCATCAAGCCTCTGCCAGCCTCCGACTGAGAGGGCTGAATTGTGGTCGTGGGTTCGACTCTGCTATATGGGTTGTAGCTGCTAAATTCTGAATCGGGGTTTGATATACCTGAGTCGGCGGGAAGAGTTGACGCCGATTGGAATCGAGCACTCGTTGCCGCGCGCGCTCGTCGAGTGCTTGCTGGAGGTTCTCCAGACGAGTGCGTTCAGCTAAGTTGGCCAAACGTGCCTCCTCCAAGGTGCGAGCTTCGGGGGTTTCTCCCGCGATGGGAGTATGCAGGGCATCCATGTTCCTGCGGCGAAGTTCTTCCCTTTGCAGGGAATTAAGTGGCTCGGGTTGGTACTCCTCGTGGACTTGAGCGGGGTCGCCTCCACCGTCCACCCCGTCGTCGCGGGGGAAGCCGGGAGGGCTGCGAGGTCCGTTGACCATCAAGACTTCCGCCGCTGGATCACTGCTATCGCACTCGGATGCAGTCTCTACGGAGCCAGTCGACAGATCGAACAGGCCGTAGAGGGACTCGTCGGGCTTGATTGCCGCAACTTGGGTGGTGGCCGTCTGGCGAGCCACCGCGTACCTCACCCACCGCTGGAGCCTCGACTGACCAGAGCGCTTGTGCTGGCGGGAGACAGGGAGGGTGGACGATAGGGGAGTCAACCGATATGGAGTCGACGGTTGCCGCAGCAGAACGCCGCAGACACATGCGCGAAAATGCGTCACATCGCGGACGGGAAGCGCATCAACGTCGAGTGGAGCCTCCTGGAGCCAAGCGGAGTCGTCGGCGATGAAGGTGAGCGCGCCGAGATGGATCTCACGGCCCTCGACCGAGACTCCACCAGAAACCATGATGAAAGCAATCGGAACAATTGCAACCTCTCCAAAAATCGCTAAGACACCTGCCCCAAGGTGGGCGCCAACTGTCGTGGTTCTAAGTCTGATAGTAGAATGGGGGGTAGGTATGGAGAGGCAAGATCTTAGCTATGGAGAAGTTGTGAAGACACTGGATGTACGAGTTCAGGCCCTTCTCGGAGGAAGTAATAGCCCTACGTCTCGGAGCCCGGAGGCGGTCAACTGGATTATGAATGTATGGATTACAAGGGTGTGAACCCTTTACACTGAGGAGGGGGGTGGCTTATATAGTGTCCGCCAGACCCCTCCGGCCCTCAGTAATGCAGGGTTTAAAGTACATTAAGGCTGGGCGTTACTGGTAACGCCTTACATAAAGTTTCCTAAATGCCATAAAGACTACTTAATTACAGACCGTTTGGATGCGGAGTGACTCTTGATCTCCTGGTGGTCGAGTGAGTCTTCATGGTCGAGTCCTTCGAGTCCGTCGAGTGAAGTCTCTCTTGGTCGACTGGAAGGCAGTTTCTTCTGAGGGTGTCCTTGGGAAGGGTTCTTAAGACAGGTCTGTGACCTACCCTAGGTATATGACTTCATCACCGTCTTCTTGCGCCTCCTTGGCGTCTGCCTCGGTGTACATGGTGACTCGCGGGGAGTCAAACTCTATGTCCGTCGGGATGACGGCTTCAGCACCGTAGACGAGGAAGAAAGGAGTGAAGCCGGTCGACTTGTTCGGAGTTGTGCGCAGGCTCCAGAGGACGGACGACAGCTCATCGAGCCAGCAGCCGGCCGAACGCTCAAGAGGCTCGACCAGTTGGGGCTTGATGCCGGACAAGATGAGGCCATTTGCTCGCGCAACCTGGCCGTTTGACTGCGGGTGGGCAACAAACGCTAAGTCCAGTCGGATGCCCTGTGTCGCGCAGAAACGAGCCAAGGCTCCTTTGGAAAAGTTTGTGCCATTGTCGGTGATGATGCTATGTGGTATGCCGTACCGAGTGGTGATGTCGGTGATGAAGGTCACGGCAGTCGGCCCATTCAGTTTCTTGATTGGCTTGGCCTCTATCCACTTGGTGAACTTGTCCACAGCGACAAGAAGATGTGTCATGCCGCCACGGGCTGTCTTGAATGGCCCCATCATATCCAAACCCCAACAGGAAATTGCCAAGCAATCGGGATAGTCCTGAGTGCAGAAGCTGGCAAATGCGGCTTGGAGCGGAATCTTTGGCACCCTTGGCATTTCTGGACCAACTCTTTGGCATCTTCAAGATTAGTCGGCCAGAAAAAACCATGGCTAAAGGCTTTGGCAACAAGGGCTCTTGAGGCCGCGTGATGTCCACATTCACCCTGGTGAGTGTCTCTGAGGATTGCTTGGCCCTGGTCCGGCTCCACACAGCGCTGGTACACACCAGTGACACTGTGCCGAACCAGCTCTCTGTTGACTATGGTGTATGCTGTTGCTCGCCGTTGCACCTGCCTGGCTGAGATCTCATCAGTCGGCAGTTCTTTGTTCACCAGAAATTTGAGGATTGGCTGAGCCCAGGATGGTGCTGCTATTTCTTCTAGTGCCACAACTGCAACTTGTATGAGGGTGGTTGGGCCGGGAGGTGGCGGGTTGGCAATTGCTTCCACCTGCTGAGTTGACGGAGTCCGCGGGTCAACTACTGAAGTCCCTGAGCCGGGCTCTGGAGTCCTCGAGCCGGGTGCTACCGCGGCAGTCCCCGGGCCGACTGCCGAAGTCCCTGTGCTGGCCTCTGGGACCCTCAAGTCGGATCTGACTGCTTCGGGAGGAGCTGGCACAAAGATGGAGTCTAATTCTAGGGATGGCTTGAGAAGGCGGCATAGGACGACGTTGGCTGGTATTTCTTGTCGGGTGGAGCCAATCAGTGCCAAGGCATCTGCTTGTTCATTGTCATTTCTTGGCACGTGGAGAAACTCACACACGTCAAAGTATCCACTGAGTTGCTGCACGAGGAAGCGGTAGCTTGCCATATTTACATCCTTGGCGTCTCAGTCGCCTGACGACTGCTGGACCACCAAGTCAGAGTCACCATAACACAAGATCCGGTGAATGCCGAGTTCCTTGGCAAGCCGGAGTCCGTGTATGAGTGCCTCGTATTCTGCTACGTTGTTGGAGGCGGCAAAATGGACTTGCAACACATATTTGAGCTTGTCGCCCTTGGGAGAAGTGAGGACGATGCTGGCTCCTAGACCGGTGCGCATCTTCGATCCATCAAAAAGCATCCGCCAATGGGTGGAGTCTCGTGCTGGCGGTAGGTACTGGGTCTCGGCCCAGTCAATGAGGAAGTCGGCCAACACTTGCGACTTGATGGCGGTGCGAGGCTGGTAGTAGATGGTGTAAGGTGCTAGATCGATGGCCCACTTGGCCACTCGGCCAGAAGCATCCCGGCTTCCCAGGATCTCAGCAAGCGGAGCCGTGCAGACGATGGTTATTGGGTGCTCTTGAAAGTAGGGCTTCAGCTTCTTGGCGGCAAAGTGCATGCCATAGCACATCTTCTGATAATGCGGGTAGTTTTGCTTGGAGGCGGACAACACTTCACTCAAGTAATATACCGGTCTCTGGACCGGCAATGCTCTGCCTTCCTCCTTGTGCTCTACCACAATGACCGTGCTGACGACCCGACTGGTGGTAGCAATGTAGAGGAGCATGGGCTCCGTCTCAGTCAGAGCTGCCAGGATAGGCGGGGTTGCCAACATCTTCTTGAGTTGGGAGAAGGCTTCGTCTGCCTTGTTATTCCACTCGAAAAAAGTGGTCTTCTTCATAAGTTGGTACAGAGGGAGAGCCTTCTCGCCCAGCCGACTGATGAAACGGCTAATTGATGCCAGGCAGTCAGTGAACTTCTGCACGTCCAGCAGTCGGGTGGGCACCTCCATCTTATCAATGGCCTCGATCTTCATCGGGTTGCACTCTATGCCGCGCTCTGAGACCAGAAAACCAAGGAGTTGGCCGGCCGGTACTCCAAAGACACATTTCTCTGGGTTGAGCTTGATCTGGAATCGGCGCAAATTCTCAAAAGTCTCCTTGATGTCTTCTAGCAGCGTGCCACGCTTCTCCGTCTTCACCATCACATCATCCACATATACATGGGCATTTCTGCCGAGTTGCTTGAGGAGACACTTCTGCATGCAACGCTGAAACGTGGCGCCAGCATTTCTCAAGCCGAATGTCATGGTCAGGTAGCAGAAGGCTCCGAATGGCGTGATGAAAGCGGTCTTCAGCCTGTTGGCCGGGTTCAGCTTTATCTGGTCTTACCCCGAGTATGCATCCAAAAAACTTAACAGCTCGCATCCGGCTGTGGAGTCTATCACTTGATCAATCCTTGGCAAAGCAAAGGGATCCTTGGGGCAGACTTTGTTGAGGCTGGTGTAGTCAATGCACATGCGCCACTGCTTGTTTTTCTTCAATACTAGGACTGGGTTGGCCAGCCACTCTGGAAAGAACACTTCCATGATGAATCCGGCTGCTAGAAGCCGTGCTATCTCTTCTCGGACAGGCGGCGCAAAGGCTGCCTGACCGGCTTGGCGTCAGGTCGGACATGTAGCTTGTGCTCGGCGAAATCCGTCGGAACACCCGACATGTCTTTGGGAGACCATGCGAAGATGTCCCGATTCTCACGGAGGAAATCGACGAGCTCGCTTTCCTATTTGCTGTCAAGGCCCGTGCCTACGACAGCGTGCCTCTCCGGATGCTCCGGGTCCAGGGATATCTTCTTTGTTTCCTTGGCCGGCCAGAACGAGCCCTCAACCTCCGACTCCTGGGGAATGGGTGACATTTCCGGCTTCTTGCCTGCCAATGCCACCACCCGGTCAAGGAGCCGCTTCTCGGCTGCGATCACGAGGGACTCGGCCAGCCGGCTGCTATCTGCGGCGCAAGTGACCGACTTCTTGTAGTCTCCGACTACCGTCAGGATCCCCTTGGTGCTAGGCATCTTCATCTTGAGGTAGGTATAGTAAGGGACTGCCATGAACTTGGCTAGAGCTGGCCGGCCAAGCAGTGCATGGTAGGGGCTTTCAAGGTCCACCACTTCAAACCAGACTGGCTCACGGCGGAAATGATTCTTGTCTCCAAAGAGGACATCAATCTGGGTCTTGCCGATTGGTGAGCAGGAAAGGCCAGGGACTATGCCATGGAATACAGTCCGACTGGGGATGAGCTGCTTCTGCTTGATTCCCAACTTCTCCATTGTGTCGCGGTACAGGATGTTGATGCTGCTGCCGCCATCTATCAAGACTCTGGAGAAACATGTTGCCCGCCTCTCCGTTGCAAGGGTTGCTTCTAGGACCAGGGCGTATGAACCAGGGGAAGGCATCACTTCTGGGTGGTCGGCCCTGCTCCAACTGATAGGCTTCTCGGACCAATGCATGAATTCTGGAGTGCTGGAGGCCACTGCTTGCACTTCTTGCTGTTGTTACCATCTGCTGCGTCTATCGTCGTCCACGTTGGTGAACACAACATAGGCTCCGTGTTCCTCTGGGTACTCATCTTGTATGGCTCCGACTGGCTGGCCCGCTAGCTGTTGTGGCTGGGGAGGCGGAGGTCCGGCAGGCGGAGGAGGCAGGAGTCCATCTCCCTTGGCAATTCTAGTGAGCCAGTGACACTTCCGAGTGGTGTGGTTGGATGGCTTCGCGCCGCTATGGAACTTGCAGGGTGCATCTAAAGTTTGCTCGTAAGAGAAGGCAGGCAACTAATTGGACTTGCCGCCCTTCTGCCGCTTGGGTGCCGGCTGCCCTTCTGGCTGCTGATCCTCGAGCATCGCCACCTGCCGGCTAGTGGAAGCCGGCTGGGTGGCCTTCCGCTTGTCATCACCTGGCTGCTGTCGCCGACTGGTGTCACCAGCCGGAGTCTGAGGGGCCTGAGGTGCCACCTTGCCGGATGCATCAACCAGAATTTCCGCCTTCATGGAGGCGTCGGCCGTGGCGTGCTTGTCGGCGATGACCAGCAGCTCGTCGAGCGTCTCGGGCTCGTCGCAGAGGAGTCGATCCTTGAGGAGGGTGCCCTCTTGGCACCCGGTGGTGAAGTACTCGATTGCCTGCACCTCGTGCACGCCTTCGCAGGAATTGTGCAGCTCGGTCCAGCGCGTGAGGTACTCGCGAGTCGACTCTGTGGGCCCTTGAACGCACAAGAAGTGCTGTCGGGGCTTGGGAGCCCGCTTGTAGGTGCTGGTGAAGTTGCGGATGAAGGCCTCGGTGAAATCAACCCATCTGTTGATGCTGCGGGGCTTCAGGATATTGAGCCATGTTCGTGCAGTGCCTTACAGCATGAGTGGGACATACTTCACGGCAACACGCTTGTTGCCGTTTGCTATGCTAACGGCTGTCGAGTAGTCGACCAGCCAATCCTCCTGCTTCACGGAGCCGGTATACTTGGGCATATCTCGAGGGAGGGTGAACCCTTTGGGAAAGGGCTCATCCCGAATTCGTGGACCGAAGCAAGGCGGACCCAGCGCATCTTCTTCTTCTAGCGCCAGGGATCCGTTGAGGCGGTCGATCCGGTGGCGGGCGTCGTTCTCTCCTACTCCCTCTCGGCAGCCAAGGCGGTCGCCGAGTGTCGGGTGCATGACAAGCGGCGGAGTGGGATATCTTGACCCGCGAGGCAGAGGAGGTGGAGGATCGCCTCGGTGCTCCACCGCTCGAGGGCGGCCGTCTTCGTCACGCTCGATGGAAAGGCGAGTCCGGCTCCGGCTGGCCGCCGGCTCATTGCCTCGTTTTCGACAGGCGCCGCCAGTCGGCGTCCGAGATGTCGCGCCGTGCTCTTGGCTATGGGGCGGCTCTTCATTCCACAAGGCGGGCTCTTCAGCGCGGCAGCTGGCTTTGTGCAACGCGGCGGCCGCGTCTAGGAGCTGCTGGACTCGCTCCGTCATGTGGCGACGCTCGTCGCCCTCGTATTTGTCCAACTCGTCCGTCACCTCCTGGGCGGCCCGGATGTTTTCTGCAGGCATGGCGTAGACGGGGCGTTCTGCCCCGAACATGCTGGCGACGGTCCTGCCACGCTGCCAAACAGGGCCGATGCGGCTAGGACCCCGAGGAGCCGGCGTACCGCCGACCGCTTGGTCCATCTCGCGCCAATAGGCGTCCGAGTGACGCTGCATGCTGGCAAGCCGGCCAGCGCTCTCGAGAAGCCGGACGTGACGTGCCTCCAGCGTCTCAGCATCTGCGTCTTCTGGGATGGGCGCCGTCAAGTCCCATAGCACCGCATCGAGTGGGTCTCGAGCTTCTCCGTTCGAGCGCTCGCCACTATTAATGATGAGCACCTCTGTGATGGTGCTCCCGCCGCTGTGCTCACGAGGAGGCGGCTCATCATAGATTACCGTGTTAGTGGGGAACGCGTCAAGCGACACCGTGTCGGAGTCGACGATCATTGGGTCAGTGGAGCCAACAGACTCCAGGTCCACAGCAGGCTCGCTGGTGACGTGAAGCTGGTCGAGGAGGCTGACGAGGCGGCTCTCGGGGCAGCCGGTGCCTGCATTGGAGGCCGGCTCGTCGGAGAGGTGAATCTCGCCAACGAGGTCGGCGAGGCAGCTCGCCGCGCAGGCGATCTCCGCGCCATGCAGGGCGTCAAGGCTGACGCCGTCGGGCGTGCTGGGCTGGCTTCCCTTGCCAGGAAGGAACAAGGTTCCCGTCCAGAGCAGGTCTCCGGGAGACGGGGCACCTTGCCCCACGGTGGGCGCCAAATGTCGGGGGTTGGGTGCGACATATGCCAAAGGATGGCTTATCATGGTGGGAGCGAGTAGAACGTCATCGGTGCCTGGAAGTGGGATAAGGCGTAGACACGTACGCCGATGGACTTTACCCAGGTTGGGGGCTCTCCATGGAGATAATACCCCTACTCCTGCTCTGCGGGGTCTCCGCATGATCACTAAGGCACTAGTGATACAAGGTGCTCCTTGAGCTGTGTCTAGAGGTAGGGGAAGGCAAGGCTAGCTCTTCCCTGCCCTAGGTAACTGGCTAGTTCTATCAGAGTTGGAACCCTTTGCATGGGTGGCCTGGGGAGCCTATATAGGCCTGCCCCCCAGGGGTACAATGGTAATCGGGCCGGCTGCTGGGGCCCGTCTGTCAGCGTCTCCAGCCTCCGGCTTCTCTGCCGACTACTGGGGCCTGCCGCCTAGTGGGCCTTGCCGGCTGGTTGGTGGCTGCTTACTGTAGCTGTGCCGTCTGTGACGAGGGCTTGGTCATCTTATCGTGGCTACAGTCCCGCCGGCTTGTGGGGGTTACTGTAGCCACACCTGGTCTCATCAGGTTAATGGCGCGCTCGCCTCGGGGCAAGGGACGGCCGCGTGCTGGAGGCCGGCCCCTCCCAAGCCCGACTGATTGGGCGTCTGCCGTCTTCGGCGGTGTCACTGCCTGGTAGGGTCGGAGGCTGGCAAGCCGTATCGACAGGCTGTCGTGGGGGACAGGGTTCCGCCCGCTTGGAGCGACGTCAGGGGAGACATGGCACAGTGCCCCGCCGTGTGGAGATCTCCGCCTGTACGGAGCACTGTAGCCATGCCTGTCCCATACATTGGGGGCGACGTGCTTCACTGTAGCCATGCTCTGGCTTGTACTCTTGATGGGGGCTCGGTGGCACCGAGGCCGCGAGGTGGCCGCCTGCCTGATGCCGCCCTCTCTGGAGGCCGGCTAGCTGGAACCGGCCACTCGTAGTAACGTAGGCTAGGGTTGGCCGCCCTCTGGCAGCCGGCCGTTGAGCCAGCCGGCCCCAGAGGGCGGAGCTTCAGCTTGGGGTCCAGCTAGGCGGAGCTGGCCCAAAGTCCTGATAAATTCAGGGACTCGGGTGAGCCTACCAGTGGCCCATTACTTCGACAGAACAAGTATCAAATTCTCAGGGGCTACTATAAACACTAGAAATGTACACATCAATAACCTGTATATCAAATATACCCTTGTTCACTTCTTATCCACCAAATATTCAGGACATTTCCGCTTCTAGTGACCATTTCCTTTGCAGTGTAAGCACTCAGTTTTAGGCTTTGGTCAAGCTTTGGGCTTCTTCGCGGGAGTGAAAACTTGCTTGTCATTCTACTTGAAGTTCCCTTTGTTCCCCTTTTCTTGAAACTAGTGGTCTTGTCAATCATCAACACTTGATGCTTTTTCTTGATTTCTACCTTCGTCGATTTCAACATCACGAAGAGCCCGGGAATCGTTTTCGTCATCCCTTGCATACTATAGTTCATCACGAAGTTCTCTTAACTTGGTGATGGTGACTAGAGAACTCTATCAATCACTATCTTATCTGGCAGATTAACTCCCACTCGATTCAAGCGTTTGTAGTACCCAGACAATCTGAGCACATGCTCACTAGTTGAGCAATTCTCCTCCATCTTTTAGCTATAGAACTTGTTGGAGACTTCATATATCTCAACTCGGGTATTTGCTTGAAATATTAACTTCAAATCCTGGGACATCTCATATGCTCCGTGACGTTGAAAACTTCTTTGAAGTCCCGATTCTAAGCCGTTAAGCATGGTGCACTAAACTATCAAGTAGTCATCATATTGAGCTAGCCAAATGTTCATAACGTCTGCATCTGCTCTTGCAATAGGTCTATCACCTAGCGGTGCATCAAGGACATAATTCTTCTGTGCATCAATGAGGATACACCACAGATCATGGACCTAGTCCGCATCATTGCTACTATTATCTTTCAACTTAGTTTTCTCTAGGAACATATCAAAAATAATAATAAACGGGGAGCAATATCGTGAGCTATTGATCTACAACATTATTTGCAAAATACTATCAGGACTAAATTCATGATAAATTAAAGTTCAATTAATCATATTACTTAAGAACTCCCACTTAGATAGACATCCCTCTAATCATCTAAGTGATCACGTGATCCAAATCAACTAAACCATGTCCGATCATCACGTGAGATGGAGTAGTTTTCAATGGTGAACATCACTATGTTGATCATATCTACTACATGATTCATGATCGATCTTTCGGTCTCAGTGTTCCGAGGCCATATCTGCATATGCTAGACTCGTCAAGTTTAACCCGAGTATTCTGCACGTGCAAAACTGGCTTGCACCCGTTGTATGTGAACGCATAGCTTATCACACCCGATCATCACGTGGTGTCTCGGCACGACAAACTTTAGCAACACTGCATACTCAGGGAGAATACTTATACCTTGAAATTTAGTAAGGGATCATCTTATAATGCTACCGCCGTACTAAGCAAAATAAGATGCATAAAAAGATAAACATCACATGCAATCAAAATATGTGACATGATATGGCCATCATCATCTTGTGCTCATGATCTCCATCACCGTAGCATCATCATGATCTCCATCGTCACCGGCACGAAGAACTTTCGCAATGGTGCATACTCAGGGAGAACACTTATACCTTGAAATTTAGTGAGAGATCATCTTATAATGCTACCGTCGAACTAAGAAAAATAAGATGTATAAAACATAAACATCACATGCAATCAAAAATATGTGACATGATATGGCCATCATCATCTTGTGACTTTGATCTCCATCTCCAAAGGATCGTCATGATCTCCATCGTCACCGGCATGACACCATGATCTCCATCATCTTGATCTATATCAATGTGTCGTCACATGGTCGTCTCGCCAACTATTGCTCTTGCAACTATTGCTATCGCATAGCGATAAAGTAAAGCAATTATTTGGCGCTTGCATCTTATGCAATAAAGAGACAACCATAAGGCTTCTGCCAGTTGCCGATAACTTCAGAAAAACATGATCATCTCATACAACAACTTATATCTCATCACGTCTTGACCATATCACATCACAACATGCCATGCAAAAACAAGTTAGACGTCCTCTACTTTGTTGTTGCAAGTTTTACGTGGCTGCTACGGGCTGAGCAAGAACCGTTCTTACCTATGCATCAAAAACCACAACGATATTTCGTCAAGTTAGTGCTATTTTAAACCTTTGCAAGGACCGGGCGTAGCCACACTTGGTTCAACTAAAGTTGGAGAAAGTGACACCCGCAAGCCACCTATGTGCAAAACACCTCAGTAGAACCAGTCTCGCGTAAGCGTACGCGTAATGCCGGTCCGGCCGCTTCATCCAACAATACCACCGAACCAAAGTATGACATGCTGGTAAGCAGTATGACTTGTATCGCCCACAACTCACTTGTGTTCTACTCGTGCATATAACATCTACGCATAAAACCTGGCTCGGATGCCACTGTTGGGGAACGTAATAGTTTCAAAAAATTTCCTACACACACGCAAGATCATGGTGATGACGATCCGACCGATCCAAGTACCGAATGTACGGCACTTCCGAGTTCAGCACACGTTCAACTCGATGACGTCCCACGAACTCTGATCCAGCAGAGCTTTGCGGGAGTCTTCCGTTAGCACGATGGCGTGATGACGGTGTTGATGATGCTATCGACGCAGGGCTTCGCCTAAGCACCGCTATGATATTATCAAGGTGGAATATGGTGGAGGGGGGCACCGCACATGACTAAGAGATCAAGAGATCAATTGTTGTGTCTAGAGGTGCCCCTGCCCCCGTATATAAAGGAGGGAGGGAGAGTCCGGCCCTAAAGGAGGGCGCGCCAAGTGTGGGGAGTCCTACTAGGACTCCCAAGTCCTAGTAGGATTCCCCTTTCCTTTCCGGAGTAGGAGAGAAGGAAAGAGGAGGAGAGGGAGAAGGAAAAGGGGGCTGCACCGGGAGCTCCTATACGGCGCTGCAGGCGCCCGTTGGCGCTCCTGGCGCCTGCAGCGCCCCGTGCTGGGCCGGCCCACGGAACGCACAAATCACCGAACGCAAAAAATCTCGCGAAAAAAACAGAAACAAAAAGCGGTCCCCAGGATTCGAACTCAGCACATTATTTGATGATACACGCGCCACTAGCCACCCGAGCTGCTAGCTGTTTGTGACCAATAACAGAGGCAAGAGCGTAATAACAAGGTCGCAATGCTATTTTATTGAGCAAAACCATTCATCTATTGTACCACTTATTTTTTTTGAATTATTTGGAAAAAAATAATGATTTTGAAAAAATTTCTTCATTTTGGGAGAAAAAAGTTCATTGATTTTGCAAAGAAGGTTCATCAAAGTTGAAAAATGTTCACAGATTTTGAAAAAAAAAATCATATTTGAAAAGCGTTCATCGAATTTGAGAAAGGTTCATTAGTTCTGAAAAATGTTCAGAGATTTTGAAAAATGATCATTGAATTTGCAAAAAAAATTAATTTATTTCAAAAAAAGTTCATTGAATTTCAAAAAAGTTCGTAAAATCTGAAAATAGTTCATCAAAGTTTTAAAAAAGTTCACCGAATTTGAAAAAAGTTCATCCTATTTGGAAATAGTTCATAAAAATTGAAAAAAGTTCATCATATTTGGAAAAAAGGTTACCGAATTTGAAAAAAGTTCAGCGAATTTAAAAAAGTTCATCGACTTTAAAAAAGTTCACAAATCTAAAAAAAGAGTTCATCGATTTTATTTTATTTTTGCAAAAATTGAGAAAAGTTCACGCATTTGCAAAACAAAAAGGAAACAAAAAAGAAACTGAAAAAAGATAAGAAAAAAAGAAAACTGGTCGCGTTCTGGAGAAATAATAGAAGGAGAAAAAATGAGCAGCCTATCACATGAGTTGGGTTATCCCAAGTGGTTGCTGCGTTGCTACCGCATGGTGCAGGTTCCAAGTTCGAATCTCTTCTCTGCACACTTTTTTCAGTTTTTACAGAAAAGGAGAAGGGAAGGGAAGGAACTGGACCAGCCCAAAATAGTGCAGGGGGTTGCGCGCTGCAGGCGTCCGTTAGCAAAATGCCCTATAACGAGCACCTGCAGCGCCAAATAGGGTTTGTCGGCTGCACCCCTTGTCCAATTAGGACCAGAGGGGGGAGGGCACGCGCCTCCTTCCTCTTGGCCTCTCTCCTCTATTCCCATATGGCCCAATAAGGCCCATATACTCCCTGGCGAATTCCCATAACTCTCCGATACTCCGAAAAATACCCGAATCACTCGGAACCTTTCCGAAGTCCGAATATAGTCGTCCAATATATCGATCTTTACATCTCGACCATTTCGAGACTCCTCGTCATGTCTCCGATCTCATCCGGGACTCCGAACTACCTTCGGTACATCAAAACACATAAACTCATAATATAAATCGTCACCGAACTTTAAGCGCGCGGACCCTACGGGTTCGAGAACTATGTAGACATGACCGAGACATGTCTCCGGTCAATAACCAATAGCAAGACCTGGATGCTCATATTGGCTCCCACATATTCTATGAATATCTTTATCGGTCAAACCGCATAACAACATACGTTGTTCCCTTTGTCATCGGTATGTTATTTGTCCGAGATTCGATCGTAGGTATCTCAATACCTAGTTCAATCTCGTTACCGGCAAGTCTCTTTACTCATTATGCAATGCATCATCCCGCAACTAACTCATTAGTCACATTGCTTGCAAGGCTTATAGTGATGTGCATTACCGAGAGGGCCCGGAGATACCTCTCCGATAATCGGAGTGACAAATCCTAATCTTGAAATACGCCAACTCAACAACTAACTTCGGAGACACCTATAGAGCATCTTTATGATCACCCAGTTACGTTGTGACGTTTGGTAGCACACAAAGTGTTCCTCCGGTAAACGGGAGTTGCATAATCTCATAGTCATAGGAACATGTATAAGTCATGAAGAAAGCAATATCAACATACTAAACGATAAAGTGCTAAGCTAACGGAATGGGTCAAGTCAATCAAATCATTCTTCTAATGATGTGATCCCGTTAATCAAATGACAACTCATGTATATGGTAGGAAACACAACCATCTTTGATTCAACGAGCTAGTCAGGCATAGTAGTGATATTATGTTTGTCTATGTATTCACACATGTACTAAGTTTCCGGTTAATACAATTCTAGCATGAATAATAAACATTTATCATGAAATAAGGAAATAAATAATAATTGTATTATTGCCTCTAGGGCATATTTCCTTCAGAAAATTGCATCCTATTCATCGTGCATGCAGAGTTAATTTCCATGATAATGCGGTTTTGACTATTCCAAAGAGGTTAACCACCTCGAAAGAAATGAGTCTTTTGCAGGATCTATGGAAGAATAAAGGAAAAGATGCACAAAAAGAGCTAATAGCATGGATATTGTCTTTGGAGGCCAAGCTCTATGGAGCTCGGTTTTGAAAATTCCAAATTTTGTCAAATTTCATATTTTCTACATTTCAAAAAATTCTGAAAAAAACACACATATACATGAAGGCATAACACACATGTTTGTAAATTTTCAGGGCAAAATAAGTTGAAAGTAGGGCTCTGCAAAAAAGACAAATCTGGGGCTTTTTAGCACATGATACTATTCATCCTCACGGGCCATGAATTTGTCTCTTTTGTACAAGTCACATTTCAAAGTTTTTCATTCTAAAATTTTACACACATACACATTACATACTTGTATACTTGCACAATTTTTTTCAGAATTTTTTAAACCGAAAAGTTTGAATTTCGATTTGTTTTCAAAAAAAGGCCTCCATGGCTCCCGGGAGCCAAACGTCCGCTCTCGCCAATAGCACCCCTAGATACATGGTTGCAAGAAATGGTAATTAAGAGAACATTTTATTATTATTTTATATATACCAACCTAACTTACAGCCAACAAAAGGGGATCACGGAGAACAAATTATCACAGCTGAACAAGTGTGCCCAGAAGAAGAAAGCCTCGTGGGAAGTGGATGAAATCCCACCTCCCACTCCCAAGAGTAATCTTTTGCTCACACTTAGTAAGTTTTTCGATGATGCAACTCTGAAGAAGAGCATAAAATCCATGAATACATTAGAACTGCTAGAATTTTTAAATACATGCGCATATATGCTATGTTCTACTATGTATGAAGTTTTCTTGTAGATGTTGCTGGTCTCCAAAGCATCTTGACTTCCAATGCACAAAAAACTATGACGAGGTGGTAGGACACTACAACAATAGTAAAAATGCCACCAAGAAAATCATGGGGTGTGTGTTAAGAACAAGTGCATGGAAATTATCTGCCAAAATTGAAGCCGTTGAAGCTCGTAGGAAAGATGAAATTCTTGACTGGATGCATTCTCTGGTGGATTCCTTCAATTATTATTGTCGAGAATATCTGCACCGTGAGGGTGTTGGCGAGGCCGCACCATGAAGGTCGTGATAGAGGTCGCGCCGTGGGGGTCGTGGCGGAGCCAGACCGTGAGGGTGTTGGCGGGGCCACACCATGAGGGTCGTGACGGAGGTCGCGCCGTGAGGGTCGTGGCAGAGACCGCGCCATGCGAGCCATGGCGGCCGCTGTCATGCTGGGGCTGAGGTGGAGGATGAGTCATGAGGGCCGCCGCGACTGCTGTCAGGCTGGGACTAAAGTGGAGGACGTGACATGAGGGCCTTGGCCACTGCCGTGCTGGGGCTGAGGCCGAGCCGTAGAGGACGTGCCATGAGGGCCTTGGCGCTGCTGCTGGGCCGAGGCGGTGGTCGCGCCAGGCACCGATATTGTACCGCTCCACATTTTTCCGGGAGCTCCTAATCCGCGCTTTCAGCGCCGGTTAGGAGAACTGGCGCCCACAGCTCTCGTAGCTGGACTGTATCTGCAGTGGCCCATACTCATCCGTTCGACACTGTAAAAGAAGAATCTTTCGTTAACTGTGAGTAGCAGGACTCGAACTCCAGTCGTCAGGAACAGTAGTTAATCACACTAGCCATCAGACACTCTTATTCAAGTATCGTTTTATGCTATCCAGAAATTCTATAACATTTCCAATCAACAATATGTCATCCACATATAATATTAGAAATGCTACAGAGCTCCCACTCACTTTCTTGTAAATACAGGCTTCTCCAAAAGTCTGTATAAAACCATATGCTTTGATCACACTATCAAAGCGTTTATTCCAACTCTAAGAGGCTTGCACCAGTCCATAAATGGATCGCAGGAGCTTGCACGCTTTGTTAGCACCCTTTGGATCGACAAAACCTTCTAGTTGCATCATATACAACTCTTCTTCCAGAAATCCATTCAGGAATGCAGTTTTGACATTCATCTGCCAAATTTCATATCATAAAATGCGACAATCGCTAACATGATTCAGACAGACTTAAGCATCGCTACGAGTGAGAAAGTCTCATCGTAGTCAATGCCTTGAACTTGTCGAAAAACTGTCGCAACAAGTCGAGCTTTGTAGACAGTAACATTATCGTCAGCGTCAGTCTTCTTCTTGAAGATTCATTTATTTTTTATGGCCTGCTGATCATCGGACAAATCCACCAAAGTCCACACTTTCTTCTCATACATGGATCCCATTTCAGATTTCATTGCCTCAAGCCATTTCGCAGAATCTGGTCTCATCATCACTTCCTGATAGTTCGTAGGTTCATCATGGTCTAGTAACATGACTTCCAAAACAGGATTATTGTACCACGCTGGTGCGGACCGTACTCTGGAAGACCTATAGGTTCTGTAGTAACTTGATCTAAAGTTGATCATCATCATTAGCTTCCTCACTAATTGTTGTAGGAATCACTGGAACTGATTTCTGTGATGAACTACTTTCCAATTCGGGAGAAGTTACAACTACCTCATCAAGTTCTACTTTCCTCCCAGTCACTTCTTTTGAGAGAATCTCCTTCTCTAAAAAGGATCCATTCTTAGCAACGAATATCTTGCCTTCGGATCTGTTTCCTTTGGGTACCCTATGAAGATGCACTTCTCCGATTTAGGTTCGAGGTTATCAGGTTGAAGCTTTTTCACATAAGCATCGCATCCCCAAACTTTAAGAAATGACAACTTTGGTTTCTTGCCAAACCACAGTTCATAAGGCGTCATCTCAACGGATTTTGATGGTGCCCTATTTAACGTGAATACAACTATCTGTAAAGCATAATCCCAAAACAATAGCAGTAAATCAGTAAGAGACATCATAGATCGCATCATATGCAATAAAGTACGGTTATGACGTCCGGACACACCATTACGCTGTGGTGTTCCAGGTGGCGTAAGTTGCGAAACTATTCCACATTGTTTCAAATGAAGACCAAACTTGTAACTCAAATATTCGCCTCCACGATCAGATCGTAGAAACTTTATTTTTTTGTTACGATGATTTTCCACTTCACTCTGAAATTCTTTGAACTTTTCGAATGTTTCAGACTTATGTTTCATTAAGTAGATATACACTACTAGAGGAAAGCTTACCAGTAGCGCTGTTTTTTATACCAGTAGCGCGGGCACCAGCGCTACTGCTACGGCGCTACAGCTATTTTGTAGCAGTAGCGCGTTTCTAGACCAGCGCTACTGGTAAGTTCAAGTACTAGTAGCACGTTTTTAGGCCAGCGCTACTGCTAACATTTATGTTTTTTTAATATTTTGGCGTTGTACATGTTTAAACAGATATATCTTTTATACAATAACAACTCATGATGAACTAGTCTGTTTAAATAGCATATTCATTACCACTAGTCATCACCACCAAACAATGTTCGTCAATGAGACATCATATATATAACAAGTTGGTCACTAGTCATAATCACAACTCCTCATCCTCCTCATCGACTCTAACACATTGTAGCACATAATAACACATTCTACCTAGGACCTACTCCTCTCATAGGACCTACTCTACCCTCTCTTAGGTAAAATATCATAAAACAAGATAGGCATTGACTCTTCATTAAGGAAACTAGACTCTCCATAATGAAGAATGAAGATCATCCTGTCTCCAAGTCTTGGCCTACGCACAATATTGCTTCCAAGTAGCTCTCTACGATGGTTGAAACATTTTTCCAATCATTTATTATCATGGCTTCCTCGCTTTTAGAAATCCGGTATGGACAGGAGTAATGTGGATACTGCGGCTGACCTGGCCGTGGTGGCCGTAAGCTCATAACATCAACGCGACCTCTTGGCAACATCAGATGAGGCACACAATCCATCGGGATTTTCTGTTCAAAAACATAGTAATAACTTTGTAGTTAGCAGTGTAGTTTAGTTTTAGAAAAATTTATACAAAAGATGCACGGATGTCGTAATAGTAGAAAATCTTACCATGATGTCTCCATTGATGTTACCATAGCACACCGCGTGCACTAGTGGCACATATTGACCATAATTTTGAGGAATTCGATAATAGCTATTGTAATTCTCAGGATCGGTAAAAAATGCGATAAGTCCATCTTTCTCCTTATAAGTTAATTGTGCTTCATCATTGTAGTAGTAGGTTCTGTCTACCATCTTCCGTACATTTTTTGAAGAATGAAAATGAGCTGTCAATGGAAATAAGCTGTCAAATATTTTTGAAATAAACAATATTGTCGGGGCGTCTCTCTATGCGGCCACGAGCACCTATGGGGCAGGGGGCCCCTTCTAGTCCGGCAAGGGAGCGGAGGGCGTGCGCAGAGCAGATCGAGGTCGGGCGCGCGGGGGAGACGGGCGATTTTTACCCAGCTTCGGGGCTCTCCGGAGAGATAAAACCCCTACTGCTGCTTTGTGTTTGTATTTGTTCTTGCTCGAGAGCGCGAGCGTATGGTGGTGTTGGATCTATGAACGGTGGAACCCTAGTGTGGAAAAGTTCCGAACCGCCGAACCCCTTCTACGTGCGCATGGGCCTCCCTTTTATAGTCTGAAGGGAGCACCCACAGGTGGCAGCGTAGGAAGAGGGGGTAAAAAAGTAAAGACGCAGGTTGGTACAACAGTGTCCTACCTAACTCTGACGGCAGGGGACAAGGGTATTTAATGCCCGTTCGGTCGCCCCAACAGTGTAAAGAAACGACCGTTAGGTGAGCCACCGGTTGCCACGATGGCCTCCTTGTCAGCTCTGCTTGCCACCTCGCTACGCATGGTTGTGCAGCGCCTCGCCACGTGCTCCTGGGATGGCCCTGGGGCGACACGTTGCTGGACGCGCTGGAGTTTGGGTGCAGGGTGGCAGCCTTGCCGCGGCAAGCGCCTTGCCGCGGCCCTTCTCTTGTTGCATCGGCAAGCTTGCCGGTCGTCGGGCCTTGCCGGGACACGCGGGGCGTCACGGCAAGTTCCTCTGGAGCGCCTTGGTTGGCCTTCCCGGCAAGCTCCTCTTGCCGGGGCCTTTGTCTTCTTAGCTGATACTTTGTTCTTGAATGGTAGTAATAGAAAATGACGGAGGGTCTTGGCGGGCGCCCGGCAAGCCCTGCCGCGGGGCGCTGCGACTGCCCGTGCACAAGTTCGGGGTACTAAGGTACCCCCTACTTTAGTACACCGACAGGAGCCCCCGGGCCTGGGCCATACACGGTGCCGAGCGCTGTTGGGCCAGGCCCAAAACAGTGCACGGGCACGCGCGGCCTGGGTCCACACACAATCGGATTCCGTGTCCATCGCGTCCTCTCGCAACGGCACGCGTCGATTGCGGCGTCGTGGGAGAGAACGCGGTCAATACTTAATCTCCAGGAAATGCGTAACGTTCGCATCCCCTGTTTATAATCAGAGGAAGCGGGGCTGTTCCCCCACTTCGGCCACTTGCAGTTCCTTCCTCCGAAAGCTCCGCCGCTCCCCTCCACTTCCCAAGTCGAAAGAGAGCCGTGCTCTGCCGCCCTTCGCCGCCGACGCTGCCGTCGCCTTCGCCTTCCCCCGCCGCTCCCGCCATGGCTCCGAAGACCGGGAAGGCTACGAAGGCTGCGAAGGCTTCGAAGGCTGCGAAGTCGGCCGAGGCGCTGGAGCTCGAGGCTCTGCGCAAGAAACATGTGCTTTTCCTCCCCGAGCTCACCCAGGAGGCGTTGCGGGCGGAGTTCTACCTTTTCTGGTCGACGGAAACGCGGGCGCATCCGCGCACGCTGGTGCTTTCCGCGGAGGCCTCCAAATCGAAGAAGTGCCCCAGAGGGTACTACTTCTTCCCTGTGTTCTTCTATTGCGGGCTCTGCCCACCTTTTTTCAATTTCTTTTGCGACATCATGAACACCTACGGGTTTCATCTGCTCGATTTCACCCCCAACGCCCTTCTGACAATGGTGGTTTTCGCACACCTCTGTGAGAACTTCGTTGGTATCCTCCCCAATGTTGCTCTTTTTCGTCATTATTTCTCCCCTCGGGCCGAGAAAGGGGAGCCTCTGGCTGGCGGAATCGCCTGGACCTCCCGGATGGGCATGAAGGAGGTGTACTTGACGGGCGAGCTCCGCAGCAAGTGGGACGAGTGGAGGGCGGAGTGGTGCTGGATCTGTGATGCCAATCCTCCGCCATTCACTAAGCTACGCCAGACTCGGGTTGTGCGCGGCAGCGACTGGAGTAACCTGTCGCCAGATGATGCCAAGCTGACGATCGCCACCACCCGAATCCTCCGGCTCAGGCATGCCGGACTCACAACAGGGGCAGTCGGCGCAGATTTCCTTCGCCGTCGCATTGCCCCTCTGTAGGCGAGGGGGAGGCCCGCCTGGCTGTTTAGCGGCCCGGCGGATTTCATGAGGCTGCGCCCAGGCCTCAACTTCAACTTCACGGTTATGGAGCTTGACGCGATGCTGAGGGAGATGTTCAAGCACGACGCCAATCATCCAGAGTGGTTCCAGTTGCCGCATGATGTCGTCCCCTTGTGTAACAACTCCCAGCGCGATCGCATCTGCGCAATGATGCCAGAGTGCGACTCGCATGGGATAAGTGCCAATTGGATAGAGCCCGCTGCCGAGGTCGTGCAACAATTCTTCGATGACTTGTCGGAGGTGGCAGTCAACTCCGACGAGCAGAAGCTCCTCACCCGCGCCACAACTGCCAATGAGCTGGCGTACATTGCTAGCAGGGCCGAAGAGGCGGCGGCAGCCACCGCCGCGGGCGAGTTTGGCTTCACGCTGGCGAAGGCGGATGCAGCTGAGGCGGCAAGCCTTGCCACCCGGGAAGATCTTGCCGGAGAAGGAGATGGCGAAGGGGAGGCGAGGCCAAAGCGAGTGAGCCCGTGGAGGGCGCGAGCGGCCAGCCGTCTTCGAGCAACTTGTCGCAGGCGGAGCCCCCAGCGCAGCCCCAATTCCGACCGAGGAGGCGCCTCCGTCGGGTTGGAGAGCTGGCAGAGGAGCAGGCCGTCCAGCAGCCGCGGCGCCGTGGGACACGATCCACCGCGGCAAGCAACGTTGCTGCGGGAGGGTCCCAGGCCGTGCAGGCAGCTGAGGCGGGGTCTTCCCGGGCCGCCACGCCTGATCCTGCCGCAGCCCTCGGCAAGCGCCGGAGGGAGCCTACTCCTCCGCCACGTCGCGCCGAGAGGGTACCGGAGTTCGACCTCTCCGCGCTGAGCTCCGGTGATGATGAAGAGGAGGAGGAGGAGGAGGAGTAAGGCTTTCTTCTTATTGTACTTGTCTTTCTATGATCCTTGTTGTTGTTTGCCTTGTATCTAATCTGCTTCTCTCCAAACCCCTGTTCTGTCTCAGGACTTTGGCGGAGAGGGCGGCGAAGAGGGCCAAGGTCCCCGTGGTTAACATCGAGGACGATCCTGCCGTGGTGGCAGAAGATACGTTCGAGACCACCTGGACGGACCCGGTCCCTTCCCCTCAAAGGAGCTCCCAGCACAGCCCCCAGCGTAAGTGCATTGGTTTGCTTTCCTGTTGTGGGGCGCGCATGGGTGCTTCTTCTTCTGCTGACATCTTGATTGTTGACTCTTTTGTATATAGGAGCAGAACAGGCCCACCAGGAGCAGTCGGAGGCCGACCCGGAGGTGTCGTCGGCCTCGACTACGCCGCCAAGGGCCGATTCCCCGATATGAGAGCATTCCCCAGCAAGGAGGGGATCTCCGGCAAGGGGCGGAACTGGTGAGCCCCCGGTGGTGGAGCCCATGACCACAGAGCCCAGCACAGGTGACCCTCCCTGTCGGAAACTTTCCCTTGGGTTCTGCTGATCTTCTTTCTCTATCTTTTGGATATCTGCTTGATTTTTCCTTTCCCTTCCTGTCTTCAGATCCTCCTCTTGGGGACCCAATGGAAACTGAGGCCACCGGCGTGGAGGGCATGCGCGGCAACGCTGGGGATGTCGCCGCTGATGAGGAAGAGGCCGGCGCGGAGGAGCCCGCCGGCGAGGAGGCCGCCAAGGCCGCTGGCACAGGGGCTGGCGAGGGGTCCGGTGATCGTACTGATGACCCGGGGGACGCAGGAGCGCGAGGCGCTGCTCCGACTGCCGACGCCTCCACCACTGACGCAGCGCTGGGCTCCGAGGAGCCCCAGCCAGGTGCTTACTTGAAGGCCGGCGAGGGCGTATACATCAAGCTTCCCTGGGCGTTGAGCTCCAGGGCGCCGGTCGAAGGAGAGGAGTTTGACGGGGAGGTACTTGCCTCCGCTGGGCTGGTGGTGGTCGACAAGCCAGGCAGCAGCAGCGGCGAGTCCGAGGAGGAGCAACTGCTCCGAAGGCTGGTGTCACTCTACCGCGCCCGGCAAGCGAAGCTTGAGTCCCGGGAAGACAAGAGTTGACATAGAGAAACATGCGCAAGAGCTCCGGAACCGCAACCAGGAGGCCCTCCGATCCATTGCAGAGGAGAGGGTGCAGCTCGGTGAGGCAAAGGAGGCGTTCATCCTGGAGAAGGCTGAAGCCGAGGAGCAGCAGAGGCTCGCCGCCGAGGAGATGTCCAGACGGGAAGGTGAGCTGACACAGAAGAAAGCCAGCCTGGACAGTCACGAGGAGGAGCTCGAGGCACGAGAGCAGTCGCTTGGCGGGACACTCAAGGAGGAAAAAAACGCAGCCGCGGCCGCCGAGGCCGCCAAGAAGGATTTAGAGGAGAGGGTGGCGCGGCTGGAGGCGGATATGGGGAAGAAGAACGAAGAGCTTGCCGCACTCCAGCGTGAGCGCGAGAAGGATGCACTTTCCCACGGTGATCTGCAAGCTCAACTTGCCGAAAGGATCAAGGAGCTGAACGCCGCCAAGGACTCAAGCGCTGATCTGGAGCTGAAGTTGGCCACCTTGGCGGAGACGCTGGACGCCGCCAAGAAGCGAGAAGACGACTTGAGGAAGGAGCTCAAGGGCAACGTGGAGCTGCTGACGAGGGCCGCCGAGGCCCAGAACACCTTCAAGACCACGGTGGAGCTCTGGACGGAGGGCCTCGTCAACATCGCCGCGCTTCGACGAGGAGCTGGCGAGGCTGGACTTGACGGGCTTCGGGTACTCTACTGAGGAGAATCTCCAGCCCAGCGCCAAGCTCACGCTTTTCTTCAAGGATGTGGTGATGGCTCTCCGGCAGCTCCGGGAAAGGATCCCGAAGCAGCTGGCCGACGAGTCGCGCGCGATCTGCGCCGGGGTCTTGGAGAAGGTGTTGGTGAAGGTCCTCTTCCGCAACCCGGGCATCGACCTCTCCCGCGTCACCAAGATGTTGCCGGAGGGCGCTGATCTTGAGGAGCTCAGGGCCATCGTCGCACCCATTGTGGACAAGGTGAACGAGGTCAGGAGGGTCGACGGCGGGCGCGTGGATTAGGCCGCCCTTCTTCTCCCTTTTTCTTGCTGCTGCCGTTTTGGTTACGAGAACAATTTAGTCAGTGCCACAATAAGTCATTCTTGTAATATAACTTTATCCTGGGCACTGCTTGCTATGTTATTTCCTTTACTATGTTACATCCCTTGTATGCTTTTACTCTACGCTTCGAGGGAACTTGCCGGCGCAAGCACACTTGCTGAGTGCGGAACATCAGCAGCCCGCTGGCGGTGCAGCCTCCGGCAAGAAACCTTGTCGGGGCTATTTGCAACTCGCTTGTATTGTTGAGCGGACTCGAAAACAAATCAAGGGTGCAATCTTGCCGCGAGTCGATTCCTCCGCGCACAAGTTTTCCATACAAGGCACGAACGTTCAAGGAATATAACTTAAAATTTTTAAAATTGACTAAGCTCAAACTTTGGCAACTTAGCTTTTCTGTTGTCTTCGTCCCGGCAAGGCTAGATTCCTTTGAACGATGCCTGGTCCAGACCTTTATCTCCTCCTCCCCCCCTGGTGAACTTGTGGGCGGCGGAGCCTTCTTTTTGAGAAGAAAGAAGAGAAAATAATGATATGGAACCCTAAGGTTCTTTATTGCTTACCGGGGGTAAGTGCTGCACAAAGTGTCAGATATACATGCATGAAAAAGAAAGATGCACTAAATTTGACAAGATGTGCAGGGCACATAAGCTTTATTTGTGCCCGGGAGCTGCGCCCGGCTTTGTACAAAGTGTTACGTGCAACAGCGGCAAGGCTCGTACAAAAGGTGGTTGCCGGAACGGGTCCGGCAACCGCGCCTTATGGGTAAAACTTGCGAAGATGTTCTATATTCCAGGAGTTGCTCACCGGAACGCCATCTTCGGTCTCAAGGCGGACAGCGCTGGGCCTAGTGACTCGTTTCACCCGATAAGGGCCTCCCACTTCGGCGCCAACTTGTTTGAATTCTTGGCGGATTGAACGCGCCGAAGAACAAGGTCGCCTTCCTCGAAGCTTCTGGCGTTAACTTTGCAGCTATGATAGCGGCGCAAAGCTTGCTGGCAGCGAGCAGCTCGCACAGCAGCCTGAAGACGATCTTCCTCGAGGAGCAGCGCGTCATCTTGCCGCAGCTGCTCTTGCTCAAACTCATCATAAGCGAGCACTCGTGGCGATCCGTATACGAGTTCCATGGGGAGAACTGCTTCTGCTCCATAGACAAGAGCAAAAGGTGTCTGGCCAGTGGCTTGATTTGGCGTCGTCCTGATTGACCAAAGCACCACCGGCAACTGCTTGATCCAATTTTTTCCGCACTTGTGCAGCCTGTCGAAAGTTCTGGTCTTGAGCCCGCGCAGCACTTCAGCGTTTGCCCTCTCCGCTTGACCGTTGCTTCTTGGGTGAGCAACAGAAGCAAAGCAGATCTTGGTGCCAAGATCTTGGACGTACTGCATGAAGGTGTGACTCGTAAATTGTGTGCCATTGTCGGTGATGATCCTGTTAGGGATTCCGAAACGGCAAACAATCGACCTGAAGAACTTGACTGCTGACTGTGCTGTCACCTTCCTCACTGGTTCCACTTCCGGCCACTTTGTGAACTTGTCGATTGCAACGTACAAGTACTCAAAGCCCCCGACAGCTCGGGGAAAGGGGCCGAGGATGTCGAGCCCCCAGACTGAAAAATGGCCAGGATAAAGGGATTGTTTGGAGAGCTTGAGCTGGCTGATGAATCTGTTTGGAATGGAACTGGCATGCTTCACACTTGGTTACTTGTGCAGTTGCATCCTGGAGGGCTGTCGGCCAGAAGAAACCTTGCCGTAAAGCCTTGCCGGCAAGTACTCTTGCGCCAATGTGGTGACCACATATGCCTCCATGTATCTCCGCCAACAACTCTTGTCCATCTTCCCGGGAAATGCATTTCAATTTCACTCCGTTGAATCTTTTTCTGTACAGTATGTCATCGACAAACTGGTACATACTTGATTGTCGAGCTACTTTTTCTGCTTCTTCTTGTTCCTCGGGAAGTTCTCCTATCTGAAGGAAATGGACTATTGGCTGTGCCCAGGCTGGAGCTTGTGGCTCGACAGCAAGGACTAAAGGCGCAAAGGCCGCTGCAGGAACATCCGCTCCGACGGCAAGGATCGGGGATCCTGCCGGAGTGTGATGTTCCCCGGCAAGCGTGTCGGGACACAGCTTGTCGGGAGCGTCAGCTTCAACGAAGCAAGCCCTGGGGCTTGTCGGAGCAGACTGCTCGTCAGCTTTTTCTGTTTTGAGCCTGGGAACCTTCTTGGCGGCGGCTTCTGGGAGCTCTGCCGGGAAGTGGTCGCCAGCAGGCAATTTTCTCTTCTTGATCTGTTCAGTTGATGGTGTGATGGATGGCTGAGTCAGCTTGAGCACAAAAATCCCTGGTTCCACAGGCAACTTGAGTGCAGCACATTTTGACAGGCCATCTGCAATGTCGTTCTGAGTCCTTGGAACATGTTCCATTTGTAGGCCGTCAAAATGTTCCTCTAGCTTTCTCACTTCATCGATGTATGCTTCCATCAACGGACTCTGGTAATCTTTGTTGACCTGGCGGACGACAAGCTGTGAGTCCCCCCTGACAATAAGTTTCTTAATCCCAAGCTCTGCTGCTATCCTGAGTCCGGCAAGCAAGCCTTCATACTCCACAGTATTATTTGTTGCTTGCTCCTTGGGAAAGTGCATTTGGACCACATACTTGAGGTGCTCTCCGGTGGGGGCGACAAGTAGTACGCCCGCACCGGTGCCTTGCAGCGAGAAGGCACCATCAAAGTACATGATCCATTCTTTGCTAACTTCCTTGACGAGGAGGCTCTTCTCTGGAGTTTCTTCATCCGGTGTTGGCGTCCATTCTGCTATAAATTCTGCCAAAGCTCAGCTCTGAATTGTTGAAGTACTTTCAAACTTGAGGCCAACGCTCGACAATTCCAGTGCCCACTCGACAATCCTGCCCGTTGCTTCTGGATTCTGCAGTATCCTCTTCAGCGGAAAGCGAGTGACAACCGTGATTTCATGTGCTTGAAAATAATGGCGCAGCGTTCTTGAGGCCATGAGTAGGCCGAAAAGCAACTTCTGCACACCGGAGTACCTTGATCTAGCCCCTTGCAAAAGGGAACTGACAAAGTAAATTGGGCGCTGCACCTTCCTCTTCTGTTTTTCTTCCGGCAACTGCACAGATCCATCCTTGGCGGAGCCAGAACTTGTCGGATCAGGGCTTGCCGGGCTAGAGCTTGTCGGAGAAGCCCCCGGCTTGTTGCTGGATTCATTTGCCGCGGCTGCTGGCTCATCATCTGCCTCCCTCTCTGCCACTAACGCAGCACTAACCACTTGATTGGTTGCGGCCAGGTATAGCAGCAACTTCTCTTGTGGCTTAGGCGTGACAAGTGTTGGAGTGGAGGACAAATATTTCTTCAAGTCCTGCAGCGCAGCCTCCGCTTCCGGAGTCCATTTCATGGGGCCTGCCTTTTTCAAGATTTTGAAAAATGGCAGGGCGCGTTCAGCGGACTTGGAAATGAACCTACTGAGAGCAGCAACGCAGCCGGCAACTTTTCGCACGTCCTTGATTCGTTTTGGTGCTTCAATCTGCTCAATGGCCTTGATCTTCTCGGGATTGGCTTCAATCCCCCTCTGAGACACAAAGAACCCGAGAAGCTTGCCGGAAGGAACTTCGAACACACACTTCTCGGGGTTCAACTTAAGATTGACCTTGCGCAGATTTGCAAAAGTCTCATCGAAATCTTGGATCAGAGTCTCTTTGTCCTTGCTCTTGACCACTATGTCGTCCATGTAAGCTTCTACATTTCTGTGCAACTGTGGCTCGAAAGCATGACTGACTACTCTTGCGAATGTTGAACCGGCATTCTTTAGTCCGAAAGGCATCCGTACGAAGCAGTACGTGCCACACGGAGTAATGAACGCGGTTTTCTCCTCATCCTCTTCTGCCATGAAGATTTGATGATACCCTGAGTATGCATCAAGGAACGAAAGCAGATCACACCCTGCTGTGGAGTCAACAATCTGGTCAATGCGCGGCAAGGGAAATGGATCCCTGGGACAGGCTTTATTAACGTCAGTGAAGTCGATACAAAGCCTCCACTTCCCATTTGCCTTGCGCACGACTACTGGATTTGCTAGCCACGTCGGATGAAGTACTCCTCGGACTAGGCCTGCTGCTTCCAACTTCTTGATTTCTTCTGCTATGAACTCTTGATGCTCTACTGCTTGCTTTCTGATTCTTTGTTTGACGGGCCGTGCGTGAGGGCAGACTGCAAGGTGGTGCTCAATCACTCCCCTGGGAACACCGGGGATGTCAGATGGTTGCCATGCAAACACATCGACATTCGCCCGCAGGAAAGCGACGAGCGCGCTTTCCTATTAAGGATCAAGCGTGGCACTGATGGTGAAGGTACCACCAGTGCCGTCCTCCTTGGCGGCCACTTTCTTGGTCTCTGGTGAAGCTGTCTTCGCCCTCTTGCACTTGCCGGTGGAGCTCGATGGTGCGTCCTCGACAGTAGCGCAGCACTCCGAAGAGGTGCGCTTGCCGGAGTGGGCATCAGAGCTACTCTTGCCGGACTTGGACTTCTTCTTCCCCCGGGGAGCTTCAGCGGCAAGTGGTTTGTGTTCTGCTGTGGCTGCTGCTTCCCGGTAGATCTTGTCGGTACAGATAAGTGCATCCTTCTTGTCACCTTGGACAGAAATGACACTTATCGGACCAGGCATCTTGAGCACATTGTAGGCATAGTGAGAGGCTGCCATGAACTTGGCAAGCGCTGGACGACCGAGTATCCCATTGTATGGCAATGGGAAATCAGCAACGTCGAACGTGACTCTCTCTGTCCTAAAATTCAGCTCGCTGCCAAATGTCACGGGCAGTGTGATCTTCCCCTTCGGCCTGCTCCTTCCCGGATTTATCCCTTGAAAGGTACCAGTTTCTTCGAGCCCGCTGTCGGGGATCTGGAGCTTCTTGAGCACTGCGGAGGAAATCAGGTTCAGGCCGGCCCTGCCGTCAACCAACATCTTTGTGACCTTGAGGTTGCGGATTGTTGGTGAGACCAACATCGGCAAGCACCCGACTGCAGTGATGCGGTCAGGGTGATCCTCAACATCGAAGACGATGGGCGTGCTGGACCACTTCAGAGGCTTGCGCGACTCGACAGACGGCTCTGCTGCGTTTACTTCTCGCACCCACTACTTGAGTTGGCGGTGCGAGGTGTGCAGAGAGGCACCGCCGTCAATGCACAACACCTCCGTTGCCTTCTGAAACTCTTGGTCATCAGTCTCATCTTCCTCCACCTCATCATCCTCATCTTCATCTTCGTTCTTGTCGCGGCCACGGGAAGGCCTGTCTCCTTGCCGCGGCTTGGCCTTGCCGCGGTGCCCTCCCCGGGCGGGGAACTTCTTGCCGGATCCCCCGCCACCTCCCAGGGCTTTCTCCTTGTCGCGGCGCTCGTACTCAGCTTTCTGTAGCTCCGCCATCTGCTCGACTTTCTTGCAGGTTTGGAGATCATGGCCCTTGGTGCGGTGGATCTTGCAATACCGCTTGCCGGAGCCATCTTGCTTGTCGGCGGCTACCACAGCCTCGCCGGAGTCATCAGCTTTGGCCTTGTCGGAGCCGCCTCCGTTGCCGGAATGCTCGACAACTAGCACATCCTTAGCCTTTCTCTTCCTGTTGTTCCGCCTCCGGTTCTTCCTTGCCGGGGCGGCATCCTCACTGTCAGATCCTTCTGCTCCTGCAATCTCTCCGGGGATTTTCCTCCCCTCCTCAGCCCGTGCACACTTGTTGGCCAGAGCATAGAGCTCGCTGACATCTCTGATCTTGCACATCGCCATCTCCTCCCTCATCCTGCGGTTACGCACGTTCTGATGGAATGCGCTGATAACCGCGGCAGGGTGGACGTCTGGGATGTTGCGCTGCACCTGGCTGAATCTATGTATGTACTTGCGCAGGGGCTCTCCCTCCTTCTGGACGAGCAGATGCAGATCACTCTCCTGGCCATGGGGTTTGTGGCCGCCTGTGAAGGCGCCGACAAACTGATGACACAGGTCCGCCCATGAAGAGATGGAGCCGTCCGGCAAGTGCATGAGCCAAGATCTGACGTTGGGCTTGAGCACCAACGGGAAGTAGTTGGCGAGGATTTTCTCGTCGCGCCCTCCGGCAGCCTGCACCGCGATGGTGTAGATGCTGAGGAACTCCGACGGATGTATCCTGCCATCATACTTCTCGGGCACGTCGGGCTTGAAGTTCTTGGTTCTGGGCCACTGGACTTGCCGCAGCTCACGGGTGAACGCAGGGCAACATGCCGCGTACGGCAAGTCGCCTGGTTCCCCAGGCGCATGCATATCGATAGTGGGCCCAGCGCGCTGGTCAGATTGACGTCGCGCTTCCCTTCTGCGCTCGATGCGAGTGCGAGTGTCTTCGTGCTGTCGTTCTTGGAGAACGTGGCGTTGATCGCGGCGGGTTCGCGGGTCCGACGACGCGGTGGAGTCGGCGTCGGGGTTGGCCCGGCGAGCCGGCAAAATTGGCCTTCGGAACTGGGAGTGCACGGAGGTGGCACCCCCAGCGGTCTTGTCGGCATCGGCTTGCGCCTGGGCGCCTCGCCGGGGCTTCGATGCGCTCGGTTGCCGGGGCTTGTCGCCGTTGGCGAAGCCGATGAGGCTATAAATGGTCATCCTCCAGTCGTCAATCTTGTGTGGCGCCGGAGGGTAATCTAGAAACAGCTGGGCTCGTGCCAGCGCTTCCTCTGCTGTCTTGGGTGGCGGTGGCGACGAGCGGCGCGAGGAGTGGGATGTGCTCGGACTTCCAACTGGATTGGAAGGAGCAACGCCCCGTCCGGGCGACCGCACCTCACTTGCGCCAGCATGCTGGCGTGCATGCTGGTTTCGAACGTCTCGCGACCCACCAGCTTGGCCTTGCTCCAATGCGATCACGGTGCTAGGAGCACCGGGGCGTTGTCGACCTTGCACCTCCTGGGAAGGGTGTGGTGTCTGCACGGTCGCTGACGCTTGCGGGGCCTTGTTTTTGGACCTGGTGACGACGTGAGTCCCACCGTCGGCACCCGCTCCTCTGCCGGCGTCCACTCCACCGCCCGCTTGCTCCGGCGGTGGTGGAAGAATCGATGTAGACGGAGCGGCCACCTCCGAAGGCTGCTTCTTTGGCGGCATGTTGATGAAGGCGTTGATGTAGCGCGCGCGGAGACCGGATCAGATGCTCCCGACCTCGACGCACCCCTACCTGGCGCGCCAAAGATGTCGGGGCATCTCTCTATGCGGCCACGAGCACCTATGGGGCAGGGGGCCCCTTCTAGTCCGGCAAGGGAGCGGAGGGCGTGCGCAGAGCAGATCGAGGTCGGGCGCGCGGGGGAGATGGGCGATTTTTACCCAGCTTCGGGGCTCTCCGGAGAGATAAAACCCCTACTGCTGCTTTGTGTTTGTATTTGTTCTTACTCGAGAGCGCGAGCGTATGGTGGTGTTGGATCTATGAACGGTGGAACCCTAGTGTGGAAAAGTTCCGAACCGCCGAACCCCTTCTACGTGCGCATGGGCCTCCCTTTTATAGTCTGAAGGGGGCACCCACAGGTGGCAGCGTAGGAAGAGGGGGTAAAAAAGTAAAGACGCAGGTTGGTACAACAGTGTCCTACCTAACTCTGACGGCAGGGGACAAGGGCATTTAATGCCCGTCCGGTCGCCCCAACAGTGTAAAGAAACGACCGTTAGGTGAGCCACCGGTTGCCACGATGGCCTCCTTGTCAGCTCCGCTTGCCACCTCGCTCCGCATGGCTGTGTAGCGCCTCGCCACGTGCTCCTGGGATGGCCCTGGGGCGACACGTTGCTGGACGGGCTGGAGTTTGGGTGCAGGGTGGCAGCCTTGCCGCGGCAAGCGCCTTGCCGCGGCCCTTCTCTCGTTGCGCCGGCAAGCTTGCCGGTCGTCGGGCCTTGCCGGGACGCGTGGGGCGTCGCGGCAAGTTCCTCTGGAGTGCCTTGGTTGGCCTTCCCGGCAAGCTCCTCTTGCCGGGGTCTTTGTCTTCTTAGCTGATACTTTGTTCTTGAATGGCAGTAATAGAAAATGATGGAGGGTCTTGGTGGGCGCCCGACAAGCCCTGCCGCGGGGCGCTGCGACTGCCCGTGCACAAGTTCGGGGTACTAAGGTACCCCCTACTTTAGTACACCGACAAATATAAATTATATGTAAATATGTTTAAGAAACTCACACAACGGTAGAACTGGAAGCGTGTCAACAAGGACCCAAATTGTCATATCATTTTCGTCGATGTCAGGATCACCAAGAGAGAAGGTGAGAAGCATACTCTCATGAAAATCATACGCCTTGGAAAGGGCTTCCCAATTCGGGCAACCAAAATTGGATGAGTTCACAGAATTGTATAGTTTTACAGCAAAATCATAACCATGATGGGTCCTTAGTTGAATTATCTTTGTCTTCATGCTTTCATGATCTTCAAAACCCATCTTCTCCAAGACATAGCGTCTTGCATGGCATGGGATAAGCTAGTCGAATTGTAAAAGACGGAAATTACAAGTTGAAGAAGCAGAGAAGTCGCGCAAAAATAACAAAAAACACTTGTCATTGTTGCGTACCGTATCAACATCGAAGGTCTCTTGGAGCTTGATGCTGAAGCACCGACCTTCTACCAGGTGAGGCCTGTCGTACAGACCGCGCTCATCTTTGCAGTAATCGCACATAGCGAATTCCCTTTCGTCGTCAGACATTTCCTAATAGGTAATTAGTAATCCATCATCGAATACATATATAGTAGTTTGTAGCAAATATCATCATATAACAACTAAAACACCTAAAATATGTAGTTTGTAGTAGTTTGTAGCAAAGATCATCATATAATCCATCATGAATACATATATAGTAGTTTGTAGCACAAACCACGCTCATCTTTTGCATTCAATAAGGAAATAACTACTCCCTCCGTTCCTAAATATTTGTCTTTCTAGACATTTCAAATGGCTACTACATAAGGATGTATGTAGACATATTTTAGAGTGTACATTCACTCATTTTGCTCCGTATGTAGTCACTTGTTGAAATGCCTAGAAAGACAAGTATTTAGGAACGGAGGGAGTAATATGTAAGTAATAATCCATCATCGAATACATATATAGTAGTTTTTAGCAAAGATCATCATATAATATCATTAATACATCTCGAATAATAGCTCCTCTAGGTTCAGTGTGCCGCGGTGGACACCAAAAGAAAAGGAACCACCACCGGGTCATAGCTCCGGTGAGATCCCCAAAGAATCTTCCAGGTATTGGAGAACCGGCCGTTCGCCAACGCAACCAAGTATCGCTGGACGTGCGCGTTCTCCTCCGTGACATGGTGTTGTACCACCTGCGCGGGGGACTCAAGCCTCTCCACCGATGCAGGCCCACGTGACCGCCACCAAAGAAGCTCTGGATCGACGATGGGCTGGCTCCTCACTAAGCTGTGCTCACCAGAAGGTAGCTCAACCCAGTACCAGCCCGGCGGAGCCCAGTCCCGGACATGGCCCCTCGGCTCAACCAGGAGTCCTCCGCCGAGTCGACGACGAGGATGCAGGATAGGCATCGTCGACGTCGAGAACAAAATGCTTAATTATGAAAACAAAATTAATAAATACTTAGCAAAATTTGGCATGACCTTTGCTAAAAACAGGACCAATCGAGCGCCTGAAAGTTGCCAGAACATAAAAGAATCGACATTTCTGGCAAAACATAGGCCACTCGGAAAAATATGACATGTCCAAAATGTGACATGTTCAAAATATGACATGTCCACCGCAAATTTGCATATAACAGGAAAAATTGCTTTAACTAAAAAAATAACAACAATTGCTTTAACTAAAAAAATACCTAGAATTCTGTTAACTACACCTAAAACAACTAAAACACCTAAAATTCTGTTCACCACACCTACAACAACTAAACCACGCCTAAAATTCTGTTAACTACACCTGAAACAACTAAAACACCTAAAACTCTTTTAAATAGAAAAAAAGTCCATTTTACTACCCTGAATAAAGTGCGTGGTTCACTTTACCCCCTCATCTATTTTTCCGCTTCTTTTACCCCCCAAACAAACCCAAACCGGACAAAACACCCCCCGACTGGTTTTCTCCACCCACTGCTGATGTGGCACTAGTCAACGGCGGTTTTGACCTGGTTGGGCCCCCTTGTCAGTTTTCTCTCTCTCTCCCTCACCCTCTCCAACCGAAGGCGACAGCGAGGGGCGGGGAGCGCGTCCTCGCGACGGCGACAGCCCTGGCCACACTGAGCTCCCGCAGCGTGAGCGCCTGCTGGGCCCCACCAAGGCAGACGGCGCGGGAGTACAGCCCGAGGAGGCCGTCGGTGAGGTGTCGCCCGAGCACCTCGGCGTGGAACTCCACTGCCTAGCGCCACTCGTGGCTGCGCCATGCCTCCGACGACCCCGCGACCGCCGCGGCCTGGGCGTGGGTCCTCCTCCCGACGACCGTGGTGACAGGGGGCTCGGCTCCGCACCCCCTCCCTGGCTGTGCCCCTCCGTCGCCCTCGCGTGAACGTCACCGCGCCCACCTACTGCCGCTCGTGCGTGCCCGCTGCTGCCGCTACTATCACTGACCGTTGCCGCGCCGCTGCAGCCTCCGCTCTAGCCGCTGCTGTTGACTCCCGCTGCGGCCGCTCGCCATTGCCAACAGCGACCTACTCGCGCCCTTCTATGGCCTCACCTCCCCATGCCGCTGCTCTCCCGCCGTCGTTCGACCGCGCCAGCTGCTGCTCGGGGCTGCACCGGCGCTCGCTGAACTTGGCCTGCGCTCCTCTTCCCTCGCATGTTCCTCACGCTGCTTGCCTTGCTCTGCTGCCGCAGCGCCCCGCCCGTGCAGTGCTGCTCCGGCACCCGCCCTCATGGCCCCGCTCCGGCGGCCCTGCTGCGCCCACTGAGCCTCCCCTACCGCTCGCACTCACCTCGGTCCCCGCCCATGCCCGCCACTGCCTGACCTTGCTTGCTTGGCCAACTCACCCCCCCGGTCGCCACTCCTCTAGCCTGTCGGCCTCGCCGCACCCTGGCCTTGGCTAGAGGCTGCGTGCGGGCTGAGTGGCCGACGGCCCATCCTCAATTAGAGAGAGAGAGAAAAAGAGATGGAGAGAGAGAGAGAGAAAACCTGACAAGGGGGCCCCACCCAGGTCAAAACCGCTGTTGACGAGTGCCACATCAGCAGCGGGTGGAGAAAAACCAGCCTGGGGGGTGTTTTGTCTGGGTTGGGTTTGTTTGGGGGGTAAAAGAAGCGGAAAAATAGATCAGGGGGTAAAGTGAACCACCCACTTTATTCAGGGTAGCAAAAATGGACTTTTTTCTTTTAAATACACTTAAAACAAATTCAACATTATTCTAAGAACACCTACATTATTCTAAGAACATACATTTTTAACTAAAACACATACAAATTTAACTAAAACACCTAAAAATTCAACTAAAACACCTACATTATTCTAAGAACCTACATTTTTCAACTAGGATTCAAAATAATTAACTACTCTCTAATAACTATAACTAGGGAGGGAGGAAGGGAGGAGGAAGGAGGGAGGAGTACCTCTCGATGGAGGAGGGCTGGCGCGGGTGGGGGGGGCGACCGGCGGGGGAGGATGGTCGGTGGGGGGGCAAGGGAGGAGAGCTGGTGCGTGGGGAGGCCGGCAGGGGAGGAGGGCCGGCGCGGGGGGCGGCCGACAGGGGAGGAGGGCCGGCGCGGGGGAGGGCGGCCGGAGTAGGATGCGGGGGCGGCGGCCGGATCGGGGGACGACTGAGGGATTCGATTTGGTGGTGTGAGCGTGTGAGTGTGAGTGAGGGGAGAGGGGTGGTGCGCGGGCTGGCGCGGGAGGAAGAGGTGGGCTTAGCGGCAGCACGGTGGAGGAGGCCCAGCGCTATAGCAAAAGCTGCAATGGGGGGCCGAGAGCGTGGCCCATTAGCAGTAGCGCTGGCCGTGAAATACAGCGTTACTGCTAACGTGTGCTTGTAGACCTGGTGGTGGCCGGCTCTACTGCTAAATAGCAGCAGCGAGGGGTATCTAACCAACACTACTGCTAAATGTCAACCTATAAGCATTTTCCTAGTAGTGATACCCATATCTGCTCAAATCATCTCTGAAGGTAAGAAAATAACGATACCCGCCATGAGCCTCAACACTCATTGGACCGCATACATTGATAACCCACAAGTATAGGGAATCAATTGTAGCCTCTTTCGATAAGTAATAGTGTCGAACCCAACAAGGAGCTAAAGGTAGAACAAATATTCCCTCAAGTTCTATCGACCACCGATGCAACTCTACGCACGCTTAACGTTCGCTTTACCTAAAACAAGTATGAAACTAGAAGGACTTTGTAGGTGTTGTTGGATAGGTTTGCAAGAATATAAAGAGCACGTAAATAAAAACTAGGGGCTGTTTAGATAAATAAGCAATAATGTTAGTATAGCGAGTGTGGAAAAGTGGTTGTAGGAGTTGCAAAATTGTCCCTAAGCAATTGACTACTTTACTAGACCGATAGCAAGTTTTATGTGGGAGAGGCCACTGCTAGCATGTCATCCCTGACTTGGAATTCTATGCACTTATGATTGGAACTATTAGCAAGCATCCGCATCTACTAATGTTCATGAAGGTAAAACCCAACCATAGCATTAAGATATATTGGTCCCCCTTCAATCCCATATGCATCAATTTCTATGCTAGGTTGAAGCTTCTGTCAATCTTGCCCTCCAATACATAGTCCTATCAACATACAACTAACCCTATGGTGTGATCCACGCACATGCTCATATGATGGGCACCAAAGGACAGCAACAGAACCACAAGCTAATTAAACCAATCATAGCAATTCACCAATTACCGATAGGACAACGAAAATCTACTCAGAAATCATAGGATGGCAACACATCATTGGATACTAATATGAAGCATAAAGCACCATGTTCAGGTGGAGGGTACATCGGGTTGCGGGAGAGTGGACCGCTGTAGATAGATGGGGGAAGATGATGGAGACGTTTGTGAAGATGACGGAGGTGTTGGTGTAGATCACGGTGATGATGATGGCCCTGGCAGCGTTCCGGCGCCACCGGGAGAGAGGGGGAGAGAGCCCTCCTCCTCCTTCTTCTTCTTCCTTGACCTTCTCCCTAGATGGGAGAAGGGTTTCCCCTCTGTTCCATGGTCTCCATGGCGTGGGAGGGGCGAGAGCCCCTCCGAGATTGGATTTGTCTCTCTGTCTCTCTCTGTTTCTGCGTTCCTAATTCTGCCCTTTCACCATTTCTTATATTCCCGGAGATCCATAACTCCGATTGGATTGAAATTTTGGACACAATTTTTCTCCGGATATTAGCTTTCTTGCGGCGAAAGAAGGGCAACAACCGCCTTACGGGGTGTCCACGAGGGTCAGGGGCGCGCCCACCCCCCGGGACGCGCCCTGCCTTGTGGGCCCCTCATGCATCGTCTCGCATTGATTCCACTTCTCAAAATTGAGATATATTCCAAAAAAAATCTCCGTCCGTTTTTATCCCGTTTGGACTCCGTTTGATATGGATTTTCTGCGAAACAAAAAAACATGCAACAAACAGGAATTGGCACTGGGCATTGGATCAATATGTTAGTCCTAAAAATAGTATAAAAAGTTGCCAAAAGTATGTAAGAGTTGTAGAATATTGGCATGGAACAATCAAAAATTATAGATATGGTGGAGACGTATCAGCATCCCCAAGCTTAATTCCTGCTCGTCCTCGAGTAGGTAAACGATAAAAAAGATAATTTTTGATGTGGAATGCTACCTAGGATAATCTTGATCATGTAATCTAATCATGGCATGAATATTAAGACATGAGCAATAGTCTATCATTTGACATTAAGACAATAATACTTCAAGCATACTAATTAAGCAATCATGTTTTTTCAAAACAACATGGCCAAAGAAAGTTATCCCTACAAAATCATATAATCTGGCTATGCTCCACCTTCACCACACAAAATATTCAAATCATGCGCAACCCCGGTTTTAGCCAAGAAATTGTTTCATACTTTAGTATTCTCAAACTTTTTCAACTTTCACGCAATACATGAGCATGAGCCATGGATATAGCACTATAGGTGGAATAGAATATGATGGTCGAGGTTATGTGGAGAAGACAAAAAGGAGAAAGTCTCACATCGACGCGGCTAATCAACGGGCTATGGAGGTGCCCATCAATTGATGTCAATGTGAGGAGTAGGGATTGCCATGCAATGGATGCACTAAGAGCTTTAAGTGTATGAAAGTTCAAACTGGAAACTAAGTGGGTGTGCATCCAACTTGCTTTCTCATGAAGACCTCGGGCGTTTGAGGAAGCTCATCTTCGGAATATACAAGCCAAGTTCTATAATGAAAATTCCCACTAGTATATGAAAGTGACAATATAGGAGACTCTCTATATGAAGAACATGGTGCTACTCTGAAGCACAAGTGTGGTAAAAGGATAGTAACATTGCCCCTTCTCTCTTTTTCTCTCATTTTTTTCTTTTTTTGGTGGGCTTCTTTGGCCTCTTTTTTATTTGGGCTTCTTTGGCCTCTTTTATTTTTTATAAAGTCCGGAGACTCATCCCAACTTGTGAGGGAATCATTGCTTCCATCATCCTTTCCTCACATGGGACAATGCTCTAATAATGATGATCATCACACTTTATTTACTTACAACTCAATATTACAACTCGATATCTAGAACAAAGATATGACTCTATATGAATGTGAAAGTGCGCTACGTCGACTAGAGGGGGGGGGGGTGAATAGGCAATTTTTAATAAATCTTCACTGAGGAATTTCAAGGTGAGGAAATTCCTAAGCAAAGAAATACTTGCAGCGGAATAAGTACTCAGGTATAAGCAAAACAGAGTAACAACATAGTCATCATGATGAAATGAAAGACAAGCACTAAGTACAGAAAGCATAAACACAGGATAAGCAGGATGAAGACAAACAGACTGAAGAAATAGGATTGAGAAAATAGAGAAAGTATTCAGTCAATAGACAAAGTCTTCAGTCAATGTCTTCAAGCAGTAATGATCAGGTACATCAACACATGACTGAGGAAATGAAAGGGTTGAGGAAATAGAACTAGTAGGCTTGGTGAAGACAATGATTTGTTCGACCAGTTCCAACTGCTATGACAGTTGTACGTCTGGTTGGAGCGGCTGAGTATTTAAACTCGAGGACACACAGTCCCGGACACACAGTCCTCACCATATTCTCCTTGAGATAAGATCATGCAAATCTCTCCCAATAGTAGTGGTAAGTCTTCACAGGTGACTTCCAAACCTTCACAGACTAGGTCACTCGACAATCCACAATTCCTCTTGGATGCTCAGACCATGACGCCTAACCATCTGGAGGATACACAGTCCTCAAAGGTAACAAGCATCGGTTCCACACAGGAACAATCTCTTCAGTGATGCTCAATCACTTTGGGGTTTGTAGGTTTGGGTTTGGGATTTGGGTTTTCCTTACTCGATGATTTTCGCTCAAAGTCCTCGGAGGATGGGATGCTCTCAGATGACAAGTGTCAGTTTCTCTCGGAGCAGCCAACCAGCTAGTGGTTGTAGGGGGTGGCTATTTATAGCCTAGGGAGCAGCCCGACATGATAATACATAAATGCCCTTGGCAGATATGACCATTAGGTGGTAGATATTTTGGAACGGCTAGCACGCGGCTCAGCAATGGTCATATATTTTGAGGTTCAAATTCCTCAGGGCTATCATGTTCCTCACTGTGTAGGCAATCCGCACTGGCGAATTCCTAACTCCTCAGTCAGAACAAATTCCTCAAAGACCAGAAGATCTTCGTCTCTGTCACTGAAGAAATTGACTGAACTGATATGAGATTTCCAATGGCTTCACTCGAAGGATTGGGTAGTGTTGGGGAACATAGTAATTTCAAAAAATTTCCTACGCACACGCAAGATCATGGTGATGGTATAGCAACGAGAGGGGAGAGTGTATATCCACGTACCCTCGTAGACCGTAAGCGGAAGCGTTAGCACAACGCGGTTGATGTAGTCGTACGTCTTCACGATCCGACCGATCCAAGTACCGAATGTACGGCACCTCCGAGTTCAGCACACGTTCAGCTCGATGACGATCTCCGGGCTCCGATCCAGCAAAGCTCCGGAGATGAGTTCTGTCAGCATGACGGTGTGATGACGATGATGATGTTCTACCGGCGCAGGGCTTCACCTAAACTCCGCGACGATATGACCGAGGTGGAATATGGTGGAGGGGGAACCGCACACGGCTAAGGAACGATCCGTAGATCAACTTGTGTGTCTCTGGGGTGCCCCCCCGCCCCCGTATATAAAGGAGCAAGGGGGGAGGCCGGCCGGCCCCTTGGGCGCGCCAAGGGAGGAGGAATCCTCCTCCTAGTAGGAGTAGGACTCCTCCTTTCCTAATCCTACTAGGAGGGGGAGGAAAGGGGGGTGCCGCCCGCCCTCCTAGTGCAATTCGGACCAGAGGGGGGAGGGGGCGCCCCTCTCTCCTTTCCCCTAAGGCCCATAAGGCCCAATGCTCTTCCGGGGGGTTCCGGTAACCCCCCCGGCACTCCGGTTTTCTCTGAAATCACCCGGAACAATTCCGCTGTCCGAATATAGTCGTCCAATATATCGATCTTTATGTCTCAACCATTTCGAGACTCCTCGTCATGTCCGTGATCACATCCGGGACTCCGAACAAACTTCAGTACATCAAAACTTATAAACTCATAATAAAACTGTCATCATAACGTTAAGCGTGCGGACCCTACGGGTTCGAGAACTATGTAGACATGACCTAGAACCATTCTCGGTCAATAACCAATAGCGGGACCTGGATGCCCATATTGGTTCCTACATATTCTACGAAGATTGTCAGTGTCAAAACCGGCGGATCTCGGGTAGGGGGTCCCGAACTGTGCGTCTAGGCGGATGGTAACAGGAGACAAGGGACACGATGTTTTACCCAGGTTCGGGCCCTCTTGATGGAGGTAAAACCCTACGTCCTGCTTGATTAATATTGATGATATGGGTAGTACAAGAGTGGATCTACCACGAGATCAAGGAGGCTAAACCCTAGAAGCTAGCCTATGGTATCATTGTTGTAATGTATGTTGTGTCCTACGGACTAAAGCCCTCCGGTTTATATAGGCACCGGAGAGGGCTAGGGTTACACAGAGTCGGTTACAATGGGAGGAGATCTACATATCCGTATCGCCAAGCTTGCCTTCCACGCCAAGGAAAGTCCCATCCGGATATGGGACGGAGTCTTCAATCTTGTATCTTCGTAGTCTTGGAGTCCGGCGGACGATGATAGTCCGGCTGTCCGGACACCCCCTAGTCCAGGACTCCCTCAGTAGCCCCCGAACCAGGCTTCAATGACAATAAGTCCAACGCGTATATAGTCTTCGGCGTTGCAAGGCGGGTTCTTCCTTTAAGTTCCATGTACCTGCCGAACAGTGTCCGACTTCCTCATAAATGCTGTGCTTCTGGGCTTCTACGCCCAATAATGGCCTTCTTCCACGCGTCGCACGAATGCGAAAAGCCAGGGTGTCTTTTATGTTTCACCCCATAGTCGTGCAAGTCATCCGCCTACAAAAGAGGCAAAAATCCAGATCCAAATCACACCATCTTCCTTCCGCGAATATTCATCAGAGCGCCTTTGACCCAAAAATCCATTCCATCATGGACCGTCGGCGTGGCTCCTCTTCTCGCGCTCCCAGCCCACTTCCAGGAGATTGGAGGAGATGCTCTGTTTCACACAACGAGCTAGTGAAGCTCCAAGCGTGGGGATATCTCCCTCCGGCCTTCATGGTCCCGGTTCGAGCCGGGCTGGCCACCTACCCAGGTGGGAAGCAAGCGGAGGCTACCCCAAGTCCCAACAAAGGGGAGCGGGTATGCTTCGTCCCCTGGGGACTCAGATTTCCTATACATCTGTTCCTCCGCGGGCTCCTGGAGTTCTACGGACTCCAGCTCCATCACCTTACACCCGCCTCTGTCCTACATATCGCGGGTTACGTAGCTCTCTGCGAGCTATTCCTGGGCGTCGAGCCCCATTTTGCACTGCGGAAGAGGTTGTTCTGCCTCGTACCCCGTTCTTACGAGGGATCTATATATCAAGTGGGCGGCGCCGAAGTATGGCGCATTGCCGGGACCGGATATCCATTCGGAACCCCTAAGAAGGTGTCCGAAGACTGGCCTTCGGAATGGTTTTACATAGAAGACGCTCCGCTGCCGGACCCAGTCCGGGTCGGCCTCCCGGAGTTCAGTATTGCTCCTCTAAAGAAACGCCTTAGTTGGCGCCAGCGGAGCCCCCAACTGGAGGAAGACAAGAGCGTCCATTACCTGATGGGCCGAATAAGATTATTAGCCCATTCTGGGTTGACCATGATTGGAGTCATGGCAGCATGCATCATGCGGGGGGTAAAGCCATTGCAATACAGGGGCCACCCCATGTGGGATTTCAAAGGGGAAGACGATGCCACCCGCCATGGCCGCAAAGGGCCGGATTCGACCGAGGATCTGGTGCAGTCCTTTCCGGCCTGTACAAGGGGGAGAAGGAGGACTTTCTTCGGACGAACCCCTTGAATGGATTTTCCATGAATAACCCTTGGGGCTGGGTAAGCGAACACTTTTAAGGGTTCAACCCATGCTTTCAAAGTTTAAGCTTCTTACATTATGTCTTCGGCGTAGGAACTGCGCCGGATTGTGGAGGACATGGTAAGTCCAGCTCCGCAACCCGAGGATCCAGAGAGATCCCAGGATCTGGCCTCCGAAGAGGATCCGGATATCAAGGTGGAGCTGATTGACGGGGTGTTCCACCAGCTCAGCATGGATAATGCTTTAGTCGCCATTACGGCGGACTACCCCGGATTATATCCGGCTTTCCAGGTGATTGTGACCGAGGTCCGGACACCACTATCTCTTCCTTGCCCATTTCTGACCTTCGTGAACGATGGTGTTTTACAGGAAGCGCCTTTAAGGCGGGAAGCCGATCCTGCGGCGGCTGACCAACAAAGGCCAGTCCGGACCAGCAGGCGGAAAAGGAGCGCGGCACAGACTGAAATGTCGCCGCAAAGGTATAGCTCGTATTTAAATATTCAGAGCAACGTTCCTAGGAAGCGTCTAAGTGCTCATGATCTTTGTAGGAGAAAAAGCGCTCGCCGGACTGCGGGCGTAGAGGTTGCCGATCCGACCTATACCAGCCAGGCTCCAGCGCCCAGTCTGGAGGGGGAGGCAAGCGTAAGGCGCGGGTCGGATACTCCTCCAACGGAGGATGCCGATAGACTGTCCGCCACCAAGTCTGAGGTGGAGAGCGCCATGAACCACAGGCGCCGCCAGACAGTATTTTGTGAAGCGTGCTTCTCCCCTGAGGCGTTGAACGCCTTTAACGCGGGGGACGCGCACCTCCGTGCTGCTCAAGATGGTTTTACCAGAGCCACGAAGCAGTATGTAAAAGACATACGGGTAAGGGAATTTAATGGTTATATATGCCAGTAGCCCCCGAGGCTTAAAGTAGTTATGTTAACTGCTTTAAGGACCATTTGAAACACAGGCTCTTACCGAGAAGAATACCCAGCTATCTCAGGAGCTGCATGAATGCAAGGCCCAACTTGAGTCCGCACTTGCTGCCGCAGGAGGAAACACAGAGGCCCCTCCTGGTAACACATTTGTTTGTTAAATATAAGCGCTGTGGGGCGTGCGCGCAAGTCTAATAATGACATTGCAGGTGCTGCCGGACAAGATCCGGACAGGAAGGAACTGCTGTGCCAGCTGAAGGCCGGCGAGAGGGTGCTGAATAGAGTACAGCAGGAAAGGAACAAGCTCCAAGATGCCCACGCCCAGCTTGGAGAAGAGCTGAAAGGCGTTCGGGTTGAGCTGTCCGGCTCCGTTAAGGAGAATCAGCGGCTTCGTCGTGGCATCTATAGTAAGTGCTTGAGCGAACTCCTTTGAAAAGAAGAGTTCGGCGAGGAAGTCAATTGACAGAATATGTCTTGTAGGTATACTCACAGGTCACCCTGCGGAGGAGATGCCCGTATCAACGGGTGATCAACTTCCCGAGCTGTTGCAGCTGCTCGAACGAGTTCGGCAGGCGATGAGCGTCGTCGTCCAGGCATTATGGCCAGCCTTCTCCATACCCAAGGGCCTTGGGGAGCTTGCGGAGAAGCTCCAGGGAGTGCGGCAGCGCTTCCGTTTATGGAAGATTTCAGCCTGCCGTCAAGGTGCCAGGGAGGCTTGGGCCATGGTGAAGACGCGGTACAAGAAGGCGGATCCCAACCACATGGCCAAGGTTGGACCGGTGGGGCTCGATGGGAAGGAGATCCCTGTGAGTTTAGTATACAGCCAAGTAGAGTTGGCTGCTAAATTTTACCAACGGGACTGTAAGTTGGACAGCCTGTTAGACGGGATTGAGGAGGAATACAATCAGTAAATTTGACAATGTATTTTAAAATGACATGTGAAATGCCCTCTAGCCGGATTGTAGATCGTTTGTCTTTGCCGACCTTTTCGCCTCGACCTCGGGACCCTAGAGCCCAGAGTGTGTCCAAATACCTTTTTGGTTAAGGAACAACCGGGGTATGCATGGAGACCAGGCGTAGGGGTCATTTGTGCTTTATCAGACAAGTGCCCAACTAGTTATGTTATATTACATGGTTAGTAAGAAACATCTTCCAGGGAGAATAGTTCCATTAAGGGTTCCTTTCCCTGGGAGGCATGCCCTAAAGTGCATGTCCGGACTGCGAAAAAAGCGGAAAAACATCTGGGGGCAGATAAATAGATAGGTAAAATATCGTCTTTCAAGTCACCGACCGAATATTCCCTTAAGAACGCTAGCTTTTGGCTTCACCCAGTCTGAGGTACACATCCGGCTGACCCGGCAGTAACAATCGCAGAGGTGCTCCCTTTACCTCCTAGCCGAACAATCGGGAACGTAGGGGTAAGCACAGGAGCCAGGCAACCCAGCTTGGCCAAAACTTAAGTCATATCGATGCATATAATGGTGAGTAAAAGGTACATGTGGAAGCTTAACACATGTGCTAGGCGTGAAACCCTTACAATTGAGCTTCTTGAAAAGAAGCCCCCAGGTATAATGAGTGCGGATGGCACATCAAGTGTGTGCGAACAATGCGCAAGTAGGCCCTTAAGGGCTTTTTATGAAAAAAGGTTAAGAGAAGAAAGAGAAACAGAGTGCAGCTGGAGTGTAAAAAATTTGGACGTGGGAAGGGGACGAACTCTTAGTCCGGCGCTAGGCGTAGAATCTTCGGAGGCGGGCTGCGTTCCATGGGTTCGGCTCGAGTCGGTTGTCCGATGCATTTCGCAGGCGGTACGCCCCACCGGTCAGGACTTCTCTGCTTTGATATCTTCGAGCCTGCTGCTGATAAAATGCGGAACGAGCCTTGGCGACGTCGCGTTCCTCCTCCAGTGCGTCCAAGCTGTCCTGCCGATCCAGCTCAGCTTCTCGTTCTTCGTACATGCGCACTCGAGGTGAGTCATGAATGATGTCGCAGGGCAAAACTGCCTCTGCGCCGTATACCATAAAAAATGGTGTGAATCCGGTAGTACGGTTGGGCGTTTTCCGCAGCCCCCAGAGTACGGAGTCGAGCTCCTCTACCCAGTGTGTGTCGGATTTTGTGAGTGACCGCACTAGTCTGGGTTTAATGCCGCTCATTATTAGATCATTTGCTCGTTCCACTTGACCGTTGGTTTGAGGGTGATAGACTGAAGCGTAATCGAGCTTAATGCCCATGTTTTTGCACCATGACTTAACCTTGTCAGCCGTGAAGTTCGGGCCGTTGTCGTTGATGATGCCGTGGGGGACACCGTAACGGTGTACGACCCCGGATATAAAGTCTATCACTGGTCCGGACTCTGCCGTTTTGACCGGTTTGGCCTCTATCCATTTGGTGAATTTATCCACCATGACCAATAGGTACCTTTGCTTGTGGGTTCCCCCTTTAAGGGGTCCAACCATATCAAGCCCCCAGACCGCGAACGGCCAGGTAATGGGTATAGTTTTGAGGGCGGTGGGTGGCATATGGCTCTGATTAGCAAAGAGCTGACAACCGACGCATCTCTGGACTAAGTCCTGGGCATCTGCCCGGGCCATCGGCCAATAAATCCTGTACGGAATGCCTTTCCTACAAGGGCCCGGGCTGCTGCGTGGTGTCCGCCTAGTCCGGCATGAATTTCAGCCAGGAGGTTTCGCCCTTCCTCTTCGGAGATACACCTTTGAAGGACTCCGGTCGTACTTTTCTTATAAAGTTCTCCCTCATGGACCTTGTAGGCTTTCGATCACCGGACTATGCAGCGGGCCTCATTTTGGTCTTCGGGAAGTTCCTGCCTAAGCAAGTAGGCTAGGAATGGTTCTGTCCACGGGGCGATTACTGCCATTATGTCGTGGGCTGAAGGTGTTATGTCATCGGCTGACTCGCCGGTTGGCGTGGTTGTTTCCGATTTTTCATTTCCGGACTCCCCTTCCCATAGTACGGACGGCTTGAAGAGCCGTTCCAGGAAGATATTTGGAGGGACGGCGTCACGTTTTGCGCCGATGCGTGCCAGTACGTCGGCTGCTTGGTTATTATCTCGGGCTACGTGGTGGAATTCAAGTCCTTCAAACCGAGCTGACATTTTTAGGACAACGTTGCGATATGCTGCCATTTTCGGATCCTTGGCGTCAAAGTCTCCGTTTATTTGGGATATTGCCCCGCGCACCTCTAGGCGTTGAATGCCCATGGAGATTGCCATCCGGAGAGACCATGTAGAAGGGCCTCGTATTCGGCTGCGTTTTTGGAGTCCGTGTACATTATTTGAAGTACGTATTGGACTATGTCCCCGGTTGGGGACGTCAAGACGACGCCAGCCCCCAGTCCGGCCAACATTTTGGAACCGTCGAAGTGCATAGTCCAATTGGAGTATGCGCCGTACTCTTTAGGGAGTTCGGCTTCGGTCCATTCAGCGACAAAGTTAGCCAAAACTTGTGACTTTATAGCTCGCCGAGGTTTGTAGGTTATATCGAATGGTAGGAGCTCAATGGCCCATTTTGCAATCCTACCCGTTGTGTCGCGATTGTTTATAATGTCATTGAGTGGTACTTCGGAGGCCACCGTAATCGAACACTCTTGAAAGTAGTGTCGGAGCTTCCGGGATGTCATGAACACCGCGTACGCTATCTTTTGATAGTGCGGGTAACGGGACTTGCAGGGGGTTAACACAGTGGATACGTAGTACACTGGTTTTTGAAGAGGGAATTTATGCCCTTCTGTCTCTCATTCAACGACGAGTACCGCGCTTACAACTTGATGTGTTGCTGCGATGTATAACAACATAGGTTCACCTAGGTTTGGCGTAGCTAGGACCGGATTTGTTGCCAATATGGCCTTTATTTCTTCGAGTCCGGCAGTGGCAGCATCCGTCCACTTGAAGTGTTCGGTGCGCCTAAGGAGGCGATAAAGGGGCAGTGCCTTTTCTGCCAAGCGGGAGATAAAGCGGCTTAGAGCTGCCATGCATCCGGTCAATTTTTGTATCTGTTTGAGGTCTTTTGGAATATCCAACTGTGATAGAGCTCGGATCTTGGCCGGGTTTGCTTCAATTCCTCTACCAGATACAATGAAGCCCAGCAGCTTTCCGGCTGGTACGCCGAAAACGCATTTTTCCGGATTCAGCTTGATGTCATATGCTCTTTGGTACCATTACCAGATTTGCTAGCCAATCCGGATGTTTGATATCTTTGATGAATCCGGCTTCCAATAGTTTGGCTAGCTCTTCTCCCATTGCCTGTCTTTTGGGTTCGGAAAATCGTCGAAGAGCCTGTTTGACCGGCTTGAATCCTTTTAGGATGTTTAGGCTGTGTTCTGCCAATCTGCGTGGGATTCCGGGCATGTCCGAAGGATGCCAGGCGAAAATGCCCCAATTTTCCCGAAGGAATTCTCGCAGTGCGGCGTCTACCTCGGGGTTCAATTGTGCCCCAATGGAGGCCGTCTTTGTTGGGTCCGTTGGATGGACCTGGAATTTTACTATTTCATCTGCTGGTTTGAAGGAGGTGGACTTGCATCTTTTATCGAGTATCACATCGTCCCTATTCACCGTAGAGCGCAGCGCGGTGAGTTCTTCTGCCGCTAGGGCTTCGGATAGTGCCTCCAGGGCTAGTGCGTCTGTCTTGTTTTCGGCGCGGTGTGTTATGTCCGATCACTAGCGACAGTGATTATTCCGCCGGGCCCAGGCATTTTGAGCTTCATGTACCTATAATGGGGTACGGCTTGAAAAATTGTGAATGCCTCTCGTCCTAATATAGCGTGATATCCGCTGTTGAACGGGGCCACTTGGAACATGACTTCTTCGGATCTGTAATTGTCCGGCGAGCCGAACACCACATCGAGTGTGATTTTTCTGGTGCAGCGTGCTTCCCGGCTAGGGATTATTCCTCTGAAGGTTGTGCTGCTTCGCTCAATACGGCTCCGGTCTATTTCCATTTTTTGAAGAGTTTCCTCGTAGATGAGGTTTACTCCGCTGCCGCCATCCATGAGGACCTTTGTAATTCGAAAGCCGTCCACTATGGGACTAAGCACCAGTGCGGCTGGTGCTCGGGCTGTTCGGAATTTAGGTTCGTCGCTGGCGTTGAAGGTGATGGCTGTGTCGCTCCATGGATTTGCTGTTGCTACTTGGTAGACTTCGGTGAGGCCGCGCATTGTTCGTTTTCGCATATTATTTAATGCGAAGGTCTCGAAGATTTTTGATACCGTACCGGTGTTGTTGGAGTGGTTTTCTGGGGCTAGAAGCTCCTCGCCACTTTTGGCTACCTGCCGTAATATCCAACATGCTCGAAGGCTATGTGTTGGGACGGCGCCCTCTGTACTGTGAAGCTTACAGGGTCTACTGAGCCATCCCTCCAGTACGGTTCCGTACCCTCTATGGGGTTTTTGCTTTTTGCTTTTTATATCTGGGGCCTGAGTATGATGCACCCTTTTGTTGCGGACTAGGGTTGTATTCGGGGCCGGATTGTCCCAAAACTGGTTTTCGGTTTTCCGGAAACTCTCCATCGCACAGTACTTTCGTACTATGGACACCAGATCGGTGAAGCGTGTAATTTTACGACGGCTGATGGCGTTCAATATTCCCTTGTCCGTGCAATTGTTGCAAAAGATTGAGATTGCGTTTTCCTCTCGGCAGTCCTTTATCCTGTCCATAACCAGGAGGAATCTGGCCCAGTAGTGATGTACTGTTTCAGTGGGCTCTTGCCGTATTAGAGATAGATCACATATGTCTGGGCGGGTGGGTGGAATAAAATCCGGATCCCTACCCATCTCGGGGCTTAAAGGCCATGAAGTTTCCAAATTTGGAAGCTTGGATTGCTGGACGGTGTCCAACGAGTCCGGTCCGATGCCTGACTTTAAGTTCAATGCTCGATCGAAGTCCGTTCCTACGCGGAAATCCGGCATGGAGGGTTCGGGAGCCCGGACATGACTAGTTTTCAATACAGGAGAAGAGTCGCCGCATTGTTCCTCTACCACTGCCACATGGTGGGTGACCTGGGGAGAGTTAATCTCTCTCAAATCGGTTATAAGCCCAATCTGATTGTGGTCCGTAGTGACTCCCAGGGCGGCGATGCGATCCAAGAGCTCGTTGACAGACGAGAGCTCTATCGGATCCAGCCGCTCGGCAAATTCCGAGCTGACGTGAAGGTTGCTTTTGACGACTTGAGAAGTCATTGTCGAAGCAGTGGCCGGACAGGCGGTCATAAGAAAACCACCTAGCCGGATAGTTTGGCCGGCGGCCAAGGCCCCTTTGGCGAAAATACCGTCCTTGAAGACGGGTGGAGGCATCCTTCCTATCGGTGACGACACAGAGGAACTCTCAATGAAAGCACCAATGTTGGTGTCAAAACCGGCGGATCTCGGGTAGGGGGTCCCGAACTGTGCGTCTAGGCGGATGGTAACAGGAGACAAGGGACACGATGTATTACCCAGGTTTGGGCACTCTTGATGGAGGTAAAACCGTACGTCCTGCTTGATTAATATTGATGATATGGGTAGTACAAGAGTGGATCTACCACGAGATCAAGGAGGCTAAACCCTAGAAGCTAGCCTATGGTATGATTGTTGTAATGTATGTTGTGTCCTACGGACTAAAGCCCTCCGGTTTATATAGGCACCGGAGAGGGCTAGGGTTACACAGAGTCGGTTACAATGGGAGGAGATCTACATATCCATATCGCCAAGCTTGCCTTCCACGCCAAGGAAAGTCCCATCCGGACACGGGACGGAGTCTTCAATCTTGTATCTTCGTAGTCTTGGAGTCCGGCGGACGATGATAGTCCGGCTGTCCGGACACCTCCTAGTCCAGGACTCCCTCAAAGATCTTTATCGGTCAAACCGCATAACAACATACATTGTTCCCTTTGTCATCGGTATGTTACTTGCCCGAGATTCGATCGTCGGTATCCAATACCTAGTTCAATCTCGTTACCGGCAAGTCTCTTTACTCGTTACGTAATGCATCAGTCCGTAACTAACTCATTAGCTACATTGCTTGCAAGGCTTATAGTGTTGTGCATTACCGAGAGGGCCCAGAGATACCTCTCCGACAATCGGAGTGACAAAACCTAATCTCGAAATACGCCAACCCAACATGTACCTTCGGAGACACCTGTAGTACTCCTTTATAATCACCCAGTTATGTTGTGACGTTTGGTAGCACCAAAAGTGTTCCTCCGGTAAACGGGGGTTGCATAATCTCATAGTTACAGGAACATGTATAAGTCATGAAGAAAGCAATAGCAATATACTAAACGATCAAGTGCTAGGCTAACGGAATGGGTCAAGTCAATCACATCATTCTCCTAATGATGTGATCCCGTTAATCAAATGATAACTCTTTTGTCCATGGCTAGGAAACATAACCATCTTTGATAAACGAGCTAGTCAAGTAGAGGCATACTAGTGACACTATGTTTGTCCATGTATTCACACATGTATTATGTTTCCGGTTAATACAATTCTAGCATGAATAATAAACATTTATCATGATATAGGGAAATAGGGCACATTTCCTTCAGTCTCCCACTTGCACTAGAGTCAATAATCTAGTTCACATCGCCATGTGATTTAACATCAATATTCATATCTGTATATGATTAACACCCATAGTTCACATCGTCATGTGACCAACACCCAAAGGGTTTACTAGAGTCAATAATCTAGTTCACATCGCTTATGTGATTAACACCCAAAGAGTACTAAGGTGTGATCATGTTTTGCTCGTGAGAGAAGCTTAGTCAACGGGTCTGTCACATTTAGAGCCGTATGTATTTTGCAAATATTCTATGTCTACAATGCTCTGCACGGAGCTACTCTAGCTAATTGCTCCCACTTTCAATATGTATCCAGATTAAGACTTAGAGTCATTTGGATCAGTGCCAAAACTTGTATCGACGTAACCCTTTACGACGAACCTTTTATCACCTCCATAATCGAGAAACATCTCCTTAGTCCTTACTAAGGATATTTTTGACCGCTGTCCAGTGATCTACTCTTAGATCAAAATTGTATTCCTTTGTCAAACTCAGAGCAAGGTATACAATAGGTCTGGTTCATAGCACAGCATACTTTATAGAACCTATGACTGAGGCATAGGGAATGACTTTTCATTCTCTTTCTACTTTCTGCCATGGTCGGGTCTTGAGTCTTACTCAACTTCACACCTTTGCATCACAGGCAAGAACTTCTTCTTTGACTGTTCTATTTTGAACTATTTCAAAAATTTATCAAGGTATGTACTCATTGAGAAAATCTTATCAAGCGTCTTGATCTATCTATATAGATCTTGATGCTCAATGTGTAAGTAGCTTCACCGAGGTCTTTCATTGAAAAACTTTTATTCAAGTATCCCTTTATGCTATCCAGAAATTCTATATCATTTCTGATCAACAATATGTCATCTACATATAGTATCAGAAATGCTACAGAGCTCCCAGTCACTTTCTTGTAAATACAGGCTTCACCGCAAGTCTGTATAATGCTTTGACCAACTCATCAAAGCGTATATTCCAACTCTGAGATGCTTGCGCCAGTCCATAGATGGATCGCTGGAGCTTTCACATTTTGTTAGTACCTTTAGGATTGACAAAACCTTCTGGTTGTATCATATACAACTCTTCTTTAATAAATCTATTAAGGAATGTAGTTTTGACATCCATTTGCCAAATTTCATAAAATGTGGCAATTGCTAACATGATTCGGACAGACTTAAGCATCGCTACAGTTGAGAAAATCTCATTGTAGTCAACACCTTGAACTTGTCAAAAACCTTTTTGCGACAAGTCGAGCTTTGTAGATAGTAACACTACTATCAACGTCCGTCTTCCTCTTGAAGATCCATTTATTTTCTATGGCTTGCCGATCATCGGGCAAGTCCACCGAAGTCCATACTTTGTTCTCATACATGGATCCCATCTCAGATTTCATGGCCTCAAACCATTTTGCGGAATCTGGGCTCATCATCGCTTCCTCATAGTTCGTAGGTTTATCATGGTCTAGTAACATGACTTTCAGAATAGGATTACCGTACCACTCTGGTGCGGACCGTACTCTGGAAGACCTACGAGGTTCTGTAGTAACTTGATCAGAAGTTTCATGATCATCATCATTAGCTTCCTCACTAATTGGCGTAGGAATCACTGGAACTGATTTCAGTGATGAACTATTTTCCAATTCAGGATAAGGTACAGTTGCCTCATCAAGTTCTACTTTCCTCCCACTCAGTTCTTTCGAGAGAAACTCCTTCTCTAGAAAGGATCCATTCTTAGCAACGAAGGTTTTGCCTTCGGATCTGTGATAGAAGGTGTACCCAACAGTTTCCTTTGGGTATTCAATGAAGACGCACTTCTCCGATTTGGGTTTGAGCTTATCAGGATGAAACTTTTCACATAAGCATCATAGCCCCAAACTTTAAGAAACCACAACTTTGGTTTCTTGCCAAACCACAGTTCATAAGGCGTCGTCTCAACGGATTTTGATGGTGCCCTATTTAACGTGAATGCGGCCGTCTCTAAAGCATAACCCCAAAATGATAGCGGTAAATTTGTAAGAGACATCATAGATCGCACCATATCCAGTAAAGTACAATTACGACGTTCGGACACACCATTTCGTTGTGGTGTTCCGGGTGGCATGAGTTCTGAAACTATTCCGCATTGTTTCAAGTGTAGACCAAACTCGCAACTCAAATATTCTCCTCCACGATCAGATCACAGAAACTTTATTTTCTTGTTACGATGTTTTTCAACTTCACTCTGAAATTCTTTGAACTTTTCAAATGTTTCAGACTTGTGTTTCGTCAAGTAGATATACCCATATCTGCTTAATCATCTGTGAAGGTGAGAAAATAACGATATCCGCCGCGAGCCTCAACATTCATTGGACCACATACATCAGTATGTATGATTTCCAATAAATCAGTTGCTCGCTCCATAGTTTCGGAGAACGGCGTTTTAGTCATCTTGCCCATAAGGCACGGTTCGCAAGTACCAAGTGATTCATAATCAAGTGATTCCAAAAGCCCATCAGTATGGAGTTTCTTCATGCGCTTTACACCAATATGACCTAAACGGCAGTGCCACAAATAAGTTGCACTATCGTTATCAACTCTGCATCTTTTGGTTTCAACACTATGCACATGTGTATCACTACTATCGAGATTCAACAAAAATAGACCACTCTTCAAGGGTGCATGACCATAAAAGATATTACTCATATAAATAGAACAACCATTATTCTCTGATTTAAATGAATAACCATCTCGCATCAAACAAGATCCAGATATAATGTTCATGCTCAACGCTGGCACCAAATAACAATTATTTAGGTCTAATACTAATCCCGATGGTAGATGTAGAGGTAGCGTGCCGACTGTGATCACATCGACTTTGGAACCATTTCCCACGCGCATCGTCACCTCGTCCTTAGCCAATCTTCGCTTAATCAGTAGTCCCTGTTTCGAGTTGCAAATATTAGCAACAGAACCAGTATCAAATACCCAGGTGCTACTGCGAGCATTAGTAAGGTACACATCAATAACATGTATATCACATATACCTTTGTTCACTTTGCCATCCTTCTTATCCGCCAAATACTTGGGGAAGTTCCGCTTCCAGTGTCTAGTCTGCTTGCAGTAGAAGCACTCAGTTTCAGGCTTAGGTCCAGACTTGGGTTTCTTCTCTTGAGCAGCAACTTGCTTGTCGTTCTTTTTGAAGTTCCCCTTCTTCTTCCCTTTGCCCTTCTTCTTGAAACTGGTGGTTTTGTTAACCATCAACACTTGATGCTCCTTCTTGATTTCTACCTCCGCAGCTTTCAGCATTGCGAAAAGCTTGGGAATAGTCTTGTTCATCCCTTGCATATTATAGTTCATCACGAAGCTCTTGTAGCTTGGTGGCAGTGATTGGAGAATTCTGTCAATGACACTATCATCAGGAAGATTAACTCCCAGTTGAATCAAGTGATTATTATACCCAGACATTTTGAGTATGTGTTCACTGACAGAACTATTCTCCTCCATCTTGCAGCTATAGAACTTATTCTAGACTTCATATCTCTCAATCCGGGCATTTTCTTGAAATATTAACTTCAACTCCTGGAACATCTCATATGCTCCATGACGTTCAAAACGTCGTTGAAGACCTGGTTCTAAGCCGTAAAGCATGGCACACTGAACTATCGAGTAGTCATCAGCTTTGCTCTGCCAGACGTTCTTAACGTCGTCAGTTGCATCAGCAGCAGCCTCGCACCCAGCGGTGCTTCCAGGACGTAACTTTTCTGTGCAGCAATGAGGATAATCCTCAGGTTACGGACCTAGTCCGTGTAATTGCTACCATCATCTTTCAACTTTGCTTTCTCAAGGAACACATTAAAATTCAACGGAACAACAACACGAGCCATCTATCTACAAACAAACATAGACAAGCAAAATACTATCAGGTACTAAGTTCATGATAAATTTAAGTTCACTTAATCATATTACTTAAGAACTCCCACTTAGACAGACATCTCTCTAGTCATCTAAGTGATCACGTGATCCAAATCAACTAAACCATGTCCGATCATCACGTGAGATGGATTAGTTTAAATGGTGAACATCGCTATGTTGGTCATATCTACTATATGATTCACGTTCGACCTTTCGGTCTCCATGTTCCGAGGCCATATCTGTATATGCTAGGCTCGTCAAGTATAACCTGAGTATTCCGCGTGTGCAACTGTTTTTGCACCCGTTGTATTTGAATGTAGAGCCTATCACACCTGATCATCACGTGGTGTCTCAGCACGAAGAACTTTCGCAACGGTGCATACTCAGGGAGAACACTTCTTGATAATTAGTGAGAGATCATCTTAAAATGCTACCGTCAATCAAAGCAAGATAAGATGCATAAAGGATAAACATCACATGCAATCAATATAAGTGATATGATATGGCCATCATCATCTTGTGCTTGTGATCTCCATCTTCGAAGCACCGTCATGATCACCATCGTCACCGGCGCGACACCTTGATCTCCATCGTAGCATCATTGTCGTTATGCCATCTATTGCTTCTACGACTATCGCTACCACTTAGTGATAAAGTAAAGCAATTACAGGGCGTTTGCATTTCATACAATAAAGCGACAACCATATGGCTCCTGCCAGTTGCCGATAACTTCGGTTACAAAACATGATCAGCTCATACAATAAAATATAGCATCACGTCTTGACCATATCACATCACAACATGCCCTGCAAAAACAAGTTAGACGTCCTCTACTTTGTTGTTGCAAATTTTACGTGGCTGCTACGGGCT
>LR880967.1:14270015-14309478 GCA_904067115.1 Aegilops sharonensis
ACCTTGATCTCCATCGTAGCATCATTGTCGTTATGCCATCTATTGCTTCTACGACTATCGCTACCACTTAGTGATAAAGTAAAGCAATTACAGGGCGTTTGCATTTCATACAATAAAGCGACAACCATATGGCTCCTGCCAGTTGCCGATAACTTCGGTTACAAAACATGATCAGCTCATACAATAAAATATAGCATCACGTCTTGACCATATCACATCACAACATGCCCTGCAAAAACAAGTTAGACGTCCTCTACTTTGTTGTTGCAAATTTTACGTGGCTGCTACGGGCTTAGCAAGAACCGTTCTTATCTACGCATCAAAACCACAACGATAGTTCATCAAGTTTGTGCTGTTTTAACCTTCGCAAGGACCGGGCGTAGCCACACTCGATTCAGCTAAAGTGAGAGAGACAGACACCCGCCAGCCACCTTTAAGCACGAGTGCTCGTAACAGTGAAACCAGTCTCGCGTAAGCATACGCGTAATGTCGGTCCGGGCCGCTTCATCTCACAATACCGCCGAACCAAAGTATGACATGCTGGTAAGCAGTATGACTTGTATTGCCCACAACTCACTTTTGTTCTACTCGTGCATATAACATCAACGCGCTCGGTTACCACTGTTGGGGAACGTAGTAATTTCAAAAAAATTCCTACGCACACGCAAGATCATGGTGATGGTATAGCAACGAGAGGGAGAGTGTATGTCCACGTACCCTCGTAGATAGTAAGCGGAAGCGTTAGCACAACGCGGTTGATGTAGTCGTACGTCTTCACGGTCCGACCGATCCAAGTACCGAATGTACGACACCTCCGAGTTTAGCACACGTTCAGCTCGATGACGATCTCTGGGCTCCGATCCAGCAAAGCTCCGGAGATGAGTTCTGTCAGCACGACGGCGTGATGACGATGATGATGTTCTACCAGCGCAGGGCTTCGCCTAAACTCCGTAACGATATGACCGAGGTGGAATATTGTGGAGGGGGCACCGCACACGGCTAAGGAACGATCCGTAGATCAACTTGTGTGTCTCTGGGGTGCCCCCCCTCCCCCGTATATAAAGGAGCAAGGGGGGAGGAATCCTCATCCTAGTAGGAGGGGGAAGGAAGGGGGAGAGAGGGAAGGAAAGGTGGGCGCCCCCCCTCCTAGTCCAATTCGGACCAGAGGGGGGAGGGGGCGCGCGGCCCATGCTGGCCGCCCCTCTCTCCTTTCCCCTAAGGCCCATAAGGCCCAATGCTCTCCCGGGGGGTTCCGGTAACCCCCTCGGCACTCCGGTTTTCTCCGAAATCACCCGAAACAATTCCGGTGTCCGAATATAGTCGTCCAATATATCGATCTTTATGTCTCGACCATTTCGAGACTCCTCATCATGTCCGTGATCACACCCGAGACTCCGAACAAACTTCGGTACATCAAAACTTATAAACTCATAATAAAACTGTCATCGTAACGTTAAGCGTGCGGACCCTACGGGTTCGAGAACTATGTAGACATGACCTAGAACCATTCTCGGTCAATAACCAATAGCGGGACCTGGATGCCCATATTGGTTCCTACATATTCTATGAAGATCTTTATCGGTCAAACCGCATAACAACATACGTTGTTCCCTTTGTCATCGGTATGTTACTTGCCCGAGATTCGATCGTCGGTATCCAATACCTAGTTCAATCTCGTTACCGGCAAGTCTCTTTACTGGTTACGTAGTGCATCATTCCGTAACTAACTCATTAGCTACATTGCTTGCATGGCTTATAGTGATGTGCATTACCGAGAGGGCCCAGAGATACCTCTCCGACAATCGGAGTGACAAAACCTAATCTCGAAATACACCAACCCAACATGTACCTTCGGAGACACCTGTAGTACTCCTTTATAATCACTCAGTTACGTTGTGATGTTTGGTAGCACCTAAAGTGTTCCTCCGGTAAACGGGAGTTGCATAATCTCATAGTTACAGGAACATGTATAAGTCATGAAGAAAGCAATAGCAATATACTAAACGATCAAGTGCTAGGATAACGGAATGGGTCAAGTCAATCACATCATTCTCCTAATGATGTGATCCCGTTAATCAAATGACAACTCTTTTGTCCATGGCTAGGAAACATAACCATCTTTGATAAACGAGCTAGTCAAGTAGAGGCATACTAGTGACACTATGTTTGTCTATGTATTCACACATGTATTATGTTTCCGGTTAATACAATTCTAGCATGAATAATAAACATTTATCATGATATAAGGAAATAAATAATAACTTTATTATTGCCTCTAGGGCATATTTCCTTCAGGTAGGTGTAGGATTTTGAGATGAGCATCACTTGGAAATATGTTTCCTTAGTATTACCTCGACCCCCTTTAACAGTACGATGTTTCCTATGACTCAAGAAAGAGAAAATGAAACTACGAAAACAAAAGTCTTCACGCTTCAAATTCCTCGCATGAATATCGAGTCTTCATGGTCACACCAATTTCTTCACTTCCAAAGTCTTCAGGAGAACCAAAGTCTTCAGCCGAAGACATTTATTTTTAGGGGTCGTGAGGGAGTCCTGGACTAGGGGGTGTCCGGACAGCCGGACTATCATTATCCGCTGGACTCCAAGACTACGAAGATACAAGATTGAAGACTCCGTCCCGTGTCCGGATGGGACTTTCCTTGGCGTGGAAGGCAAGCTTGGCGATACGGATATGTAGATCTCCTACCATTGTAACCGACTCTGTGTAACCCTATCCTCCTCCAGTGTCTATATAAACCGGAGGGCTTTAGTCCGTAGGACACAACATACATTACAACAATCATACCATAGGCTCGCTTCTAGGGTTTAGCCTCCTTGATCTCTTGGTAGATCCACTCTTGTACTACCCATATCATCAATATTAATCAAGCAGGACGTAGGGTTTTACCTCCATCAAGAGGGCCCGAACCTGGGTAAAAACATCGTGTCCCTCGTTCCTGTTACCATCCGCCTAGACGCACAGTTCGGGACCCCCTACCCGAGATTCGCCGGTTTTGACACCAACATTGGTGCTTTCATTGAGAGTTCCTCTGTGTCATCACCGATAGGCTTGATGGCATCTTCAACCAACAACGCTGTCCAGGGTGAGACTTTTCTCCCCGGACAGATCTTCGTATTCGGCGGCCTCGCACTGCGGGCTAATTCGCTTGGCCATCTGGAGCAGATCGAAAGCTATGCCCCTGGCCGTCACGTCAGATTCGGAAGCCTAAACTTCACGGCCGATGTCCGCGGAGACTTGATCTTCGACGGGCTCGAGCCACAGCCGAGCGCGCCGCACTGTGATGATGGGTATGATCTAGCTCTGCCGCCGAACAGTGCCTTGGTGGCCGCACATGAATCCGCTTCGGCCATTAGTCCGGAGCCGATCACCCAGATCGAGGATCGGTGGATAGACGCCACCTCAGGGCCTTCAACTTCCACGGTGATGGAGCCGAACATTAATCCTGTCCCCCGCGAAACTCGTGATTCCGAGGTGCCGGACTCCTTGCCGGACTCCGAACCTCCCGCACCCCTACCAATCGATTCGGATTGGGCGCCGGTTATGGAATTCACCGCCGCGGACATCTTCCAACACTCGCCCTTTGGCGACATCCTAAATTTGCTAAAGTATCTCTCGTTATCGGGAGAGTCCTGGCCGGACTATGGCCAGGATGGTTGGGGTTCGGACGACGAAGAAATTCAGAGCCCACCCACCACCCACTTTGTAGCCACTGTCGACGATCTAACCGACATGCTAGACTACGACTCCGACGACATCGACGCTATGGACGACGATGCCGGAGACGAACAGAAACCAACGCCTACAGGGCACTGGAAGACCACCTCGTCATATGACATATATATGGTGGACACCCCAAAAGACGGGGACGGCGAAGAAGCAGCGGAGGCAGACTCTTTAAAGAAGCAGCCCAAACGCCGGCGTCAGCGGCGCCGCTCTAAATCCCACCACAGCAAGAATGGAGATTCCGGCACAGAAGATAATAATACTCCAGAGAGTGCCGAAGACAATCCCCTCCAGCAAGACTCAGCGCAGGAGGATGCAGAAGCAAGCCCTCACGAGAGGGCGGCAGATGAAGAGGTTGAGGATCATAACTATATGCCTCCCTCCGAAGACGAAGCGAGCCTCAACGATGATGAATTCATCGTACCTGAGGATCCCGTCGAACAAGAGCGCTTCAAGCGCAGGCTTATCGCCACAACAAACAGCCTCAAGAAAAAGCAGCAACGACTTCAAGCTGATCAGGACCTGCTGGCCGATCGATGGACCGAGGTCCTCGCGGACGAAGAGTATAAACTCGAACGCCCCTCCAAAAGTTACCCAAAACGCAAGCTGCTCCCCCGATTAGAGGAGGAAGCATACATACCTCCATCACCAGCGCACGATATGGCTGACCGACCACCCCGTGGTCGTGACAGAGAGGCATCCAGGCCCCCAGCCAAGACCGTACCTCGGCATCGCTCCAAAAGTACGAAGCCAAGAGGGAACACGCCGGACTTGCGAGACATATTGGAGGACAAAGCAAGGCAATCCAGATCCATCTACGGATCACGTGGGCGCCCCACGACCCATGACGAATACCGTCGCGCCGGATACAATAACCCCGGCCGGGCCAAACACAGCAGACAACGCTCTCTCGAGCTGCGTCGCAATATTGCTCAATACAGAGGCGCCGCACACCCGCTATGCTTCACTGACGAAGTAATGGATCATCAAATCCCCGAAGGGTTTAAACCCGTAAACATCGAATCTTACGATGGCACAACAGACCCCGCGGTTTGGATCGAAGATTATCTTCTCCACATCCATATGGCCCGCGGCGACGATCTCCATGCCATCAAGTATCTCCCACTCAAGCTTAAAGGACCAGCTCGGCATTGGCTAAATAGCTTGCCCGCAGAGTCAATTGGGTGCTGGGAAGACCTGGAAGCCGCATTCCTCGACAACTTCCAGGGCACGTATGTGCGACCACCAGACGCCGATGACCTAAGCCACATTATTCAGCAGCCAGACGAATCGGCCAGACAATTCTGGACACGGTTCTTGACAAAGAAAAACCAAATCGTCGACTGTCCGGATGCAGAGGCCCTTGCAGCCTTCAAACATAACATCCGGGACGAATGGCTAGCCCGGCACCTGGGGCAGGAAAAGCCGAAATCCATGGCAGCCCTCACATCGTTAATGACCCGCTTTTGCGCGGGAGAGGTAAGCTGGCTAGCTCGTAGCAACAATCTCCGTAAAAATTCTGGCAGTCCGGATACTAAGGACAACAACGGCAGGTCACGTCGAAACAAAAACAAGCGCCGCATTAACGGCGACGATAAGGAGGATACGGCAGTCAACGCCGGATTCCGAGGCTCCAAACCCGGTCAGCGGAAGAAGCCATTCAAAAGAACCACTCCGGGTCCGTCCAATTTGGACCGAATACTCGACCGCTTATGCCAGATACATGGCACCTCTGAAAAGCCAGCTAATCACACTAATAGAGATTGCTGGGTGTTCAAGCAGGCAGGCAAGTTAATTGCCAAAAGCAACGACAAGGGGCTGAACAGCGATGACGAGGAAGAGACCCGACCGCCGAACAATAGAGGACAGAAGGGTTTTCCCCCACAAGTGCGGGCGGTGAACATGATTTACGCGACCCATATACCCAAAAGGGAGAGGAAACACGCACTAAGGGACGTCTATGCGATGGAGCCAGTCGCCCCGAAGTTCAATCCATGGTCCTCTTGTCCGATCACTTTCGATCGAAGAGACCATCCGACCAGCATACGCCATGGCGGATTCGCCGCATTGGTTTTAGACCCAATCGACGATGGATTTCACCTCACGAGAGTCCTGATGGACGGCGGCAATAGCCTGAACCTGCTTTATCAGGATACAGTGTGCAAAATTGGCATAGACCCCTCAAGGATTAAACCTACAAAGACAACCTTTAAAGGTGTCATACCAGGAGTGGAAGCCAACTGTACAGGCTCAGTCACACTGGAAGTGGTCTTCGGATCCCCGGATAATTTCCGGAGTGAAGAGTTAATATTCAACATAGTCCCGTTTCGCAGCGGCTATCACGCTCTGCTCGGACGAACCGCGTTTGCAAAATTCAACGCGGTGCCGCATTATGCATACCTAAAGCTCAAGATGTCAGGCCATCGCGGAGTCATCACGGTCAATGGGAATACGGAACGCTCCCTCCGAACGGAGGAACATACAGCGGCTCTCGCGGCAGAAGTACAGAGCAGCCTTCTAAGGCAATTCTCGAGTCCGGCCGTTAAAAGGCCGGATATAGAAAAACGCGCCCGGAGCAATGCCAACCAAGACCACCCGGCGCGATCAGAGCACGTGTAGCAATGCGGCCCCAACCCTCGCCCGTGCATGATCGCAAGAATAACACTCCGCGTACATCATTACGCTTTGGAGATACCATGGGCACATGGGAAGGGGCACGATCGCAACGGACCCATAGTGCGGTTCGACCACACCGGGAGCTCGCAAGTGTGCCCCCTTATTTTTTATTTTTTATTTTCCCTTCTTTGTGTACACAGGACTCCGTTAACCAGAGGCCCTGTCCGGTGATGAACCTGCCGAACTCATGATGCAACAGTCAGGGATGAAAGAAGGCTGCGACGAACACTCAGGTGGTCTCAATTACGAGCATTAAATTCGATTATATACACCAACTCCGCAGCTCACCCTTGAAGGGGGACATGTTTACTTAGTCTAAATCCCTTGCTTACCGCACTATTTGTATCAGTCCGCACTCATAGCAGATTTCCTTTAATAAATAATGCAGCACTTTTCGACTGCAATTACATCACCTTTTTATTTATATGATCATTACATGACATCTTGCACCCGTATATTTTGGTACGGCCGAATACGCCAGGGGCTTCTGTTCCCCAAATTATGGTGTGATAAAGTCCGAACACTTTCATAAGTGTGGCACCCCGAACTTATAGCATTATATGAATCGGCTCCGAATCATGTCTTGGGTCAATAGTTGGGTTTGCCCGGCTCCCACGTTTTGGTGCCTTACGTTCCGTTCTGTCGGCAAAGGTGGCACTGGGAGAACCACTGCGATTGCGCCCCGGTTGAGCCGGCCGAGCGCCTCAGTGGAGAAAGCTAAAATTGACTGGCATGATAAGGCGCGAGAGACTGGTCGCCGTTCAAGAGGTTTTTTCGGGTCCTTAAAGACTCACGCCGCTTCGAGCGAAGTTCCGGACAATGTCTGACGAAGGCGTGGATAGCGCCCCGGATTCGGTCTTCCGAATACCAGGGGCTTCGCCGAAATTTAAAATTATAGAATTCTATGGCTAAGTGAGAGTGTTCAAGCATTATAAGTCTAGTTGCCTTGTTCGTTGTGTTGAGCGCCACCCTAGATGGACCAAAAGATGGGAACAAGAGTGCTCAAGTTTATCCCGAACACCCCAGCACTAGTGGCTTGGGGGTTGAAGCCAACGACTTGCCATCTCTCAGATTTTATAAACGGCCGCACAGAAGGTAATATTTTAAATTAAACAAGCATTGCTTAACGCGCACATGAACAAAGTTTCAGCGCACAGGATAATACATAATGAGTTTACTCGAAGATTACATTTCTGGGGCACTCATCCGCAATATCGCGGGCTCCCTTCAGGATAGTTTTATAATACATTTCGGGCGTGCGATACTCCTTGCCCAGCGGCGATGGGTCCGTGAGAAGCTTCTCCGCATCCAACCTGCCCCAGTGCAACTTTGTGCGGGCAAGGGTCCGGCGAGCACCTTCAATACAAGTGGAGCGCTTGATGACATCCACCCAGGGGCATGCATCCACCAGCCGCCGCACGAGGCCAAAGTAGCTCCCTGGCATGACTTGTTCAGGCCACAGCCGGACTATAAGGCCCTTCATGGCCTCCTCGGCTACTTTGTGGAGTTCGACCAGCTGCTTCAGCTGGTCGCTTGGGGGCACCGGATGGCCGGCCTCAGCGTACTGAGACCAGAAGACCTTCTCCGTCGAGCTCCCCTCCTCGCCACGATAGAATGCGGCAGCATCAGACGCACTACGCGGCAAATCTGCAAACGCCCCTGGAGAGCTCCGAATGCGGGTAAGTGTCAGGTAGTTTACATTAACATGCCTGCTTTGCATGAAAAATGCCTTATCCGCCGCTATCTTCTTTATATCCTCAACCTCCTGAAGGGCTTTATGGGCCTCGGCCTTGGCGGATTTGGCACTTTCGAGAGCCGAGGCAAGCTCGGACTCTCGAGTTCTGGAGTCACGCTCCAAACCCTCATGCTTTTCCATGAGAGCCTGGAGCTCTTGCCGAACTTCCGCCACCCGTGCCTCTTGCTTTTCTCGCTCTACCCGTTCCGCGGCCGCATTGCGTTCGGCCGTGGACACAACCTCCTTCAGGACTGCCACCTCGTTAGTGGCCCCTGCAATACACATATTATCCTTATTAACTTTATTGCAACCAAAATCCTTTTTATAAGGTAACTATTCAAAGCGGTGTTACTCACCTTCTTTGTCCTTGAGCTGCTTCTTCGCATGGCCGAGCTCTCGCTCGGACCGCTTGAGATCCTTTTTCAGCACATCGACCTCCGCCGTTAGTGCGGCAGAGGTCAGCAGCGCAGCCTGTAAACCCATATTGACATATTTTAAGCAACCCTACGTATATCTTGTTAGATCCTCAGTCCGGCTTTTTCTTTCCGAACACCGAACTGAGCATCAGGGGCTACTGTCTATGCGGTATTACATTACATTATTTTAACTTCTTACCTCAAAGCCTGTTAGAAGGCTGCTGCAGGCTTCGGTCAGCCCGCTTTTGGTAAGCTGAACCTTTTGAATCACCGCACTCATGATAGTGCGGTGTTCTTCCTCGATGGAAGCGCCTTTAAGCGCCTCCAACAAGTTATCCGGCGCCTCCGGTTGGACGGAGGCCGCCGGCGTCACGGTCCTGCCCTTCTTTCGAAGGGGCCGCTTGCCAGACTCTGGAACCACTGCGGGTTCTGATGTAGAGTCCGGCGCAAAGTCCGGGAGGCTTCCTGACGGCGCCTCCGGAGCCTCCTCCTGATGGGTTCCACTCTGGGATCCCACCTCGGCGTCCTCGTCGGCGCATGGGGTAGAGGCGGTCGGAAGTGAATCCACATCCGACAGGGCCAACGACCCGCTCGATGAGTCGGGGAGATCGTCATCGGCCGGACTACGGACAGAACGCGGCGTTAGAAGGACACTACGCGACATAAAATATATTGCATATCAAGGATCCGGATACTTACGATCTCGCCGGACGCCTGGCCGTTGGAGGCCACTCATCCTCGCCAACGCTGGTGTTGGCGAAACTGTCCGGGTGGATAGTTCTCCCCCTCTTGGACCCTTCGGCCTCCCCTACTGGGGAAGCCTTCCTCTTCCTCTCTCCCTCCTCCGAGAGAGAGTCCTCCTCCTCCTCCTCGTCTTCGGGAGAGGAGTCCGCCTCGTCGTCGGACACCTGATTGCGGGAACTCTTTCGAGTCCCCGCGGCCACCTTCTTGGCCTTCTTCTCCGGCACCACGTGCGGTGCCAGAACCAGCAGCCCTGCTAAACGGGTGTCCACTGGGTCTTCTGGCATGGGAGCCGGGCTGATAAGCTGCCTGGCCTTCTACATCCATTCCTGTCAAAGGAAAGGAAGGGATGAAACCCTCTTATAATCAATTCGATTACTACAAAGTGTCCCGTAATGGGGTTGAATCACTTACCTTGTCAGTTGGATGCTGCGAGCTGAATCCGCGATCTTCCGTCGCGGATGCGGGGGCTTCGGCGCCCTTAAACAGCACCCTCCAGGCGCCTTCGTATGTCGTATCAAAGAGCCCGCTCAGCGCCTGGTGTTGTTCCGGATTAAACTCCCACAAATTGAATGCCCGTTCTTGGCATGGGAGAATCTGGCGGATGAGCATGACTTGGATCACGTCGATGAGCCTGAGCTTATTGCTCACCAGCTTCTGGATGCAGGCTCGAAGTCCAGTCACCTCCTTCGGATCGCCCCACAGCAAGCCCTTCTCTTTCCAGGAGGTGAGCTGCGTGGGGATGCCAGATCTAAACTCGGGGGCCGCCACCCATGTGGGCTTGCGCGGCTCGGTGATGTAGAACCACCCCGATTGCCACCCCTTGACGGAGTCCACAAAGGCCCCTTCGAGCCAAAGGACGTTGGGTAGTTTACCCAACATGGCGCCTCCGCATTCCGCTTGCGTGCCCTTCACAACCTTTGGCTTGACGTTGAAGGTCTTGAGCCATAGGCCGAAGTGGGGCCGGATGCAGAGGAAGGCCTCGCAGACGACGATGAACGCCGAGATGTTGAGGATGAAGTTCGGCGCCAGATCATGGAAATCCAGGCCGTAATAAAACATGAGCCCCTGGACGAATGGATGGAGCGGAAAGCCCAGCCCGCGGAGGAAGTGGGGAAGGAAGACGACCCTCTCATGAGGCCCAGGGGTAGGGATGAGCTACCCCTCGTCGGGCAGCCGATGCGCGATATCGCCGGAGAGGTATCCGGCGTTGCGCAGCTTGGTGATGTGCTCCTCCTTAACGGTGGAGGCCAACCACTTGCCTCCCCCTCCGGACATATTCGGAGAAGGTCGAGGCGAGATGCGCAAGCTTGTGCGTTGGAGTTTGAGTGCGCGGAGATGTATAAGCAAAGGAGGAAGAAGGCGTAGGTGAGAAGGTAAATCCTTATCCCTTTTATATAGGCGGACGAAACTGTGCGTCCCCCACCGGCCTGGTAAAACTCGCTTATCTCCCAAGCGCCACCATCAATGGCGCGGTTGGGTTACCCACGTCCGTATTGATGAGAATCCCGGAATAAGTTGAACACGATCTCTGCTTTGACAAGACGTGCCAAGGACACCGCTTCGCTAAACGTGCTGAGGTGGTATTAGTAAAAAATGATTCAAACAGTGGCTTGGTAGCGGTGTGATGTCACGCCGCATAATACGTCAGCAGATTGAACTGGTGTACATTTTATTCTCTCTACGGTGGAATGTGGAATTTATTTTGCAGAGCCAGACACTATCCTGGTGTTCATGATTTTCTCTGGATTATTCAAGGGAGGAACCCGCCTTGCAATGCCGAACATTATGCGCGCCGGACTTATCGTCATTGAAGCCTGGTTCAGGGGCTACTGAGGGAGTCCTGGACTAGGGGGTGTCCGGACAGCCGGACTATCATTATCCGCCGGACTCCAAGACTACGAAGATACAAGATTGAAGACTCCGTCCCGTGTCCGGATGGGACTTTCCTTGGCGTGGAAGGCAAGCTTGGCGATACGGATATGTAGATCTCCTACCATTGTAACCGACTCTGTGTAACCCTAGCCTCCTCCGGTGTCTATATAAACCGGAGGGATTTAGTCCGTAGGACACAACATACATTACAACAATCATACCATAGGCTAGCTTCTAGGGTTTAGCCTCCTTGATCTCGTGGTAGATCCACTCTTGTACTACCCATATCATCAATATTAATCAAGCAGGACGTAGGGTTTTACCTCCATCGAGAGGGCCCGAACCTGGGTAAAAACATCGTGTCCCTCGTTCCTGTTACCATCCACCTAGATGCACTGTTCGGGACCCCCTACCCGAGATCCGCCGATTTTGACACCGACAGGTCGACTTTCACTGTAAATATCAAACTCCTCATTGACTTATAGAGCTTGTGTACACTCACAAACATATTAGTCCCTTAACCTATAAGAATTCAATACACCAAAATCACTAAGGGGCACTAGATGCACTTACAATCTCCCCCTTTTTGGTGATTGATGACAACATAGGTTAAGTTTTCAACGGGGATAAACATATGAATTGAAAGTACTCAATATTGAGGAATTTGATTGCAAGATATAGAAGAACTCCCCCTGAAGATGTGCATAGTGAGGATTTTGCTTTTGAAGCAATGCACACTTGAACAGTAGAATAGTGGAGATCTCCCCCTATATCTTGTAATTCATACACACATTTAACATACAGAATGAAGAATTTGAAATGCATGATGAAATATGGTGACTGATGTAATTCAGCATGCGTGCATAGGATTAATGAGGAAATAGCATGCAGGAAAACAGAGCAAAAGTATCAGGTCACCATCGGACTTAAGTTTACAACTCGATCAACAAAAGCTTCAGAAGAGCGAGAGTTGCAACTTGACAAAAAAACCGCCCATATACATATACCCGCTTGAAGACTAACTCAAATTTCTCCCCCTTTGTCATCAAATGACCAAAAGGGACGAAAAGTGAGGACTAACGCCCCTGAAGAATTTCTTCATGAAGTCGATGGAGGAGCGCCAGTGTTGTTGGGGTCGTTGGTTGGAGTAGGGCCTGCCGCAGTGTCGTCCAGATCTTCATTTTCATCAGTGTCGCGGGACGAGGAATATGAACTAGGCACCAAAGGAGGAACTTCGACCTTCTTGAATTTCTTCGGTGGAGGCTTAGCCTAGCCGAAGTCCTGCTTGAAACCCATCCGCTTGACATCCTTTTCACCATAAAGGCGAGACAATACAACCCAGGTGCGATCAAACATTTTGTTGAGGTAGTAATGGTTCTTCTTTACTGAATTATAAGTGGCAGTCATATTGTGAAGAATTGAACCAAACTGTCGTTTCACCCATTTGCGATTGCGATCCACCTTCTGATGAAGACTGAGGAGAAGCTCACGATCAGTCATCACCATTGGAGCAGTTGCCTAAGGACTTTGCTTTGAAGCATTTGCGGCAGTATCATGAGTGGCAGAATCATCATTGGTGGAGTATGAAGCAGCTTTGCGGAACTGCCCATCCAATGGACGAATGCCCTCATCAATGACAGCAGTGGCCTTGCCCTTCTCATCAGCTGAGGAAAATGTCTGTTTGAGGACTTCAATCGGGGGCAAGAAGCTGCCATGGTTGAGTGTATCTAGCTTTGTAGTTGAGTGAAGACCTTGTTATGAGGAATCTCATGATCCAGGGAGCGTAAGGCTTCAGCTCAAACGGGGACATAGCGACATTTGCTAGAGTCCTCATGAAGAAATCATGATAATTCATGGGAATACCATGCATGATGTTGAACAACAGATTCTTCATGATTCCAACGACTTCCTCATCATTTGAGTCGTGGCCCTTGATTGGACTCAAAGTCTTCGTCAGAATACGGTAGACTGTCCTCGGCACATACTGCAATCCCTTCACAAGGAATTTGGTCCTTGATGCTTGTCCAGGCTTCAGTGGCTTCATCAGCACTTGCATAAAGTGACCGGACAGCTCAGTTTCAGAATATATCAGACGCGCACCTTCTGGGGGAGGACTGACTGGCATGGCACGAAGCAATTCAGTTGCAGGTGCCTTGTAATGTGTGTTCTCAGTCATCCAGTCCAACACCCATGAATTCACATCTTCAAAATTGCCTGTGATGTGCAGCGTCGCGTAGAATTGAAGAATGAGTTCTTCATTCCAATCGCAGATGTCCGAGCAAAAATTGAGCAGGCCCGCATCATGAATAGCAGCGAGGACTGGCGCAAAGCAAGGCAGTGATTCCATATCCAAGTGAGGAATATGCTCATGATCGAAGACCTTGTCTTTGTTTAATAGCACTTAAGAATAGAAATTTGCCTGGCTGGCAGTCCAGAATCGCTTTCTCCTCAGTCGACCTGAATCATATGGATTATATTCAGTGAAGAATATATGCTCGTTGAAGAAGGCATCAGCCTTGAACTTTGGAGTCTTGGAGAATGGATTCTTCGGCTTTGGCTGAGGAGTATCAGTAATTTGAAGAATAACTTCTGGGACTTCAACTTTAGGAGCCACAGGCTGAGGAATTTCTGCTTCTGCTTCAGTAGCAGCCTGGGCCTCCATTTCTTCAGCAACATGTTCATCAACACTAGTGGCTGGAATCTCTTCAGGAATGGAAGGGGTGGCATGAATTTCTTCAGAACCCATGAGAACTTCAGTTGGAGCCGGGGACTAAGGAATTTGTTGGATTGGTGTGTACAGAGACGAGTTGGGGTGCTGACTGTCCCAGAAATCATCATTCAGCACGGGAGTGGTGCAGCCAATGTCCACATCCTCATCCACTTCCATTTCTTCAACGCCAGCCTCTTCAGCAGTAAACTGAGGCGTTGGCGATGATACCTGATGGGTTGAGGTGAAAGCTTCAACCTCAATTTCTGCATCCATCTGCTCTGTGGAAGCAGCAGAGGGATCTTCTTCTGCAGATTCTTCAGGAATCTGATATTCTTCGCCATGAGGAACAAGTTCCTTAGATGGCATGCTTGCGAGAGGAACAACATCAATGGGATTCTCCAGTGAACTTGTCAAAATCTTCGCCTTCTTGGGGGTCGAAGAATCTGATGCAGCTGATGCTTTCCTCTTTTTCAAAGCATCTTTGGTCTTGGTGTTGGTGCGGGCGGAGCAGTGGCAGTGGGATCAATTTCTTCAGGCACAACTGATGCAGTTGGCCTGTCTTGAGCAGTTTCTTCAGGCGCAACGACAGAGTCTTCAGCTGGCCTGGCAATTTCTTCAGGCGCAACACTAGTGGTTGCCCTGGCAGTTTCTTCAGCGACTAGAATTTCTTCAGCAGCCCTGGTGCTTGCAGATTCATCAGTAGCCTGAAATTCATCAACGGTGCTGGCAATTCCTTCAGTGGCTTGGGCAGATGCTGCATCCAGAGTGACTTCAACATGCCCAGGAGGGGCAGCACTTGAAGTGAATGTCTTTGTCAACTTGACGAATCGGACCTTGGCGCCCTTCCAGTCAGCCTTGTGGGCTTCAAAATCTTCGCTGAGCTTCTTGATTTTGAAGGAAATATGCCCTAGAGGCAATAATAAAGTTACTATTTATTTCCTTATTTCATGATAAATGTTTATTATTCATGCTTGAATTGTATTAACCGGAAACTTGATACATGTGTGAATACATAGACAAACAGGGTGTCACTAGTATGCCTCTACTTGACTAGCTCGTTGAATCAAAGATGGTTAAGTTTCCTAGCCATAGACATGAGTTGTCATTTGATTAACGAGATCACATCATTTGAGAATGATGTGATTGACTTAACCCATTCCGTTAGCTTAGCACTTGATCGTTTAGTATGTTGCTATTGCTTTCTTCATGACTTATACATGTTCCTATAACTATGAGATTATGCAACTCCCGTTTACCGGAAGAACACTTTGTGTTCTACCAAACGTCACAACGTAACTAGGTGATTATAAAGGAGCTCTACAGGTGTCTCCGAAGGTACATGTTGGGTTGGCGTATTTTGAGATTAGGATTTGTCACTCCGATTGTCGGAGAGGTATTTCTGGGCCCTCTCGGTAATGCACATCACTATAAGCCTTGCAAGCAATGTAGCTAATAAGTTAGTTACGGAATGATGCATTACGTAACGAGTAAAGAGACTTTCTAGTAACGAGATTGAACTAGGTATTGAGATACCGACGATCGAATCTCGGGCAAGTAACATACCGATGACAAAGGGAACAACGTATGTTGTTATGCGGTTTGACCGGTAAAGATCTTCGTAGAATATAGGAGCCAATATGAGCATCCAGGTTCCGCTATTGGTTATTGACCGGAGACATGTCTCGATCATGTCTACATAGTTCTCGAACCCGTAGGGTCCACACGCTTAAAGTTCGATGACGGTTATATTATGAGTTTATGTGTTTTGATGTACCAAAGGAGTTCGGAGTCTCGGATGAGATTGGGGACATGACAAGAAGTCTCAAAATGGTCGAGACGTAAGGATCGATATATTGGACGACTATATTCGGACATCGGAAATGTTCCGAGTGATTCGGGTATTTTTCGGAGTACCGGAGAGTTACGGGAATTCGTATTGGGCCTTAATGGGCCATACGGGAAAGGAGAGAAAGGCCCCAAAGGGTGGCCGCACCCCTCCCCATGGACTATTCCGAATTGGACTAGAGGGGGGCGCCCCCTTCCTTCCTTCTCCTTCTCCCTTCCCTTCTTCCACTCCAACAAGGAAATGAGGAGTCCTACTCCCGGTGGGAGTAGGACTCCCCCCTTGGCGCGCCCTCCTCCTAGGCCGGCCGCCTCCCCCTTGCTCCTTTATATACGGGGGCAGGGGGCACCCCATAGACACAACAATTGATCCTTGAGATCTCTTAGCCGTGTGCGGTGCCCCCCTCCACCATAATCCACCTCGATAATATTGTAGTGGTGCATAGGCGATGCCCTGCGTCGGTAGAACATCATCATCATCACCACGCCGTCGTGATGACGAAACTCTCCCTCAAAGCTCGGCTAGATCGGAGTTCGAGGGTTGTCATCGGGCTCAATGTGGGGGGCGCCCCTGTCTCCTGGACCCCCTGTTGGGCCCCCGTTGTCCATCTTCTGCTATATCATAGCTTTTACCTTGGAAAAAATCGTGGGCAAGCTTACGGGATTAAACTCCGCCGTCACGAGGCGGAACCTTGGCGGAACCAATCTAGGGCTCTGGCGGAGCTGTTCTGCCGGGGACACTTCCCTCCGGGAGGGGGAAATCATCACCAACGTCATGACCAACGATCCTCTCATCGAGATGGGGTCAATCTCCATCAACATCTTCACCAGCACCATCTCCTCTCAAAACCCTAGTTCATCTCTTGTATCCAATCTTCTATCAAAACCACAAATTGGTACCTGTGGGTTGCTAGTAGTGTTGATTACTCCTTGTAGTTGATGCTAATTGGTTTACTTGGTGGAAGATCATATGTTCAAATCCTTTATGCATATTATTACTCCTCTGATTATGAACATGAATATGCTTTGTGAGTAGTTACGTTTGTTCCTGAGGACATGGGTGAAGTCTTGCTATTAGTAGTCATGTGAATTTGGTATTCGTTCAATATTTTGATGAGATGTATGTTGTCTTTTCCTCTAGTGGTGTTATGTGAACGTCGACTACATGACACTTCACCATTATTTGGGCCTAGAGGAAGGCATGGGGAAGTAATAAGTAGATGATGGGTTGCTAGAGTGACAGAAGCTTAAACCCTAGTTTATGCGTTGCTTCGTTAGGGGCTGATTTGGATCCATATATTTAATGTTGTGGTTAGGTTTACCTTAATACTTCTTTTGTAGTTGCGGATGCTTGCAATAGTGTTAATCATAAGTGGGATGCTTGTCCAAGTAAGGGCAGTACCCAAGCACCGGTCCACCCGCATACCAAATTATCAAAGTACCGAACGCGAATCATATGAACGTGATGAAAACTAGCCTGACGATAATTCCCATGTGTCCTTAGGAGCTCCTTTCTCATTATTAGAAATTGTCCAGGATTATCCTTTGCTACATAAAGGATTAGGCCACCTTGCTGCACTTTGTTTACTTTATTTACTTGTTACTCGTTACCATTTATCTTATCACAAAACTATCTATCACCTACAATTTCAGTGCTTGTAGAGAAGACCTTACTGAAAACCGCTTATCATTTCCTTCTGCTCCTCGTAGGGTTCGACACTCTTACTTATCGAAAGGACTACGATTGGTCCCCTACACTAGTGGGTCATCAAGACTCTTTTCTGGCGCAGTTGCCGGGGAGTGTAGCGCTTTTGGTGAGTGGAACTTGGTAAGGAAACATTTATATAGTGTGCTGAAATTTTCTGTTACTTGTCACTATGGAAAATAATCCTTCGAGGGGGCTTGTTCGGGGTATCTTCGCCCCGACCAGAAGAGCAAAGATTTGCTCCTCAAGCTACTGAACTGTATGAAAACATTTACTTTGAGATTCCTTCGGGTATGATAGAGAAACTGCTAGCTAATCCATTTGCAGGAGATGGAACATTGCATCCCGATTTACACCTTATCTTTGTGGATTAAGTTTGTGGATTATTCAAGCTTGCAGGTATTCCCGATGATGTTGTCACAAGGAAGGTCTTCTCTTTATCTTTGAAGGGAGATGCATTGACATGGTATAGGCTATGTGATGATACGAGATCTTGGAATTATAAGCGATTGAAGTTGGAATTTCACCAGAAGTTCTATCCTATGCATCTTGTTCATCGTGATCATAATTACATATATAATTTCTGGCCTCGCGAAGGAGAAAGCATCGCTCAAGCTTTGGGGAGGCTTAAGTCAATGTTATATTCATGCCCCAATCATGAGCTCTCCCGGGAAATGATTATTCCGAATTTTTATGCTCGGCTTTCTCTTGATAATCGCAACCTGCTTGATACTTCATGTGTTGGCTCTTATATGCTGAAGACTATTGATTTCAAATGGTACTTATTGGAAAGAATTAAACGCAACTCTGAAGATTCGGGTTCCGACGATGGTAAGGAGTCAGGTATGACACCTAAGTTCAATTGTGTTAAATCTTTTATGGATACCGATGCTTTCCGTGGATTTAGCACTAAGTATGGACTTGACTGTGAGATAGTAGCTTCTTTCTGTGAATCTTCTTCTACTCACGTTGATGTCCCTAAAGAGAAGTGGTTTAAATATAATCCTCCTGTTGAAGTGAAAGTAGTTGCACCTATTACAGTCGAAGAAAAGACTATCACCTATAGTGATCCTATTGTTCCTACTACTTATGTTGAGAAACCTCCTTTTCCTGTTAGGATAAAGGATCATGCTAAAGCTTCGACTATTGTTCGTAAGAGTAATACTAGGACTTATACACCTCCCGAGCAAATTAATGTTGAACCTAGTATTGTTGTGGTTAAAGATCTCTTGGATGATGATTTAGATGGGCATGTTATTTATTTCTGTGGTGAGACTGCTAATATTGCTAGACAAGATACTAAGATACATAGACCTGTCGTAGGCATGCCTGTTATTTCTGTTAAAATAGGATATCACTGTTATCATGGCCTATGTGATATGGGTGCTAGTGCTAGTGCAATACCTTATACCTTATATCAAGAAATTATGCATGACATTGCACCCATTGAATTAGAAGACATTGATGTTACTATTAAGCTTGCTAATAGGGATACCATTAAACCCTTTGGGATTGTTAGAGATTTTGAAGTTTTGTGTGGGAAGTGTCGTTGCGCGATGGGTGGACGACACCTATGGGGCCGCCGGGGACGGCCCCTTCGTGTGTTCGGTACGGGGGCGGAGGATGCGCGGAGAGCAGATCGAGGCGATGCGCGTGGCGCGGGATTTTTACCCAGCTTCGGGCCGCGATGGTCGCGTAAAACCCTACTGCTGCTTTGTGTTGTATTGTGCTTCGGGAGCTTGAAGAGCTACGGCAGTAGCTACCCGAGCGTGAGAGTTGCAAATGAGTCCCACCTCCTCTACGTTGTGCATGTGCCTCCTTTTATAGGGCAAGGGGTCACCGACAGGTGTCAACGTAGGAGAGAGGGGTAAAAATGTAAAAGAGGTGGTAGCTGGAACAGTGCGGGAACAGTACAGCTACAGTGCTTGAACAGTGGATTCTACCTACTTTTGACAGAGGGGGACAAGAGCATTTAATGCCCGTCGCCGTCGCCCCAAAAGTTCCCGCCCTTGCGTCTCCGTTTGCCACGGCGATGGAGCCACCACCGTGGAGTGCCACCGCACCCCTCATGCTGCACAGCCATCCGCCACGCGTCTCTGGAGAAAGCTGAAGGCGACGCGTGGGCGGATGAGCTGGAGTGCGGGCACGCAGCGCAGCTCCCCCGGCAAGTAGCTTGCCGGGGTCTTGGTCTTGCCGGGCCCGGGAGCTTGTCGGGCTCTGTGACTTGCCGCTCCCCGGGCCCTCGCCGGGACGCGTATGGCGCCGAGGCGTGTCTTCTGTGATATGGCCTTCTGGTCTCCCCGGCGAGCTCCTCTCGCCAGGGACTTGCGTGAGTGATGTAGTCTTGAGCCTGGAACGGCCTTCCCGGCAAGCTCCTCTTGCCGGGGTCTTAACCTTCTGTCTTGTACACTTTGTTCTTGAATGGCTTGGTATGGAGCAGGAATGGTCTCCGGCAAGCATATGGTGGATCCAGCTATGGGAAGCTGCGACTGCCCGTGCACAAGTTGGGGTACTGAGGTACCCCTACCTTAGTACACCGACAGGAGCCCCCGGGCCTGGGCCATACACGGTGCCGAGCGCTGTTGGGCCAGGCCCAAAGCAGTGCACGGGCACGCGAAGCCCATGGCGCGTCGAACCCACTTCCGCCTCTGCCGCCTCCCCCGAAACGGCACGCGTCGATTGCGGCGTCGTGGGAGACGTGGGCGGCGCATGCAGCCTTTAAGGCATCCACCCCGTGATCGTGGCGCAGAGCGGGGTCGCTTCACCCGTCGCTCCGGCTCCACTTTTTCGCCACGCGGCCCTCATGCACGGGGGTCGTGGGCGGCGAAGGTGGGAGACCGAGCCGTCACGGGCGGAGAAGGCGAGTCGGCCCCGCTCCTCTGGCCGTCTCGCTTCCTGATTGGTTGAGCGGGGCGGTTGAGCCCCCACCTCGCCCCTTTAAAAAGGGGCGGAAGGGGAGCACAATGGCCACACTCATCCTCTTCTCCCTTCGTCTTCATCTTCTATTCCTTTTGCTGCCATGGAAGGAGGAAATCCCAGCTCTTCGACGGTGGCAGCGAGGGTCGCTTCTAGGCAGCGCACCACTCCCCATCCCGCTCCCGTGGCAGTGGAGCCGGCCACGAGAGGGAGAGGGAGGGGGCGTGGCCGCGGACGAGGCCGAGGGCGCGGTCGAGGCGGTCGGGGGAGAGGCGGTCGTGGTGACGTGCCTCCCCCGTCTCCTCCGGCGTCCCCTGACCACGGCGCGGTCCACACTGGAGATGACCCCTGGGAGTTCTTCATCAAGCTTCGCCGGGCGCCTCGTCGCCGCCTCCGGCTGCCGGCCCCGTTCGCGGATGCAATGGGGCCGGATCCACCCGACGTGATGGAGTTGCGCATGATGGGCTGCGGGATCAGCGGCACTCGGGTGAGTGTCGTGCCCCCAGCCCCCGGCGTGATGTTCTTCGACCGAGGGTGGAAGACGTTCGCCCGGATCCATAGCTTGACGGCGGGGTTCACCCTCCATTTCAAGTTATTGGATGGTGACCTTCTCGCCGTCAAGGTCTTCGGGGACTATGGAACCCGGGTGCGCTGCTGTGTGGACAGCTCCTCGGATAGCGAAGGCCCCTCCTCGAGCGAGAGTGACGAGGAGGGGAGCGACAGCGACGACGAGGGGGATGGCGGGCCCGACTAGGCGTCGGACACCGCTGCCTCGCGTGCCACCGGCAACCCCATCTTCTGGGTTGCCGGCCTCCTGAACTCCCCGGGGCCGTCTTCTTGGCGGCTGGCGTAGGGAGGCTGCGGAAGAGGAAGAGGGGGAGTGACGGCAAGGCCGTTACGTCGCAGCACGAGGGCGAGTAGCCCTCGACAGCGTGCCGACGTCCCACTACCCCGTCTTCAAGCTCTGCCTCCTACGCCTCCGACTCCGCCAAGCTCTTGGCCGGCCCCCGGGAAGTTCTCTTGGTGTCTTCTGGCGCCCGTGGCTCCCCGTGGGCTTCAGGGACTTGTTGCTGGCTCCGTCGACGCTTCCCCATGCCCGTCACCTTGCGCAGCTCCTGGGGCACGGCGGCGTCACCGCCACGCTCTTCTAGGCGCTCCTTTCGCCCTTCCCCGACAAGCTCCTCTTGCCGGGGCCTCCTTCCCCGGCGAGCCTATCTTGCCGGGGGCTCCTTGACCTACCTCCTGAACTCCTGAACAGAGAAACAGGAGAGGGATCACGGGCACCTTATCTTTTTAATTTGTAAGCCCTCGGGCATTAGCTGCATTTAGGAACTTGTAATCCTCTCTATCATGTTTTTCATCCTCTATGGACTTGTATTAAATTGGATGTTTTTAATGAAAAGAGGGGAAAGCTTGCCGGACTGAGTCTTTTACTTGACTGCGTGCCTTGTGTGTTCTTACGCTATCGGGGAGCTTGCCGGGGCGAACACGCTTGCCGACCGCGGGACAGCCCGCTGGTGGTGTCGCTTCCGGCAAGCAACCTTGTCGGGCCAGTTGCGACGCTTAACTTGCTGAGCAGGCTCGAAAGCAAGATAAGGGTGCAGCGGCACACTTGTGTTTGTTGAGCGGACTCGGAAACAAACCAAGTACGCAACTGGACCACGACTCGGCTCCTCCACGTACGGGTTTCACAAGACACGCTCGTTCAAAGACGCAGCCCCGCATTTCCCGGTCCATGAGAGGATGCATGACGAGGGATGAAAAACTTATCTGATACTGCAGCCCCCAGCAACTCTGTCTTGCCGGAGACGAATCTTGGCTCTCGCAGCCCCCAGCGAGGCTGACTTGCCGAGGAAGAACCCTGGCACCCGCAGCCCCCGGCGACCCTGGCTTGCCGGGCCCCAGGTGCTGGTGTGATCTTTCGGTTCCTCCTTGTTGCTGCAATTTCAGTCGTGAAAGCGGCTGAGGTAGATATGCGACTGCTTCGTGTATACGTATGTGCATATAAATCTTGACTATGCAACGCGATGCCGTGCCTTGCCCCTCGTATGTTTGTACTCTACGCTCTTGGGGAGCTTGCCGGGGCGAACACGCTTGCCAAGCGCGGGACAGCCCGCCGGCGGTGTTGCTTCCGGCAAGCCACCTTGCCGGGCCAGTTGCGACGCTTAACTTGCTGAGCAGGCTCGAAAGCAAGATAAGGGTGCAGCAGCACACTTGTGTTTGTTGAGCGGACTCGGAAACAAAACAAGTACGCAACTGGGCCACGACTCGGCTCCTCTCGCGCACAAGTCTCTCATACGAAGGACTTCTCACGGCAAGGCTTGCCACGCTATACCCTCTGCCCTATATCCTTTGTGCGTTCTCACCCTACGCTTCTAGGTAACTTGCCGGCGCTTAACACGCTTGCTGAGTGCGGAACATCAGCAGCCCGCTTGGCTGGTGTCTCTTCCGGCAAGCAACCTTGCCGCGTCTAGTCGCGACGCGCTTAACTTGCTGAGCAGACTCGAAACGAAACGAGGGCGCGAAGCTGGTCGCGGCTCACTCTTAACTCGCTGAGCGTGTTCGAAGCAAAGTAAGGGTGCGACCGTTCACAGGCAGGCTCCTTCGCGCACAGGTTTCGCGTACAAAGGACGAATGAGCGAGGGATATAACATAAAAAAGTACGGAATTAAAGAGTGCTCTGCACGAAAGCTCGGGCAACTTAGCTTTTCTTTTTTTTTTGCTTCTTCGCACTTGCTGGTGGTGCTCAATGGCGCGTCCTCGGCGGCAGCGCAGCACTCCGGGGAGGTGCGGTTGCCGGAACGAGCACTTGAGCTATCCCCGCCGGGCTTAGAGCGTTCCGAGGAGCTGCGCTTGTCGGAGTAAGCGCCAGAGCCGTCCTTGCCGGACTTAGAGCTCGATGGCGCGTCGTCGACGACAGCATAGCGCTCCAGGGAGATACGCTTGCCGGAGTGTAGGGGGAGCGGGAGCGAGCGGCGCGAGGTACAGAACATGCTCGGACTCCTAGTAGCAATAGGAGGAGCAGAGTCCTCCCTCGGCACTTTCGCTTTGCTCATGCACGGACAGCGGTCCGGAGCGCCCCGCGAGCCCCCGTCATGTTCTTGCCCCAGCATGCGAGTGCTACCTTCCGTGGCACGGCGCTGCTGGGTCGTCTTGCGCGGAGATGGACGTGGATCTACGGAGACCGAGGCGCGGTCCTCCGCCCTGTCCTTGGATCTGGTGGCGCCGCGAGTGCCCTCGCCGGTGTCCACCCTTCCGCTGGCGTCTCCTCCGCCCACCGCTGGCTCTGGCGGCGGCGGGTGAGACGCAGACGGGTCTACGACCCTCGAAGCTCTCGTCTTCGGGGCCAGGGCGCAGTTGTCGATGAAGTCGCTCGACGAAACTGGAGAGGTTGATGAAGAGCACGGCCGTGCGAACGCCGGATCAGGTCCGCACAACCTCGACGCCCCCTACCTGGCGCGCCAAAGATGTCGTTGCGCGATGGGTGGACGACACCTATGGGGCCGCCGGGGACGGCCCCTTCGTGTGTTCGGTACGGGGGCGGAGGATGCGCGGAGAGCAGATCGAGGCGATGCGCGCGGCGCGGGATTTTTACCCAGCTTCGGGCCGCGATGGTCGCGTAAAACCCTACTGCTGCTTTGTGTTGTATTGTGCTTCGGGAGCTTGAAGAGCTACGGCAGTAGCTACCCGAGCGTGAGAGTTGCAAATGAGTCCCACCTCCTCTACGTTGTGCATGGGCCTCCTTTTATAGGGCAAGGATCACCGACAGGTGTCAACGTAGGAGAGAGGGGTAAAAATGTAAAAGAGGTGGTAGCTGGAACAGTGCGGGAACAGTACAGCTACAGTGCTTGAACAGTGGATTCTACCTACTTTTGACAGAGGGGGACAAGAGCATTTAATGCCCGTCGCCGTCGCCCCAAAAGTTCCCGCCCTTGCGTCTCCGTTTGCCACGGCGATGGAGCCACCACCGTGGAGTGCCACCGCACCCCTCATGCTGCACAGCCATCCGCCACGCGTCTCTGGAGAAAGCTGAAGGCGACGCGTGGGCGGATGAGCTGGAGTGCGGGCACGCAGCGCAGCTCCCCCAGCAAGTAGCTTGCCGGGGTCTTGGTCTTGCCGGGCCCGGGAGCTTGTCGGGCTCTGTGACTTGCCGCTCCCCGGGCCCTCGCCGGGACGCGTATGGCGCCGAGGCGTGTCTTCTGTGATATGGCCTTATGGTCTCCCCGGCGAGCTCCTCTCGCCAGGGACTTGCGTGAGTGATGTAGTCTTGAGCCTGGAACGGCCTTCCTGGCAAGCTCCTCTTGCCGGGGTCTTAACCTTCTGTCTTGTACACTTTGTTCTTGAATGGCTTGGTATGGAGCAGGAATGGTCTCCGGCAAGCATATGGTGGATCCAGCTATGGGAAGCTGCGACTGCCCGTGCACAAGTTGGGGTACTGAGGTACCCCTACCTTAGTACACCGACAGGAAGGTTAAATACCCTACTGATTTTCTTGTTCTTGGTTCCCCGCAAGATGATTTTTGTCCCATTATTTTTGGTAGACCCTTCTTGAATACAACTAGTGCTAAGATTGATTGTGAAAAAGATACTGTCACAGTTGGTATAGATGGTATGTCTCATGAGTTTAATTTTGCTAAGTTTCGTACACAACCTCATGATAGGGAACCACCTAGTAAGGATGAGATTATTGGTCTTGCTTCCATTGATATTCCTCCTACTGATCCGTTAGAACAATATTTGCTAGACCATGAAAACGTTATGTTTATGAAGGAAAGAAGGGAAATAGATGAAGTGTTCCTCAAAGAGGAACCTATGCTGAAACATAACCTTCCCGTTGAAATTCTTGGGGATCCCCCTCCACCCAAGGGTGATCCCATGTTTGAACTCAAACCATTACCTGACAATCTTAAGTATGCTTATCTTGATGAAAAGAAAATATATCCTATTATTATTAGTGCTAACCTTTCAGAGCAAGAAGAAGAAAGATTATTGAAAACTCTGAAGAAGCACCGAGCAGCTATTGGATATACTCTAGATGATCTTAAGGGCGTTAGTCCCATGTTATGCCAACACAAAATAAAATTGGAGGACGATGCCAAACCAGTTAGAGATCCTCAACGACGAATAAATTCCAAGATGAAAGAAGTGGTAAGAAAGGAGATACTAAAGCTCCTTGAGGCATGTATTATTTATCCCGTTGCTGATAGTGAATGGGTAAGCCCTGTCCATTGTGTTCCTAAAACGGGAGGTATTACCGTTGTTCCTAATGATAAAGATGAATTGCTCCCGCCAAGAATTATTACAGGTTATAGGATGGTAATTGATTTCCATAAGTTAAATAAAGCTACTAAGAAAGATCATTACCCTTTACCTTTTATTGATCAAATGCTAGAAATACTATCCAAACACACTCATTTCTGCTTTCTAGATGGTTATTCTGGCTTCTCTCAAATACCTGTGTCAGCGAAGGATCAATCTAAAACTACTTTTACTTGCCCTTTTGGTACTTTTGCTTATAGACGTATGCCTTTTGGTTTATGTAATGCACCTGCTACCTTTCAAAGATGCATGATGGCTATATTCTTTGATTTTTGTGAAAAGATTTGTGAGGTATTCATGGATGATTTCTCTGTTTATGGACCCTCTTTTGATGATTGTTTGAGCAACCTTGATCGACTTTTGCAGAGATACCAAGACACTAGTCTCGTCCTCAATTGGGAAAAGTGTCACTTATGGTTAACGAAGGCATTGTTTTGGGGCACAAGATCTCCGAGAGAGGTATTGAAGTTGATAAAGCCAAAGTTGATGCTATTGAAAAGATGCCATGTCCCAAGGACATAAAAGGTATAAGAAGTTTCCTTGGTCACGCCGGTTTTTATAGGAGGTTCATTAAGGACTTTTCTAAAATCTCTAGGCCTCTGACTAATTTATTGCAAAAAGATATTCCTTTTGTCTTTGATGATGGTTGTGTAGAAGAATTTGAAATACTTAAGAAAGCTTTGATCACTACACCTATTGTTCAGCCACCTGATTGGAATTTATCTTTTGAAATTATGTGTGATGCTAGTGATTATGTTGTAGGTGCTGTTCTAGGGCAAAGAGTTGATAAGAAATTGAATGTTATCCAGTATGCTAGTAAGACTCTTGACACTGCCCAAAGAAATTATGCTACTACTAAAAAAGAGTTCTTAGCAGTTGTGTTTGCATGTGATAAAACTAGTAGAAAAGGGGGCAAAGGTCCAGGTCGGGTCAGCCCATTAGTCCCGGTTCAGTCCAGAACTGGGACCCATGGGGCATTGGACCCGGTTCGTGAGCCCCGGGGGCCGGCCGGGCCACGTGAGCCATTGGTCCCGGTCTGTCTGGACCTTTTGGTCCCGGTTGGTGGGACGAACCGGGACCAATGGGCCTCGCTCCTGGCCCACCACCATTGGTCCCGGTTGGTGGCTTGAACCAGGACCAAAGGCTGCCCTTTAGTCCCGGTTCATGCCACCAACCGGGACCAATGAGGTGCCTATATATACCACCTCGCGTCAAAGCAGAGCACACTGCTCTGTTTTTTCTGGCCGCCGAGGGGGAGAGGGCTTGGTGGTGCTCTAGCTCACCTCCTATGCACACAAGGTGTTTGATGGAATGCCCGAGCCACACTACTTAAGCTTTCTCCTCTCCAAGCTCGACCTCCAAGCTCCATTTTCCTCAATATTTGTCTAGGTTTAGCGGTCCGTCATGCCCCGTCCCCGTCTTCACCGCCGTCGATCACCCGCGCCGATCTCATCGCCAGCACCACCGTGGTGAGCCTCTTGTTCTTATCTTCTTTCTGAAAGGAAAAATATTCTTACTTGTATGTTTAGATAGATACTTGTATTATTTTCTTATTTTTATTATTGCATCTTATATAGTGCGATGATTTTGGTATCCGCCCCCGTCGGCCCTCGTCCTGTCTATGATTCAGATGTGGTATATATATTGTCTTTTCATAACTATTGGTTCATTTATTGTTTATGACAATTGTGCCGGCCAACATGACATAGATTTTATTTATCTAGGAGGTTGTTGAACCTGAAATTCCAAGCGACCCTATTGTCGAGAGGTTAAATTTAGTTGAAGAAGAAAACAATTTCTTGTAGGAAAAAATAAGAAAAATTGAGGAGGAGAAGATGATATTGGAGTTGCATGTTGCGGATGTTGTCGATGATCACAAGATCAAGATGGATGCAATGCGCTTGAAGATTAGAAAGATTAGAAAATATGCCATTCATACCGAGGCTTGGTATCATTATGCAGTTGGATTAGTTGTTACCTTGATTGCGATTATGATCGCATTTGTTTTCGCATTGAAATGTTTTACATAGTTTCAATGTATGGTTTAATTAATTAGATGCTCTAGAGAGCTATATGTTGTTAGATGAGAACTATGTATGTACTTTGGTTTTAATGTGATGATGAACTTCTATTAATTTGGTCACTTATTTATCTATTCATGATGTTCTGTAATGGTTTTTGACACACTTAATTATATATAATGCACGCAGATGAACCGGCAATGGATGTACGGTGACAGACACACCTCCGAGTACATTAAGGGAGTGCATGAGTTTCTCGAAGCGGCTGAGGCAAACAAGCAGAATGGTTTTATGTGTTGTCCATGCATTAAATGTGGGAATACGATGTCTTACTCTAACCGAAAAATCCTTCACACCCACCTGCTTTACAAGGGTTTCATGCCACACTATAATGTTTGGACGAGGCACGGAGAAATAGGGGTTATGATGGAAGACGACGAAGAAGAAGAGTACGATGACAACTATGTGCCCCCTGAATACGGTGATGCTGCAACGGGGGGAGCTGGTGAAGATCAAGAGGAACCAGACGATGTGCCCAATAATGCTGCAACGGGTGAAGCTGCTGAAGATCAAGAGGAACCAGACGATGTGCCCGATGATGATGATCTCCGTCGGGTCATTGCCGATGCAAGGACGCAATGCGAAAGTCAAAAGGAGAAGCTGAAGTTCGATCGCATGTTAGAGGATCACAAAAAAGGGTTGTACCCCAATTGTGAAGATGGCAACACAAAGCTCGGTACCGTACTGGAATTGCTGCAGTGGAAGGCAGAGAATGCTGTGCCTGACAAAGGATTTGAGAAGCTACTGAAAATATTGAAGAAGAAGCTTCCAAAGGATAAGGAATTGCCCGACAGTACATACGCAGCAAAGAAGGTCGTATGCCCTCTAGGATTGGAGGTGCAGAAGATACATGCATGCCCTAATGACTGCATCCTCTAACACGATGCATACAAGGATCTGAACCATGCCCGGTATGCGCTGCATTGCGGTATAAGATCAGACAAGATGACCCTGGTGATATTGACGGCGAGCCCCCCCAGGAAGAGGGTTCCTGCGAAGGTGATGTGGTATGCTCCTATAATACCACGGTTGAAACGTCTGTTCAGAAACGGAGAACATGCCAAGTTGATGCGATGGCACAGTGAGGACCGTAAGAAAGACGGGAAGTTGAGAGCACCCGCTGATAGTGTTGGGGAATGTAGTAATTTCAAAAAAATTCCTACGCACATGCAAGATCATGGTGATGATATAGCAACGAGAGGGGAGAGTGTTCGTCCACGTACCCTCGTTGACCGTAAGCGGAAGCGTTAGCACAACGCGGTTGATGTAGTCGTACGTCTTCACGATCCGACCGATCCAAGCACCGAACGTACGGGGCCTCCGAGTTCAGCACACGTTCAGCTCGATGACGATCTCCGGCCCTCCGATCCAGCAAAGGCTCCGGAGATGAGTTCCGTCAGCACGACGGCGTGTTGACGATGATGATGTTCTACCGGTGCAGGGCTTCGCCTAAACTCCGCGACGATATGACCGAGGTGGAATATGGTGGAGGGGGCACCGCACACAGCTAAGGAACGATCTGTAGATCAACTTGTATGTCATGGGGTGCCCCCCTGCCCCCGTATATAAAGGAGCAAGGGGGAGGAGGCGGCCGGCCAAGGGAGGGCGCGCCAGGGAGGAGTCCTACTCCCACCGGGAGTAGGACTCTCTCCTTTCCTAGTTCAACTAGGAGACCTTCCATGTAGTTGGAGTAGGAGAGAAGGAAAGGGAAGAGAGAAGGGAAGGAAGGAGGGGGTGCGGTCCCTTCCCCTAGTCCAATTCGGACTAGGCCTTGGTGGGGCGCGCAGCCTGCCCTAGGCAGCCCCTCTCTCTTTCCCGTATGGCCCAATAAGGCCCAATACTTCTCCCGGCGAATTCCCGTAACTCTCCGGTACTCCAAAAAATACCTGAATCACTCGGAACCTTTCCGAAGTCCGAATATAGTCGTCCAATATATCGATCTTTACGTTTCGACCATTTCGAGACTCCTCGTCATGTCCCCAATCTCATACGGGACTCCGAACTCCTTCGGTACATCAAAACTCATAAACTCATAATAAAACTGTCATCGTAACGTTAAGCGTGTGGACCCTACGGGTTCGAGAACTATGTAGACATGACCTAGAACTATTCTCGGTCAATAACCAATAGCGGAACCTGGATGCCTATATTGGTTCCTACATATTCTCCGAAGATCTTTATCGGTCAAACCGCATAACAACATGCGTTGTTCCCTTTGTCATCGGTATGTTACTTGCCCGAGATTTGATCGTCGGTATCCAATACCTAGTTCAATCTCGTTACCGGCAAGTCTCTTTACTCGTTACGTAATGCATCATCCCGTAACCAACTCATTGGTCACATTGCTTGCAAGGCTTATAGTGATGTGCATTACCGAGAGGGCCCAGAGATACCTCTCCGATAATCGGAGTGACAAAACCTAATCTCGAAATACGCCAACTCAACATGTACCTTCGGAGACACCTGTAGTACTCCTTTATAATCACCCAGTTACGTTGTGACGTTTCGTAGTACCCAAAGTGTTCCTCCAGTAAACGGGAGTTGCATAATTCTCATAGTTACATGAACATGTATAAGTCATGAAGAAAGCAATAGCAGTATACTAAACGATCAAGTGCTAGGCTAATGGAATGGGTCATGTCAATCACATCATTCTCCTAATGATGTGATCCCGTTAATCAAATGACAACACATGTCTATGGTTAGAAAACAAAACCATCTTTGATTAATGAGCTAGTCAAGTAGAGGCATACTAGTGACACTATGTTTGTCTATGTATTCACACATGTATTATGTTTCCGGTTAATACAATTCTAGCCTGAATAATAAACATTTATCATGAAATAAGGAAATAAATAATAACTTTATTATTGCCTCTAGGGCATATTTCCTTCAGTCTCCCACTTGCACTAGAGCCAATAATCTAGTTCACATCGCCATGTGATTTAACACCAATATTCATATCTGTATATGATTAACACCCATAGTTCACATCGTCATGTGACCAACACCCAAAGGGTTTACTAGAGTCTAGTTCACATCGCTATGTGATTAACACCCAAAGAGTACTAAGGTGTGATCATGTTTTGCTTGTGAGAGAAGCTTAGTCAACGGGTCTGTCACATTCAGAGTCGTATGTATTTTGCAAATATTCTATGTCCACAATGCTCTGCATGGAGCTACTCTAGCTAATTGCTCCCACTTTCAATATGTATCCAGATTGAGACTTAGAGTCATCTGGATTGGTGTAAAAGCTTGCATCGTTATAACTTTTTACGACGGGCTCTTTTATCACCTCCATAATCGAGAAACATGTCCTTAGTCCTCACTAAGGATATTCTTGACCGCTGTCCAGTGATCTACTCTTAGATCAAAATTGTATTCCTTTGTCAAACTCAGAGCAAGGTATACAATAGGTCTGGTTCACAGCATAGCATACTTTATAGAACTATGACTGAGGCATAGGGAATGATTTTTCATTCTCTTTCTATTTTCTGCCATGGTCAGGTCTTGAGTCTTACTCAACTTCACACCTTTGCATCACAGGCAAGAACTCCTTCTTTGACTGTTCCATTTTGAACTATTTCAAAAATTTATCAAGGTATGTACTTATTTGAAAAAATCTTATCAAGCGTCTTGATCTATCTATATAGATCTTGATGATCAATGTGTAAGCAGCTTCACCGAGGTCTTGCTTTCAAAAACTCTTTTCAAAACACTCCTTTAAGCTTTGCAGAATAATTCTACATTATTTCTGATCAACAATATACTTATCAGAAATGTTGTAGTGCTCCCACTCACTTTCTTGTAAATACAGGCTTCTCCAAAAGTCTGTATAAAATCATATGCTTTGATCAACTCATCAAAGCGTATATTCCAACTCCAAGATGCTTGCACCAGTCCATAGATGGATCGCTGGAGCTTGCACACTTTGTTAACATCTTTAGGATTGACAAAACATTCTGGTTACATCATATACAACTCTTCTTTAATAAATTCATTAAGGAATGCAGTTTTGACATCCATTTGCCAGATTTCATAAAATGTGGCAATTGCTAACATGATTCGGACAGACTTAAGCATTGATACGAGTGAGAAAATCTCATCGTATTCAACCCCTTGAATTTGTTGAAAACCTTTTGCAACAAGTCGAGCTTAGTGGATAGTAACACTACTATCAGTGTCCGTCTTCCTCTTGAAGATCCATTTATTTAACATGGTTTGCTGATCATCGAGCAAGTCAATCAAAGTCCATACTTTGTTCTCATACATGGATCATATCTCAGATTTTATGGCCTCAAGCCATTTCACGGAATCTAGGCTCATCATCGCTTCCTCATAGCTCGTAGGTTTATCATGGTCTAGTAACATGACTTTCAGAACAGTATTACCGTACTACTCTGGTGCGGACTGTACTTTGGAAGACCTACAAGGTTTTGTAGTAACTTGATCTGAAGTTTCATGATCATCATCATTAGCTTCCTCACTAATTGGTGTAGGAATCACTGGAACTGATTTCCGTGGTGAACTACTTTCCAAAAAATGGAGAAGGTACAAATTACCTTATCAAGCTCTACTTTCCTCCCACTCACTTCTTTCGAGAGAAACTCCTTCTCTAGAAAGGATCCATTTTAGCAACGAATATCTTGCCTTCGGATCTGTGATAGAAGGTGTACCCAACAATTTCCTTTGGGTATTCTATGAAGACGCACTTCTCCGATTTGGGTTCGAGCTTATCAGGATGAAACTTTTTCACATAAGCATCGCAGCCCCAAACTTTAAGAAACGACAACTTGGGTTTCTTGCTAAACCACAGTTCATATGCTGTCGTCTCAACGGATTTAGATGGTGCCCTTTTAAACGTGAATGCAGCTGTCTCTAATGCATAATCCCAAAACAATAGTGGTAAATAAGTAAGAGACAACATAGATCGCACCATATCCAATAAAGTGCGGTTACGACGTTCGGACACACCATAACGTTGTGGTGTTCCAGGTGGCGTGAGCTGTGAAACTATTTCACATTGTTTTAATTGAAGACCAAACTCGTAACTCAAATATTCGTCTCCGCGATCAGATCGCAGAAACTTTATTTTCTTGTTACGATGATTTTTCCACTTCACTCTGAAATTCTTTGAACCTTTCAACTATTTCACACTTATGTTTCATCAAGTAGATATACCCATATCTGCTCAAATCATCTTGTGAAGGTCAGAAAATAACGATACTTTCCACGAGCATCAATACTCATTGGATCGCATACATCTGTATGTATTATTTCCAACAAATTAGTAGCTTGTTCCATTGTTCCGGAGAACGGAGTTTTAGTCATCTTGCCCAAAAGGCACGGTTCGCAAGCATCAAATGATTCATAACCAAGTGATTCCAAAAATCCATCTTTATGGAGTTTCTTCATGCGCTTTACACTGATATGACCCAAACGGCAGTGCCACAAATAAGTTGCACTATCATTATTAACTTTGCATCTTTTGGCATCAATATTATGAATATGTGTATCATCATGATCGAGATCCAACAAACTATTTTCATTGGGTGTATGACCATTGAAGGTTTTTATTCACGTAAATAGAACAACAATTATTCTCTGATTTTAAATGAATAACCGTATTGCAACAAACATGATCAAATCATATTCATGCTCAACGTAAACGCCAAATAACATTTATTTAGGTTTAACACTATTCCCGAAAGTGTAGGGAGTGTGCGATGATGATCATATCAATCTTGGAACTACTTCCAACACTCATCGTCACTTCCCCTTCAACTAGGCTCTGTTTATTCTGTAACTCCTGTTTCGAGTTACTAATCTTAGCAACCGAACAAGTATCAAATACTCAGGGGCTACTATAAACACTAGCAAGGCACACATTAATAACCTGTATATCAAATATACCCTTGTTCACTTTGCCATCCTTCTTATCTACCAAATATTCAGGGCATTTCCGCTTCCAGTGACTATTTCATTTGCAGTGTAAGCACTTAGTTTCAGGCTATGGTCCAGCTTTGGGCTTCTTCGCAGGAGTGAAAACTTGCTTGTCTTTCCACTTGAAGTTCCCTTTCTTTCCCTTTGCCCTTTGTTGAAACTAGTGTCTTGTCAATCATCAACACTTGATGCTCTTTCTTGATTTCTACCTTCGTCGATCACGAAGAGCTCGGGAATCGTTTTCGTCATCCCTTGCATACTATAGTTCATCACGAAGTTCTACTAACTTGGTGAAGGTGACTAGAGAATTCTGTCAATCACTATCTTATCTGGAAGATTAACTCCCACTTGATTCAAGCGATTGAAGTACTCAGACAATCTGAGCACATGCTCACTAGTTGAGCGATTCTCCTCCATCTTTTAGCTATAGAACTTGTTGGAGACTTCATATCTCTCAACTCGGGTATTTGTTTGAAATATCAACTTCAATTTCTGGAACATCTCATATGGTCCATGACGTTCAAACGTCCTTGAAGTCCCGATTCTAAGCCGTTAAGCATGGTGCATTAAACTATCAAGTAGTCATCATATTGAGCTAGCCAAACATTCATAACGTCTGCATCTGCTCCTGCAATAGGTCTGTCACCTAGCGCTGCATCAAGGACATAATTCTTCTGCGCAGCAATGAGGATAAACCTCAGATCACGGATCCAATCCGCATCATTGCTACTAACATCTTTCAACACAGTTTTCTCTAGGAACATATCAAAATAAACATATGAAAGCAACAACGCGAGCTATTGATCTACAACATAATCTGCAAAATACTACCAGGACTAAGTTCATGATAAATTTAAGTTCAATTAATCATATTACTTAAGAACTCCCACTTAGACAGACATCTCTCTAGTCATCTAAGTGATCACGTGATCCAAATCAACTAAACCATGTCCGATCATCACGTGAGATGGAGTAGTTTTCAATGGTGAACATCACTATGTTGATCATATCTACTATATGATTCACGCTCGACCTTTCGGTCTCCGTGTTCCGAGGCCATATCTGTATATGCTAGGCTTGTCAAGTATAACCTGAGTATTCCGCGTGTGCAACTGTTTTGCACCCGTTGTATTTGAACGTAGAGCCTATCACACCCGATCATCACGTGGTGTCTCAGCACGAAGAACTTTCGCAACCGTGCATACTCAGGGAGAACACTTCTTGATAATTAGTGAGAGATCATCTTAAAATGCTACCGTCAATCAAAGCAAGATAAGATGCATAAAGGATAGACATCACATGCAATCAATATAAGTGATATTGATATGGTCATCATCATCTTGTGCTTGTGATCTCCATCTTCGAAGCACTGTCATGATCACCATCGTCACCGGCGCGACACCTTGATCTCCATCGTAGCATCGTTGTCGTTACGCCATCTATTGCTTCTACGACTATCGCTACCGCTTAGTGATAAAGTAAAGCAATTACAGGGCGTTTGCATTTCATACAATAAAGCGACAACCATATGGCTCCTGCCAGTTGCCGATAACTTCGGTTACAAAACATGATCATTTCATACAATAAAATATAGCATCACGTCTTGACCGTATCACATCACAACATGCCCTGCAAAAACAAGTTAGACGTCCTCTACTTTGTTGTTGCAAATTTTACGTGGCTGCTACGGGCTTAGCAAGAACCGTTCTTACCTACGCATCAAAAACCACAACAATAGTTCGTCAAGTTGGTGCTGTTTTAACCTTCGCAAGGACCGGGCGTAGCCACACTCGATTCAGCTAAAGTGAGAGAGATAGACACCCGCCAGCCACCTTTAAGCACGAGTGCTCGTAACGGTGAAACCAGTCTCGCGTAAGCGTACGCGTAATATCGGTCCGGGCCGCTTCATCTCACAATACCGCCGAACCAAAGTATGACATGCTGGTAAGCAGTATGACTTGTATCGCCCACAACTCACTTGTGTTCTACTCGTGCATATAACATCAACGCATAAAACCTAGGCTCGGATGCCACTGTTGGGGAACGTAGTAATTTCAAAAAAATTCCTACGCACACGCAAGATCATGGTGATGATATAGCAACGAGAGGGGAGAGTGTTCGTCCACGTACCCTCGTAGACCGTAAGCGCAAGCGTTAGCACAACGCGGTTGATGTAGTCGTACGTCTTCACGATCCGACCGATCCAAGCACCGAACGTACGGGGCCTCCGAGTTCAGCCCACGTTCAGCTCGAAGACGATCTCCGGCCCTCCGATCCAGCAAAGGCTCCGGAGATGAGTTCCGTCAGCACGACGGCGTGTTGACGATGATGATGTTCTACCGGTGCAGGGCTTCGCCTAAACTCCGCGACGATATGACCGAGGTGGAATATGGTGGAGGGGGGCACCGCACACGGCTAAGGAACGATCCGTAGATCAACTTGTGTGTCATGGGGTGCCCCCTGCCCCCGTATATAAAGGAGCAAGGGGGAGGAGGCGGCCGGCCAAGGGAGGGCACGCCAGGGAGGAGTCCTACTCCCACCGGGAGTAGGACTCTCTCCTTTCCTAGTTCAACTAGGAGACCTTCCATGTAGTAGGAGTAGGAGAGAAGGAAAGGGAAGAGAGAAGGGAAGGAAGGAGGGGGTGCGGCCCCTCCCCCTAGTCCAATTCGGACTAGGCCTTGGTGGGGCACGCAGCTTGCCCTAGGCAGCCCCTCTCTCTTTCCCGTATGGCCCAATAAGGCCCAATACTTCTCCCGGCGAATTCCCGTAACTCTCCGGTACTCCAAAAAATACCCGAATCACTCGGAACCTTTCCGAAGTCCGAATATAGTCGTCCAATATATCGATCTTTACTTCTCGACCATTTCGATACTCCTCGTCATGTCCCCAATCTCATCCGGGACTCTGGACTCCTTCGGTACATCAAAACTCATAAACTCATAATAAAACTGTCATCGTAGCGTTAAGCGTGCGGACCCTACGGGTTCGAGAACTATGTAGACATGACCTAGAACTATTCTCGGTCAATAACCAATAGCGGAACCTGGATGCCCATATTGGTTCCTACATATTCTACGAAGATCTTTATCGGTCAAACCGCATAACAACATACGTTGTTCCCTTTGTCATCGGTATGTTACTTGCCCGAGATTTGATCGTCGGTATCCAATAGATAGTTCAATCTCGTTACCGGCAAGTCTCTTTACTCGTTACGTAATGCATCATCCCGTAACCAACTCATTGGTCACATTGCTTGCAAGGCTTATAGTGATGTGCATTACCGAGAGGGCCCAGAGATACCTCTCCGACAATCGGAGTGACAAAACCTAATCTCGAAATACGCCAACTCAACATGTACCTTCGGAGGCACCTGTAGTACTCCTTTATAATCACCCGGTTACGTTATGACGTTTGGTAGTACCCAAAGTGTTCCTCCAGTAAACGGGAGTTGCATAATTCTCATAGTTACAGGAACATGTATAAGTCATGAAGAAAGCAATAGCAGTATACTAAACGATCAAGTGCTAGGCTAACAGAATGGGTCATGTCAATCACATCATTCTTCTAATGATGTGATCGCACTAATCAAATGACAACACATGTCTATGGTTAGGAAACAAAACCATCTTTGATTAATGAGCTAGTCAAGTAGAGGCATACTAGTGACACTACGTTTGTCTATGTATTCACACATGTATTATGTTTCCGGTTAATACAATTCTAGCATGAATAATAAACATTTATCATGAAATAAGGAAATAAATAATAACTTTATTATTGCCTCTAGGGCATATTTCCTTCAGATAGGTTGTAGTGGAGAAAAATCAAGAGAAAGTACTGGGATGAGTTTGCAAAGGAGCCAAGGAACGTATGGTTTGCTTTAAGCGCGGATGGCATTAATACTTTCGGGGAGCAGAGCAGCAATCACAGCACCTGGCCCATGACTCTATGTATGTATAACCTTCCTCCTTGGATGTGCATGAAGTGGAAGTTCATTATGATGCCAGTTCTCATCCAAGGCCCTAAGCAACCCGGCAACGACATTGATGTGTACCTAAGGCCATTAGTTGAAGAATTTTTACAACTGTGGAATGGAAACGGTGTACGTACGTGGGATGAGCACAGACAGGAGGAATTTAACCTAAAGGCATTGCTGTTTGTGACCATCAACGATTGACCCGCTCTCAGTAACCTTTCAGGACGGACAAACAAGGGATACCTCACATGCACGCATTGTTTAGATGACACTGAAAGTATATACCTGGACAAAGCAGGAAGAATGTGTACCTGTGCCATCGTCGATTTCTTCCGACCAACCATCAATGTCGAAAGAAAGGCAAGCATTTCAAAGGCGAGGCAGATCACCGGAAGAAGCCCACCATGCGTACCGGTGATCACGTACTTGCTATGGTCAATGACACGTAATCTTTGGAAAGGGTCCCGACGCACTAGCTGTTCCGAATGACGCTGAGGGACACGCACCCATGTGGAAGAAGAAATCTATATTTTGGGACCTACCCTACTGGAAAGTCCTAGAGGTCCGCTCTTCAATCGACGTGATGCACGTGACGAAGAACCTTTGCATGAACCTGCTAGGCTTCTTGGGCGTGTATGGAAGGACAAAAGATACACCTAAGGCACGGGAGGACCTACAACGTTTGCAAGAAAAAGACGGCATGCCTCCGAAGCAGTATGAAGGTCTTGCCAGCTACGCTCTTACAAAAGAAGAGAAAGAAATCTTCTTTGAATGCATGCTTAGTATGAAGGTCCCGACTGGCTTCTCGTCGAATATAAAGGGAATAATAAATATGCCAGAGAAAAGTTCTAGAACATAAAGTCTCATGACTGCCACGTGATTATGACGCAACTGCTTCGGGTTGCATTGAGGGGGCTTCTACCGGAAAACGTCCGATTAGCCATTGTGAAGCTATGTGCATTCCTCAATGCAATCTCTCAGAAGGTGATCGATCCAGAAATCGTACCAAGGCTAAGGAGTGATGTGGCGCAATGTCTTGTCAGTTTCGAGCTGGTGTTCCCATCATCCTTCTTCAATATCATGACGCACGTCCTAGTTCATCTAGTCGACGAGATTGTCATTCTGGGGCCCGTATTTCTACACAATATGTTCCCCTTTGAGAGGTTCATGGGAGTCCTAAGAAATATGTCCGTAACCGCGCTAGGCCAGAAGGAAGCATCTCCATGGGCCATCAAACAGAGGATGTCATCGGGTTTTGTGTTGACTTCATTCCTGGCCTTAAGAAGATAGGTCTCCCTAAATCGCGGTATGAGGGGAGACTGACTGGAAAAGGCACGCTTGGAAGGGACTCAATAATATGCAGGGACGGATATTCTTGGTCTCAAGCACACTACACAGTTCTATAGAACTCTACGTTGGTGACCCCGTGAGGGAGTCCTGGACTAGGGGGTGTCCGGACAGCCGGACTATCATTATCCGCCGGACTCCAAGACTACGAAGATACAAGATTGAAGACTCCGTCCCGTGTCCGGATGGGACTTTCCTTGGCGTGGAAGGCAAGCTTGGCGATACGGATATGTAGATCTCCTACCATTGTAACCGACTCTGTGTAACCCTAGCCCTCTCCGGTGTCCATATAAACCGGAGGGCTTTAGTCCGTAGGACAACATACATTACAACAATCATACCATAGGCTAGCTTCTAGGGTTTAGCCTCCTTGATCTCATGGTAGATCCACTCTTGTACTACCCATATCATCAATATTAATCAAGCAGGACGTAGG
>LR880967.1:14315921-14342121 GCA_904067115.1 Aegilops sharonensis
CCGGACAAGAAAAAGGACAAGCTCAAGCCCAAATGGGAGGGCCCCTTCATTATCGATCAAGTCCTGACCGGCGGAGCATACCGTCTACGGAATGCGTCGGATAACCGACTCGAGCCAAACCCATGGAACGCAGCCCGCCTCCGACGATTCTATGCCTAGCGCCGGACTAAGAGTTCGTCCCCTTCCCCCCGTCCAAACTTTTATACTTCGGCTGTCCTTTGTTTCTCTTTTTATGCCTTTTTATCTAAAAGCCCTTATGGGCCTATTTTCGCATTTTTTGCATACGCATGATGTGCCATCCGCACTCATTATTCCTGGGGGCTTCTTTTTACAGAAGCTCAATTACACGGGTTTCATACCCAGCACATGTGTCAAGCTTCCACATGTGCCTTTTACTCGCCATTATATGCATCGATATGACTTAAGTTTTGGCCAAGCTGGGTTGCCTAGCTCCTGTGCTTACCCCTACGTTCCCGATTGTTCGGCTAGGAGGTAAAGGGAGCACCTCTGCGATTGTTACTGCCGGGTCAGCCGGATGTGTACCTCAGACTGGGTGAAGCCGAAAGCTAGCGTTCTTAAGGGAAAATTCGGTCGGTGACTTAAAAGATGACTTTTTACCTATTTATCTATCTGCCCCCAGATGTTTTACTGCTTTTTTTGCAGTCCAGACATGCACTTTAGGGCATGCCTCCCAGGGAAAGGAACCCTTAACGGAACTATTCTTCCTGGAAGATGTTTCTTACTAACCATGTAATATAACATAACTAGTTGGGCACTTGTCTGATAAAGCACTAATGACCCCTACGCCTGGTCTCCATGCATACCACGGTTGTTTCTTAACCAAAAAGGTATTCGGACACACTCCGGACTCTAGGGTTCCGAGGTTGAAGCGAAAAGGTCGGCAAAGACAAATGATCTACAATCCGGCTAGAAGGCATTTCACATGTCACTTTAAAGGATAACATACATTGTCAAATTTACTGATTGTATTCCTCCTCAATCCCGTCTAACAGGCTGTCTAATTTACAGTCCCATTGGGAAAATTTAGCAGCCAACTCTACTTGGCTGTATACTAAACTCACAAGGATCTCCTTCCCATCGGGCCCCACCGGTCCAACTTCGGCCATGTGGTTGGGATCCGCCTTCTTGTACCGCGTCTTCACCATGGCCCAAGCCTCCCTGGCACCTTGACGGCAAGCCGAAATCTTCCACAAATGGAAGCGCCGCCGCACTCCCTGCAGCTTCTCCGCAAGCTCCCTGAGGCCCTCGGGTAGGGTGAGGGCTGGCCATAAAGCCTGAACGACGCCGCTCATTGCCTGCCGAACCCGTTCGAGTAGTTGCAGCAGCTCGGGAAGTTGATCACCCGTTGATATGGGCATCTCCTCCGCAGGGCTACCTGTGAGTATACCTAAAAGACATACTATGTCAATTCGCTTCTTCGCCAAACTCTTCTTTTAAAAGGAGTTTGCTGAAGCACTTACAATAAATGCCACGACGAAGCCGCTGATTCTCCTTAACGGAGTCGGACAGCTCGGCCCGAGCGCCTTTCAGCTCTTCTCCGAGCTTGGCGTTGGCATCCTGGAGCTTGTTCCTTTCTTGCTGCACCCTATTCAGCACACTCTCGCCGGCCTTCAGCTGGCGCAGCAATGCTTGCCTGTCCGGATCTTGTCCGGCGGCACCTGCAATGTCATTATTAGACTTGCGCGCACGCCACACAGCGCTTATATTTATTAATAACAATGTGTTACCAGGAGGGGTCTCTGCGTCTCCTCCTGCGGCAGCAAGTGCGGCCTCAAGTTGGGCCTTGCAATCTTGCAGCTCCCGAGACAGCTGGGCATTCTTCTCGGTAAGAGCCTGCGTTTTCAAATGATCCTTCAATCAGTTAACATAACTACTTTAAGTCTCGGGGGCTACTGGTATAAACAACCATTAAAATTCCCTTACCCGTATGTCTTTCACATATTGCTCCGTGGCTCTGGTAAAACCATCTTGAGCGGCACGGAGATGCGCGTCCCCTGCGTTAAAGGCATCCAATGCCTCAGGGAAGAAGCACGCTTCACGAAATACTGTCCGGCGGCGCCTATGGTTCATGGCGCTCTCCACCTCAGACTTGGTGGCGGACAATCGGTCGGTGTCCTCCGTTGGAGAAGGACCCGGCCCGCGTCTTGCGCTTGCCTCCCCCTCCAGGTCGGGCGCTGGAGCCTGGCCGGTGAAGGTTGGATCAGCAACTTCTGCGCCCGCAGTCTGGCGAGCGTTTTTTCTCCTACAAAGATCATGAGCACTCAGGCGTTTCCTAGGAACGTTGCTCGGAACATTCAAATACGAGCTGTACCTTTGCGGCAACGTTTCCGCCCGCACCGCGCTCCTTTTTCGCCTGTTGGTCCGGACTGGCCTCTGTTGGTCAGCCGCCGCGGGCTCGGCTTCCCGCCGTGAAGGCGCTTCCTGCAAAATACCATCGTTCGCGAAGGTTAGAAATGGGCAGGGAAGAGGTAATGGTGTCCGGACTTCGGTCGCGGTCACCTGGGAAGCCGGACATAGTCCGGGGTAGTCCGCCGTAATGGCGACAAAGCATTGTCTATGCTGAGCTGGTGAAACACCCCGTCGATCAGCTCCACCTCGATGTTCGGATCCTCTTCGAAGGCCGGATCTAAGGATCTTTCCGGATCCTCGGGTTGCGGAGCAGGACTTACCATGTCCTCCACAGTCCGGCGTAGATCCTGCGCCGAAGACATAATGTAAGAAGCCTATACTTCGAAAGCATGGGTTGATCCTTTAAAGGTGTTCACTTACCCATCCTCTAGGGTTGTTCATGGAAAACCCATTCGAAGGGTTCGTTCGAAGGAATTCCTCCTTCTCCCCCTTGTACATACTAGACAGGACCTTCACCAGGTCCTCGGTCGAATTCGGCCCTTTGCGGCCATGACGGGTAGCATCGTCTTCCCCGTTGAAATCCCACATAGGGTGGCCTCTGTATTGCAGTGGATGAACCCCCCGCATGATGCATATCGCCATGACTCCAATCATGGTCAACCCAGAATGGGCCAGCAATCTTATTCGGCCCATCAAGTAATGGACGCTCTTGTCTTCCTCCAATCGGGGGCTCCGTGGGCGCCAGCTGAGGCGCTTCTTCAAAGGAGCAGCACTAAATTCCGGGAGGCCGATCCGGACTGGGTCCGGCAGCGGAGCGTCTCCTATATAAAACCACTCTGAGAGCCAGTCTTCGGACGCCTTCTTGGGAATACCGGATGGGTATCCGGTCCCAGCGATGCGCCATATTTTGGCGCCGCCCACTTGATATATGGACCCCTCGTGAGAACGAGGTACGAGGCAGAACAACCTCTTCCACAATGCAAAATGGGGCTCAATGCCCAGGAATAGCTCACAAAGAGCTACGTAGCCCGCGATATGCAGGACAGAGGCGGGCGTGAGGTGGTGGAGCTGGAGTCCGTAGAACTCCAGGAGCCCGCGGAGGAACGGATGTATTGGGAATCCGAGTCCCCTTATCAGATAGGGGACGAAGCATACTCGCTCCCCCTTATTGGGGCTTGGGGTAGCCTCCGCTTGCCTCCCACCTTGATAAGTAACCAGCCCGGCTCGAACCGGGATCATGAAGGCCGGAGGGAGATATCCCCCTACTTGGAGCTTCACTAGCTCGTTGTGCGAAACAGAGCACCTCCTCCAATCCCCTGGCAGTGGGCTGGGAGCGCGAGAAGAAGAGCCGCGTCGACGGTCCATGATAGAATGGATTTTTAGGTCGAAGGCGCTTCGATGAAGTATTCGCGGGAGGAAGACGGTGTGGTTTGGATCTGGATTCTTGCCTCTTTTGTAGGCGGACGACTCGCACAACTAGGGGGTGAAACGTAAAAGACACCCTGGCTTTTTGCATTCGTGCGACGCGTGGAAGAGGGCCATTATTTGGCATAGAAGCCGAGGAACACATTATTCAAGATGAGGCCGGACACTGTTCGGCAGATACATGGAATTTGAAGGGAGAACCCGCCTTGCAACACCGAAGACTATAAACGCGCTGGACTTATCGTCATTGAAGCCTGGTTCGGGGGCTACTGAGGGAGTCCTGGACTAGGGGGTGTCCGGACAGCCGGACTATCATTATTCGCCGGACTCCAAGACTACGAAGATACAAGATTGAAGACTCCGTCCCGTGTCCGGATGGGACTTTCCTTGGCGTGGAAGGCAAGCTTGGCAATACGGATAAGTAGATCTCCTACCATCGTAACCAAATCTGTGTAACCCTAGCCCTCTCCGGTGTCTATATAAACCGGAGGGCTTTAGTCCGTAGGACAACATACATTACAACAATCAGACCATAGGCTAGCTTCTAGGGTTTAGCCTCCTTGATCTCGTGGTAGATCCACTCTTGTACTACCCATATCATCAATATTAATCAAGCAGGACATAGGGTTTTACCTCCATCGAGAGGGCCCGAACCTGGGTAAAAACATCGTGTCCCTCGTTCCTGTTACCATCCGCCTAGATGCATAGTTCGGGACCCCCTACCAGAGATCCCCCGGTTTTGACACCGACACCCCGTATGTCGATGAACACAAGAACAGTCTGCGCTCCAAATACCCGGAGCAGTGCGACGACTGAATTACATGTGAACACATCAGGACTTTCAATAGTTGGTTGGAAACACGTCTCAGAGGTGACAACACTGTTTGTGATGAGCTGTACTTGTTGTCCAGGGGACCATCTTTGACTGTATTGATTTACAAAGGATATGAGATAAATTGGAATACATTTTACACGATTGACCAAGATCAAAAGAGCACCAACCAAAACAGCGGTGTCCTCTTTGATGCAAGAACCGAGAGGGGAAAGGACACATATTATGGTTACATAGTGGACATATGGGAACTTGACTACGGACATGATTTTAAGGTCCCTTTGTTTAAGTGTAAATGGGTCAATCTGTCAGGAGGCGGGGTACAGGTAGACCCATAGTACGGAATGACAACAGTGGATCTGAAAAATCTTGGGTACACCAACGAACCGTTTGTCCTAGCCAATGATGTGGCACAGGTTATCTATGTGAAGGACATGTCTACCAGACCGAGAAAAAGAAAAGATAAGGAAGTGAATACATCATACGATGAGCCAAAGCGCCACATAGTTCTTCAGGAAAAAGGGACACCGTGGGAGTGGAGGGCAAGACAGACATGTCTGAAGATTATGAAAAGTTTCATGAAATTCCTCCCTTCAAAGTACAGGCTGACCCAAGCATCCTGATAAACGATGAACATTATCCATGGTTACGGCGCAATAAGCAAATGACACAAGCGAAGAAAAAGTGAAGACTTTCTCCCGCAAGTATTATGATGATACCATGCCAACTTTGTAACAGACGAGTATGATACCATTGTCTGTTTTGTACATGCACATGCTATGTGGGTGAAATTATGATACCATGCCAACTTTCAACTTTTTCAGAGTTCATTTGAAATGCTTTAATGTCTTATGGTTCGGCCCTCGTAATACCAATAATCCCGGTTCGATCCTTGTCAACTATGTTCTCACCAAGAACACTCTCAAGAGGGCAGCCACGTGGGCCATTGGTCCCGGTTCGTCTGGACCTTTTGGTCCCGGTTCCACGCACGAACCGGGGCCAATGCGCCTCGCCCTTGGCCCATGACCATTAGTCCCGGTTTGTGCCACAAACCGGGACTAAAGGGTTGGTCCTCGTTGCGCTCAGAGTTTAGTCCCACCTCGCCAACCGAAGGGCGCTCACACCGGTTTATAAGCCCGTATCTCTCTGCCTTGTTGAGCTCCTCTCAAAGTGAAAATAGATGCCCCTATACAGGGAATTTGACCTAAATTCATAGTGAATTTCTCTGAAATTCATAGAAATTTATTATGAATTTAGGTTGAATTTTCTCTATAGGCGCATCTATGTTCATTTTTTTAGTAAAGTTAATCACAAACTTGTGATTCACACAAATTTCAAAGAATTCAAATTTTAACTATTCAAATTTGAAAACTAATGGCACTAACAGAAAGTTTATAATTTTTCTAAATCTAATGGCACTAACATAAAGTTTATAATTTTGCTGACCTAAAAGCAAAAAGAATTAAAAAATAAAGCAAAAAACAAAAGAAAATAAATAATGCAGAAAAAAAAACAAAAAAAAATAAATAAAGCAACAAACAAAACAGTCCTTTCAAATAAGACAACTAATGGCACTACCAGAAAGTTTATAATTTTGCTGACCTAAAAGCAAAAAGAATACACACATAAAGCCAAAAAAAAAAGCAAATAAATAATGCAATAAACACAACAAAAAAACTATAAACAATATACAGAGCGTAACTATAACTCTTTTGTTGTAAGTCGACACAAAATAAAATAAATAAAGCAACAAACAAAACAGTCCTTTCAAATAAGACAACTAATGGCACTACCAGAAAGTTTATAATTTTGCTGACCTAAAAGCAAAAAGAATACACACATAAAGCCAAAAAAAAAAGCAAATAAATAATGCAATAAACACAACAAAAAAACTATAAACAATATACAGAGCGTAACTATAACTCTTTTGTTGTAAGTCGACACAAAATAAAATAAATAAAGCAACAAACAAAACAGTCCTTTCAAATAAGACAACTAATGGCACTACCAGAAAGTTTATAATTGTGCTGACCTAAAAGGAAAAAGAATTAAAAAATTAAAGCAAAAAACAAAAGAAAATAAATAATGCAGAAAACAAAACAAAAAAACTATAAACAAAATAAAAATAGCAACAATAAGTATTTTGTTGTAAGTAGAAACAAAATAAAATAAATAAAGCAACAAAGAAAACAAAAAACAAAAAAGTGTTTTCAAATATGAAAACTAATGGCACTAACAGAAAGTTTATAATTTTTCTAAAACTAAAAGAAAAAAAGAATTAAAAAATTAAAGCAAAAAACAAAAGAAAATAAATTATAAACTGGAAAAAAATAAAAATAGCAACAATAAGTAAACAAAACAAAAAAACAAAAAAAGTGCCTCCTACTGGGCCCCCATGGCCTAAATACGACTAGAAACCCTACCATGGGCCAGGATTCAGGCCCGTAGGAGGCCCAGTAGGCCCACAGGCAGATAAGTGACTTTAGGCCCGTAAGCCTACATTTGAGAGGAGCTCGAAGTGGTCAGCGCAGCAACGCTTATAAACCACTGTCGAGCCCTCTCGGCTAGCGAGGTGGGACTAAACATCTCACTGCACCGCGCCAGTTCCAGCACAAGGCCTTTGGTCCCGGTTGGTGGCACCAACCGGGACTAAAGGTGGGCATTGGTCCCAGTTTGTGCCACGAACCGGGACCAAAGCCTTTGATATATAAGAAACACTTGGGAAATTTTCAGATTTCCCTCGCCAGTTGCCCCCGACGACACTGACGACCTCCTCGATGCCGCCATGCTGCCCGTGCTCGCCGTTGCCGCCCTCTCCTCGTCGCCGTTGCCCCACGCCCCTACCCCGTGCTCGCCGTCGCCGCCCGCTCCTCGTCACCGTCGCCCTACCCCCTGCCCCGTCCCGCCCCCGCGCGGCGGCGCCCTCGCCGCCCCCACCATCGCCTTGAGCTCCCCTGCTCGCGCGCCGCCCCGGCACCCCGAGCCCCTGCCACGTGCTCGTTGTCGCTGCCCGCTCCTCGTCACCGTCGCCCTGCCCCTGCCCCGTCCCGCCCCCGCCGTCGCCTCGAGCTCCCCTGCTCTCGTGCGCCGCCCCGGCGCCCCGAGCCCCTGCCACGTGCTCGCCGTTGCCGCCCGCTCCTTGTCGCTGTCGCCCTGCCCCTGCCCCGTCCCGCCCCCGCGCGCCGATGCCCTCGCCTGCCCCCGCTGTGAGCCGCCGCCCCGGCTCTATTTTTTTATTAGTTTAATTTTTTTGTTCATATATATATAATGTATATGTGTATGTATGTGGCTATATGTTTTTGTTCATATGTGGCTATATGTTTTTTATTTTTATTAGTTTAATTTTTTTGTTCGTATGTGATGTATATGTGTATGTGGCTATAATGTATATGTGTATGTGATGTATATGTGTATGTGGCTAGAATATGCTAATTAAATATATATGTCAAAAATGTTTTTTTGTTCATAGAAAGTTTTTTGTTCATATATAGAAAGTTTTTATATATGACAATGGATATATATTCAATATATATGAGAAATGATGATCCATGGAAAAGTTTTATATATGCAAAAGTTACAATTTTAGAAAAGTTTTATATATCTAGCTAGGAAGGGAAGAAGAAGAAAAAGAAGGATAGGAAAGAAGAAAATAAGAAGAGGAAAGAAAGAAGAAGAGGAGAGGAAGAAGAGGAGAAATAAATAAGAGGAGGAAAAAAGAAGAAAAGGAAGAGGAGAAGAAGAAAGGAATAGAGGAGAAGAAGAAAAAATAGAATTTTTTTCTATTTTTTCTTCTTTTTTTTCTTCAATCTTCTCCTCTATTCCTTTCTTCTTCTCCTCTTTTTATTTATTCTTCGTTTTCTTATGTTTTATCGGGTCTGTCATCGTCGATATACCCCTCCCGATAACTTCAACACGAGGGGGGGTCGATATACCCCCTCCCCGATAATATTATTTTCCCATGTACATATGTCGTGTCGATCTAAACTCCCGATAACTTCAACACATGGACGAGGGTCGATATACCCTCTCCCGATAACTTCAACACGAGGGGGGTCGATATACCCCCTCCCGATAACTTCAACACGTGGGGGGGTCGATATACCCCCTCCCCGTTACTATTATTTTCACATGTACATATGTCATCGTTGTCGATATAAACCCCTCCCGTTAACTTCAACACGTGGGGGGTCGATATACCCCCTCCCGATAACTTCAACACATGGAGGGCGGGGGTCGATATACCCCCTTCCCGATAATATTATTTTCCCATGTACGTATGTCGTCGTTGTCGATATTAACCCCTCCTGATAACTTCAACACATGGGGGGGGGGGGTTGATATACCCCCTTCCGATAACTTCAACACGTGGGGGGGGGTCGATATACCCCCTCCCCGATAACATTATTTTCCCGTGTATGTATCTTGTCATTGTCGATATTACCCCCTTGAAGCGTTGTCGAGGCCACCCCAAACCCTAGAGAAGCAGCGTCGAGGACACTAATTAATATGATTCCTTACTATGATTAGCTAGCTAGTTCTACGTTTGCCACTAGGTAATATATGCATCTGCCATGTTTGAATAATAATTGCCATGTTGTAAATATTTGTAGAAACTATGGACACCCCCCGAGATGGAGCACAAGAAGCGTTGTTGGGGGACATAATCGCAGTAGGAAGTGATGTCGTTTGCTCGTTGTTTCTCAATGACACCGATGTTCTGGAAGGAGAGGGTGAAGAAGCAGTTGGCTATGATTATGATGGCTCCGACGACCCAATGCAGGTGCAAGAAGGAGACCGTGAGGACGGCTCCAGTGACCCAATGACGGTTCAAGAAGGAGACCATGATGATGGCTCCGGTGACCGAACCGAGTCCGGCCAGGTATATATATTAGTTAAGCCTGTGCTGCCTAGCTAATTGATGCATTCACTGTTTTGGTATGTACACATATTAATTAACTCTCATATTTGTTCTTTTTTCTAGCCCTCCGGATCGAGCACAACTTCGGTAAATAGACGAGGCCCGAAGAAAAAGTTGAGCTCGGATGAAAGGTTTGAGATCATAGCAATCGCGCGCGGCGGCCAACCGATTGAACCCATCCGGACAAAGAACGAATTTGTTGCTCAGTGTGGGGTTCTGGTTAGGGACAAGATCCGGATCAGCATCCACCAATGGTATAAGCCTAAGAACAAAGACCCTGAGGTGTCTTATGTCAATGATATGCAGAAAAATGATCTTTGGACTAAGCTGAAGTCAAATTTCACCCTACTGCCAGAGGATGATCCAGAGAAGCCAGTTAAAGAGCAATTAATCAAGTATTTTGCTCTTAAGAAGATGGCAGACCTATTCAGGAGGTGGAAGAAAGACCTGAATAGGTTTGTCGACAAAAAAGAGACACCAGAATTCAAGGGCAAATATGAGAAGATCAGAGATCACTGGCCCGCATTTGTGCCCCACAAGGCATCGGAAAAGAGTAAGAAGATGTCGGGGACAAACAAGCAAAATGCTGCGAAGAAGAAGCTTCACCATCGCACGGGGTCAGGTGGCTACCTCATAGCCCGGCCTAAGTGGGCCAAGGCTGAGAATGATCTGGTTGATAAAGGGATCAAACCAGAGACAATGAACTGGCCAGACCATTGCCGGACTTGGTTCTTCGGGGCTGGCGGAACCTTGGACCCTGTATCAGGGAAGTGCATTTGGACCGACGAGCAATTGGAAATACTAGCCAAGAGGCTTCAGCACTATATCGATGCAGCGCAGCAAGGGATGTTCGTTCTAGACAGAGAGAACGACGAGCTCACAATGACCCTCGGGAATCCTGAGCACCCCGGACGGACACGAGGCACGCCAGGCTCCGTCCCGTGGAATGCTGGTTTTCCGGACGTAGGCAGTTAAAAATGCCAGGAGAGGAGGAAAAAAGTGCAGCAGACCCAATGCAGGCGCTGCATGCAAGGGTACAAGTGATAGAGGAACGAGAAGCAAATCGTAGCAAACGAACTGCCGAAGCTACCCCGCCATCTTAGCGGAGAAGCAGCATGGCTTCCACCGAGCTGCTTCAACCGGAGCATGTCTTGACGGCTCCTGCCAGCTATCCCGTGGATGCTATCACGGAGTCTCAAAATTGCCACATTATGACGAAATGGTTGAATTTGAAGGTCAAGGCGGCCGTTGGCTCTGTTTATCCTACTGAACCCGGCGCAACTTTTCACTATCGGCCGATTCCAGAAGGATATGCTAGGGTGATGGTGGATGAAATAACGGAGGGATTTGAGGACCTCCAGCTTGACCACCCAACCGATGAATGGGAGACTAGGCTGGGTTCTGCTCTGAAGACTCCATGCCTATGGCGGAAGGAGCTCATCAACCTTCTGAATTGGACACCTCCGCCTCCTCCTCCTCCTCTGGCGAGTCAGGGCACTCTGCCTCCTCCACCGCCTCCTCCTCCGGCGAGTGACGATCAGGGCACTCGGCCTCCTTCTCCGGTGCGTGGCGGCACTCCGCCTCCTTCTCCGCCTGCGCCGGCGCGCCCGAGCAGCCAGTATCCTCCTCCTTCTCACCCTCGCCAGCAAGGGCGGAAGAGACCCTCCGCCGCCCCAGCTGCTCCGGCGCGTTGTAGTCCTTCTCCTTCACCTCGTAAGCAAGCACGAAAGAAGATAGACGCCGCAGCTGCTCCGTCTGCTCCGGCATCTAGTACTACAGCCAGAGGCGAGAGGCAATACAGATATGGTCCTTCTCTGAAGCCTCTAGAGAAGTTACCGTATGAGAGGACCGAGGAGGAAAACCCGAAGATTGTGCGTACCGAAGTGGAGGACTTCTTTGAAGGGTTGGAAGCAAAGAGACATCCACCTCCAGAGGAGAAGGTAGATCCGGTGAAAGCAAAGCGCATTATCGATGCCCTGAGGAAACCACCAAAGTCTCCGCCGAAAACCAACCATGAGCGCATTACTGAAAAGGCATATCTCGAAGTGGAGCGGTCCGGAAGTACTGTCAGGCATCAAAGGTCAAAAGAACGAGCAGTTGCGAAAAAAATTGCCCAGCTCGGCGAACAAGCAAATCAATCGTGCCCCCCACTCAATGTGTCTAGCGGCGACATCGTCGCTAATGCTCCGGGGACGGTGCCCGGTTATAGCAATCTTGCAGATTACCTGCCTGACGATGTAAACTTTGATTTCATGGAGGTGGTTGAACACAGATACGAGTACGGGAAGCCTCTCGTCAAAGATGAAAAATCTCTAACAACGATGATGCGAAGATTCCATAATTGGTACATGAAAACATGCAAAGAGTATGGGGGGACGAATACTTTGTATCTGAGAATTAAAGAGGAGCACGACCTCGTTGGAACTGATCTGTTGCATGTTCCATTTGAGGAGTTATTTGAGTTCTTCAATCAAAAGGCCCTTGATAAATTAACGGTCTTTTGCTACTGTGTGTAAGTACTATTTCTATCATTAAGTCTCTATATATAGCTCAGCTCTTTCATTGCATGTATTTATAATTAATTATCCTCACTATATTATGCAGATTGAAGATCGTCGAGTGCAGAAAACAAGAAATGTATGATATTGGGTTCATTAACACAAATATCATAGATGAAATTCAGGTTTAAAAGCATGCCGAAGAGGCCGACGCCAACTTGCTACAATCATTGATCAAAAATCAAAACAAAGATACCATACTCTTTCCTTAGAACTTCGAGTGAGTGTTACTGTCATGTGCATATTCGGTTTCCCTTATTACTCGAGCGAGGTTATAGTAATGTAACTGATGATTTATGCATGCGTGCACAGCTTCCACTATGTTCTTCTGGAGATTAAGCTTGAGCGGGGACTAGTAACCGTCTAAGACTCGAGATGAAAAGATCCCGAAACCTATGCGGACATGACTAAAATGCTCAACAAGTAAGTTCAATCGATCATTATCATACCATATCGACAACTTTTTGTTCATTTCCTGATATCTCAAGTAATAATAATTATTTTCTTTGTCTTGCAGGGTTTGGAAACAGTTCACTGCAGAAGCTCCGGGACTGCCGAAGGAGGTGCGATATACATACCCGAAAGTAAGTACTACTAGCTAGCTAGTAATTGCGCACATCTCCCGTTGATTCTATAGCTATACTTTCATCAATGCCATTTATAATGCTTCATTATCAATTTGATTGACCTCTATTTCTCGTAAAGTGCTTGTGGCAGGAACAAGGGAATAATTACTGTGGATACTACGTGTGCAATGCGACTTTGAAAAATAAGCGGGGCTACTCTAAAAGACAATATGAAGTGCGTAAGCAATAATATTCACAATTTCATTTTATTACACCATCATTTCTGTTGAGTTTCATTCATATATATGTATTAACCCCCTTCTTCAAATTAGACGTGGCAGGTGCGGAATGAACTCCTACCACAAGATCGCATGAAAGCAATTCAAGAGGAATTGGCGGGATTCTTTCTTGACCACGTCATCAATAAGGCCGGAGAATACCATGTGGAAGTTGATTTCAATTGCTAGGGGATTGTAAGAGATCTTACATATTGTATATGTATGTAGCCAGTAGCATCGGATAGATAATACGAAAACTTGTTGTTGACCAATCTCTCGGAGAAGGAGAGGTCAATCGATCACTTCTCTTGGTATGCATGATGAACTTCTGTACTTAATGGTTTCCTTCATTTTCTTACTAGCTAGCTTGTCGAGGGCCTCTCTATGTATAGTACGTAGCATCGACCAAGCACGGACATAAGAGAGGAAACTTCCCTCTATTAATTAGCTAGCTAACCCAATATATGAAACACCTAAATTAACCCCCAAAACCCCCACCCCCCTTTCAAAAAAAACCACAGCCCCTGAAATGCTGACGCGTGGATGCCTATTGGTCCCGGTTGGTGCCACCAACTGGGACCAAAGGCCCTCCTGCGTGGGCTCGGCGCACCGGCCACGTGGAGGCCCATCTGTTCCGATTCTGGACTGAACCGGGACTAAAGGGCCAGGGCATTAGTAACGACCATTTAGTCCCGGTTCAGGAACCGGGACAACAGGCCCTTACCAACCGGGACTAATGGTGGTTTATGTACTAGTGTAAGTTTAGACCTTATATTGTTGATTCCAAAGTTACTATTCACACTGATCATGCTGCTATTAAATATCATATGGAAAAGAAAGATGCTAAGCCTTGACTCAGTAGATGGGTTCTCTTGCTCCAAGAATTTGATTTACACATTATTGATAGAAAGGGAGCTGAGAACCCCGTTGTAGATAAGTTGTCTAGCTCCTTCGTATGCTGATTATGCTAATTACATTGTTGCTAAATTTATACCGCTTAGTTTCACATACCAGCAAAAGAAAAAGTTCTTTTATGATTTAAGATATTACTTCTGGGATGACCCACACCTTTATAAAGAAGGAGTAGATGGTGTTATTAGACGTTGTGTACCTGAGCATGAACAGGAACAGATTCTACGTAAGTGTCACTCTGAATCTTATGGAGGACACCACGCTGGAGATAGAACTGCACACAAGGTACTACAATCTGGTTTTTATTGGCCCACTCTCTTCAAAGATGCTCATTAATTTGTCTTATCTTGTGATGAATGCCAAAGAGTAGGTAACATTAGTAGACGTCAAGAAATGCCTATGAATTATTCTCTTGTTATTGAACCGTTTGATGTTTGGGGCTTTGATTATATGGGACCTTTTCCAGCCTCTAATGGTTATACACATATTTTAGTTGCTATTGATTACGTTACTAAGTGGGTAGAAGCTATTCCAACTAGTAGTGCTGATCATAACACTTCTATTAAAATGCTTAAGGAAGTTATTTTTCCGAGGTTTGGAGTCCCTAGATATCTTATGACTGATGGTGGTTCACATTTTATTCATGGTGCTTTCCGTAAGATGCTTGCTAAGTATGATGTCAATCATAGAATGGCATCTCCTTATCATCCGCAGTCTAGTGGTCAAGTAGAGTTGAGCAATAGAGAGCTCAAATTAATTTTGCAAAAGACTGTGAATAGATCTAGAAAGAATTGGTCCAAAAAACTTGATGATGCATTATGGGCCTATAGAACTGCGTACAAAAATCCTATGGGTATGTCTCCATATAAGATGGTCTATGCAAAAGCGTGTCATTTACCCCTTGAACTTGAACATAAGGCATATTGGGCTATTAAAGAGCTCAATTATGACTTCAAACTTGCCGGTGAGAAGAGGTTGTTTGATATTAGATCACTTGATGAATGGAGAACCCAAGCATATGAGAATGCCAAGCTATTCAAAGAAAAAGTCAAACGCTGGCATGACAAAAGGATACAATAGCGTGAGTTTAACGTAGGAGATTATGTGTTATTATTCAACTCTCATTTAAGATTTTTCGCAGGAAAACTTCTCTCAAAATGGGAAGGTCCTTACGTTATCGAGGAGGTCTATCATTTTGGTGCCATAAAAATCAACAACTTCGAAGGCACGAGTCCAAGGGTGGTAAATGGTCAAAGAATTAAACATTATCTTTCAGGTAATCCTATCAATGTTGAAACTAATATCGTTGAAACCGTAACCCCTGAGGAATACATAAGGGACACTTTCTAGAATGTTCCAGACTCCGAAAAGGAATAGGTATGTGGTACAGTAAGTAAACCGACTCCAAAACAACTCCAATGGCAATTTTTATCAGTTTTGGAATATTTAAGAATTTTAGGAAGAAAGAAGTAGTCCAAAAGGGACACGAGGCCCCCACGAAGTGGAGGCCCCCCCCCCCTACTGGGCGCGCTCCCTGTCTCGTGGGCATCTCGTGTGCCTCCCGGACTCCGTTTTCTTGCATATTACGTATTTTTGTCGGTAAAAATTCATTATATATACTCCCAAAGGTTTTGACCACCGTATCACGTAAATATCCTCTATTTTCGTTTCGAGCTGTTCCTGTTGCAGAATAAAAGCAAGATGTCTTCTCAGGAGTCAGTCGGGGAGAACCGGGTGTCTCATCCAACACCTGGTCCACGAGCAAATAGCGATGCTTATCACTTTGGACCATCAACTGAGGACGAGATGGAGGCTGATTTTAAAAGGATAGATGCCATGGAAGAAGATCAAGAAGTTACCTCGCGTCTCCAAGCAGAATTCATGATGGGGGAACTACCTAGCCTGGCTATCCCTACTTCGGTCACCCCTTCCAACTTTAGATTTCTTTCTTATGAAAATATGAAAAGGAGTTTCACTTGTTCTCCAGAGGCTATGCAGGATCCTTGGGTAAAAGGAGCTTTGGCCATTATGGGCAAGCTCCATAAAGAAATTATGGACCTCAAAAAACAAGTCAACAAGCTCGAGGAGGAGAACCGTATCTTGAAGGGCATCACCACCAAGAAGATCATAACACCGACCGTGAAGAAGGAGACACAATCACATGGGTATGGGCACTCCCCTTGGCAACTGCCAAGCTTGGGGGAGGTGCCCCGGTATCGTATCACCATCACACTCCTATCTTTACCGCTTTATTTAGTTCGATCCTTTTAGTAGTATCTTGATCTAGTAGATTGAAGTTTTGATATCAAGTAGCTTGAGTTTTGCTTTGTGATCTCTTTTTGTAATCGAGTCCGTGAGCTATCTATAATAAAGATTAGTGTTGAGTCAAGGGCTTTGCTATGTTGCTATGATCTTGAGAAAGTAGAAAGAATAAAATAGTTCATAATGATCTTATGGATAGTGATAATTTCACACATAGAAAGTATGAGGCAAAAAAATTGTTGAGAGTTTATGAACGTAGTTTTGGTCATCGTTGCAATTAGTAGGAAGTGATAAGGAAAGAGTGGTTCATATACAAATATATTATCTTGGACACCTTTTTATAATTGGGAGCATTCATTAGGTATGACATGCTAAAAGAGTTGACGTTGGAGAAGGAAGACAACGTTATGGTTTATGTTTTCGCGCATCTCAGTTAAAGTATATTGTCATTGACCTTCCAAACATGTTGACTTGCCTTTCTCCCTCATGCTAGCCAAATTCCTTGCACCAAGTAGAGAGACTACTTGTGCTTCCAAATACCCTTAAACCCAGTTTTGCCATGAGAGTCCACCATATCTACCTATGGATTGAGTAAGATCCTTCAAGTAAGTTGTCATGTTGCAAGCAATAAAAATTGCAATCTAATTATGTATGACTTATTAGTGCAGAGAAAATAAGCTTTGTACAATATTGTTGTGGAAGTAATAAAAGCGACGGACTGCATAATAAAGGTCCACATACAAGGGGCAATATAAAGTGACGTTCTTTTGCATTAAGATTTTGTGCATCAACCCTAAACGCACATGACAACCTCTGCTTCCCTCTGCGAAAGGCCTATCTTTTACTTTATGTTTTTACATTATACTTGAGTCAAGGTGATCCTCACCTTTCCCTTTTTCATTTTATCCTTTGGCAAGCTCCTCGTGTTTGAAAGATCATGATATATATATATAGGACAAATGTTTCCTACAAGCAGTGGTAGTTACCACCGCTTGCGTTTTGTATGTTGTATGTAGTATATATCAAAACCGAGAGTATGTACGTGTAGTATATAGTATATATCAATGATTAGTTAGTATATATACTAATTTTTAGGTAGTATGTACCATGTTTTCAGTATGCTCTTTTTTACATACAAATATGTACGTATTTCACAAACATAAAAAAAACTATGGGCTCATATGCAATTTTTTCATGTAACTTGCTTTCAAATATCTTAGATATAGTATATGAACATATTTAAAATAATAAAATAGTATATATAATACCACATGGTAGTATATGAGATATGTGGGGTAACTACCATCGGGTGGTAGGATGAATTTTCCCTATATATATATATATATATATATATATCTCCAATTGGATGTTAGTTAGCATGGGCTATTATTGTTGACATCACCTAAAGGTGAATACGTTGGGAGGCAACACAATAAGCCCCTATCTTTCTCAGTGTCTGGCTGAAACTCCATAACCACAAGTATTGCGTGAGTGTTAGCAATTATAGAAGACTACAAGATAGCTGAGTATGTGAGCTTGCTGAAAAGCTCTATTGTTGACTCTTTCTGATGTTACGATAAATTGCAATTGCTTCAATGACTGAGATTATAGTTTGTTAGTTCCCAATGAAGATTTTGAACCATACTTGACATTGTTAATTGATTGTTACTTGAGCATAAGAAATCATATGACAAAATCTATATATGTTGCTATTATAAGAATGATCATGATGCCCTCATGTCCGTATTTTAGTTTTATCGACACCTCTATCTCTAAACATGTGGACATATTTTTCGATTTGGGCTTCCGCTTGAGGACAAGCGAGGTCTAAGCTTGGGGGAGTTGATACGTCCATTTTGTATCATGCTTTTATATCAATATTTATTGCAATATGGGCTGTTATTACACATTATATCTGAATACTTATGGCTATTCTCTCTTATTTTACGAGGTTTACCATGAAGAGGGGGAATGCCGGCAGCTGGAATTCTGGCTGGAAAAGGGGCAAACATTGGAAACCTATTCTACACAGCTCCAAAAGTCCTGAAACTCCACAAAACATCTTTTTGGAATTAATAAGAATTTTGGGTGAAAGAAATACACCAGGGGGACCACACCTCATCCAGGAGAGTGGGGGGCACCCCCACCCCTACTGGGCGCGCCCCCTGTCTCCTGGACCCCCTGGTGGGCCCCCAGTGTCAATCTTCTGCTATATCAAAGCTTTTACCCTGGAAAAAATCGTGGGCAAGCTTACGGGACGAAACTCCGCCGCCACGAGGCGGAACCTTGGCGGAACCAATCTAGGGCTCTAGCGGAGCTGTTTTGCTGGGGACACTTCCCTCTGGGAGGGGGAAATCATCACCAACGTCATCACCAATGATCCTCTCATCGGGAGGGGGTCAATATCCATCAACATCTTCACCAGCACCATCTCCTCTCAAAACCCTAGTTCATCTCTTGTATCCAATCTTGTATCAAAACCACAAATTGGTACCTATGGGTTGCTAGTAGTGTTGATTACTCCTTGTAGTTGATGCTAATTGGTTTACTTGGTGGAAGATCATATGTTCAGATCCTTTATGCATATTATTACTCCTATGATTATGAACATGAATATGCTTTGTGAGTAGTTGCGTTTGTTCCTGAGGACATGGGTGAAGTCTTGCTATTAGTAGTCATGTGAATTTGGTATTCGTTCGATATTTTGATGAGATGTATGTTGTCTTTTCCTCTAGTGGTGTTATGTGAGTGTTGACTACATGACACTTCACCATTATTTGGGCCTAGAGGAAGGCATGGGGAAGTAATAAGTAGATGATGGGTTGCTAGAGTGACAGAAGCTTAAACCCTAGTTTATGCGTTGCTTCGTTAGGGGCTGATTTGGATCCATATGTTTAATGTTGTGGTTAGGTTTACCTTAATACTTCTTTTGTAGTTGCGAATGATTGCAATAGGGGTTAATCATAAGTGGGATCCTTGTCCAAGTAAGGGCAGTACCCAAGCACCGGTCCACCCACATACCAAATTATCAAAGTACCGAACGCGAATCATATGAACGTGATGAAAACTAGCTTAACGATAATTCCCATGTGTCCTCGGGAGCTCCTTTCTCATTATTAGAAATTGTCTAGGCTTATCCTTTTCTACATAAAGGATTGGGCCACCTTGCTGCACTTTGTTTACTTTATTTACTTGTTACTCGTTACCATTTATCTTATCACAAAACTATCTATCACCTACAATTTCAGTGCTTGTAGAGAAAATCTTACTGAAAACCACTTATCATTTCCTTCTGCTCCTCGTTGGGTTCGACACTCTTACTTATCGAAAGGACTACGATTGATCCCCTACACTTGTGTGTCATCAGGTACATGGACAACACTCTCCCCTCTCGTTGCTATGCATCACCATGATCTTGCGTGTGCGTAAGATTTTTTTTTGAAATTACCACGTTCCCCATCAGTGGCATCCGAGCCTGGTTTTATGCGTAGATGTTATATGCACGAGTAGAACACAAGTCAGTTGTGGGCGATACAATTCATACTGCTTACCAGCATGTCATACTTTGGTTCGGCGGTATTGTTGGATGAAGCGGCCCGAACCGACATTACGCGTACGCTTACGCGAGACTGGTTCTACCGACGTGCTTTGCACACAGGTGGCTGACGGGTGGCAGTTTCTCCAACTTTAGTTGAACCAAGTGTGGCTACGCCCGGTCCCTGAGAAGGTTAAAACAACACTATCTTGATGAACTATTGTTGTGGTTTTGATGCGTAGGTAAGAACGGTTCTTGCTCAGCCCGTAGCAGCCACATAAAACTTGCAACAACAAAGTAGAGGACGTCTAACTTGTTTTTGCAGGGCATGTTGTGATGTGATATGGTCAAGATGTGATGAGATATAAGATGTTGGAGATGATCATGTTTTGTTGAAGTTATCGGCAACTGGCAGAATCCTTATGGTTGTCTCTTTATTGCATAAGATGCAAGCGCAAAATAATTGCTTTACTTTATCGCTATGCGATAGCAATAGTTGCAAGAGCAATAATTGGCGAGACGGCCATGTGACGACACATTGATACAGATCAAGATGATGGAGATCATGGTGTCGTGCCGGTGACGATAGAGATCATGACACTACTTTGGAGATGGAGATCAAAGGCGCAAGATGATCATGGCCATATCATGTCACATATTTTGATTGCATATGATGTTTATCTTTTATACATCTTATTTTGCTTAGTTCAATGATAGCTTTATAAGATGGTCTCTCACTAAATTTCAAGGTATAACTGTTCTCCCTGAGTATGCACCGTTGTGAAAGTTCTTCGTGCTGAGACACCACGTGATGATAGGGTGTGATAGGCTCTACGTTCAAATACAACGGGTGCAAAACAGTTGCACACGCGGGATAGACAGGTTAAACTTGACGAGCCTAGCATATACAGCTATGGCCTCGGAACACTGAGACCGAAAGGTCGAGCGTGAATCATATAGTAGATATGATCAACATAGTGATGTTCACCATTGAAAACTACTCCATCTCGCGTGATGATCAGACATGGTTTAGTTGATTTGGATCACGTGATCGCTTAGATGATTAGAGAGATGTCTATCTAAGTGGGAGTTCTTAAGTAATATGATTAATTGAACTTTGATTTATTATGTCCTTAGTCCTGATAGTATTTTGCAAATTATGTTGTAGATCAATAGCTCGCGTTGTTGCTTACCTATGTTTATTTTTGATATGTTCCTAGAGAAAAACTATGTTGAAAGATATTAGTAGCAATGATGCGGATTAGATCCGTGATCTAAGGTTTATCCTCATTGCAGCACAGAAGAATTATGTCCTTAATGCACCGCTAGGTGACAGAACTAATGCAGGAGCAGATGCAGATATTATGAACGCTTGGCAAGCTCAATATGATGACTACTTGATAGTTTAGTGCACCATGCTTAACGGCTTAGAATCGGGACATCAACGACGTTTTGTACGTCATGGAGCATATGAGATGTTCCAGGAGTTGAAGTTACTATTTCAAGCAAATACCCGAGTTGAGAGACATGAAGTCTCCAACAAGTTCTATAGCTAAAAGATGGAGGAGAATTTCTCAACTAGTGAGCATGTGCTCAGATTGTCTGGGTACTACAATCGATTGAATCAAGTGGGAGTTAATCTTCCAGATAAGATAGTGATTGACAGAGTTCTCTAGTCACCATCACCAAGTTACTAGAACTTCGTGATGAACTATAGTATGCAAGGGATAACGAAAACGATTCTCGAGCTCTTCGTGGTGTTGATATCGACAAAGGTAGAAATAAAGAAAAGAGCATCAAGTGTTGATGATTGACAAGACCATTAGTTTCAAGAAAAGGGCAAAGGGAAAGAATGATAACTTCAAGTAGAATGACAAGCAAGTTGTCACTCCCGCGAAGAAGCTCAAAGCTGGACCAAAGCCTGAAACTGAGTGCTTACACTGCAAAGGAAATGGTCACTGGAAGCGGAAATGCCATGAATATTTGGTGGATAAGAAAGATGGTGTAAGGGCATATTTATCCCCAAGATGTTTTGGTGATTGATGACAATGCTTTTGCGGACTAATCGTGTGCGTTAAGTTCTTTCAGAGATTCATCCATTGGCACAAGACGATTACCTCCCCTCAGTGTTTTTATTCAAGACGGTGTAGCTCCTTCCTTTCTCTGTTGGTGGACTAGTTTCGTAGGAGTCACCGTACTATCAAGAGGGGATCCGCTTTGGTAAGGCTAGGGTGGAATCAACACGTACACATCCGTATCACACCCGATGTTTTCCTTCCGCTTCATTGGAGCTGCCTTTCCCTCCGTACCCGCTCCGTCCTGTCCCAGCGGTAGTACCGCGGTCCTCACAGCGGTAGTACCGCTCCCAGAGCGGTAGTACAGTTTGTGATCTTCGGCCATAGTACCGCAGTGGTTCCGGGCTACTACCGCCTCGACTCAAGCCTGGTGTTTTTTGTGTCGGGTTTTACGGTACTAGGAGCGGCAGTAGTGGCGGTAGTACCACTCCAAGCGGTAGTATCGCTCTTACTCCCGCGGTAGTACCGCTCCGGGGCCAGGACCCTAACTTCCTCGTCAGCGCGGTAGTACCACTAGGTTGGAGCGGTAGTACCGCTCTTCAGCGGTAGTACCGCCCTGCCCAAGCGGTAGTATCGCTCTGTGCGTGGCTGTTCAGTGAGGTAACGGTTGGATAGTTTCCCCCACTATATAAAGGTGTCTTCTTCCCCAAAGTTGACCTACCTCTTTCCCCCAACGCTCCATTGTTGCTCCAAGCTCCATTTTCGCCTGATCTCTCTCCCTAGCCAATCAAACTTGTTGATTTGCTCGGGATTGGTTGAGAAGGCCCCGATCTACACTTCCACCAAGAGAAATTTGATTTCCTCTCTTATCCCTAGCGGATCTTGTTACTCTTGGGTGTTTGAGCACCCTAGATGGTTGAGGTCACCTTGAAGCCATACTCCATTGTGGTGAAGCTTCATGGTGTTGTTGGGAGCCTCCAATTATTGTGGAGATAGCCCCAACCTTGTTTGTAAAGGTTTGGTCGTCGCCTTCAAGGGCACCAATAGTGGAATCACGGCATCTCGCATTGTGTGAGGGCGTGAGGAGAATACGGTGGCCCTAGTGGCTTCTTGGGGAGCATTGTGCCTCCACACCGCTCTAATGGAGACGTACTTCCCCTTAAAAGGAAGGAACTTCGGTAACACATCCTCGTCTCCACCGGCTCCACTCTTGGTTATTTCGTGCCTTTACTTTTGCAAGCCTACTTGTGTTGTATCCCTTGCTTGCTTATGTGCTAGATGTTTTGCATCATATAGGTTGCTCACATAGTTGCATATCTAGACAACCTATTTTGTTGCAAAGTTTAAATTGGTAAAGAAAAGCTTAAAAATTGTTAGTTGCCTATTCACCCCCCCTCTAGTCAACCATATCTATCCTTTCAGATGGCAAAGTGAACAAGGGTATATTTGATATACAGGTTATTGAAGTGTACCTTACTAGTGTTTATAGTAGCCCCTGGGTATTTGATACTTGTTCAGTTGCTAAAAATTAGTAACTCGAAATAGGAGTTACAGAATAAACAGAGACTAGTTGAGGGTGAAGTGATGATGTGTGTTGGAAGTGGTTCCAAGATTGATATGATCATCCTCCTACACTCCCTATACTTTCGGGATTAGTGTTAAACCTAAATAAATGTTATTTGGCGTTTGTGTTGAGCATGAATATGATTTGATCATGTTTATTGCAATACGGTTATTCATTTAAAGTCAAAGAATAAAATTGTTGTTCTGTTTACATGAATAAAACCTTCGATGGTCAAACACCCAATGAAAATAGTTGTTGGATCTCGATCATAGTGATACACATATTCATAATATTGATGCCAAAAGATGCAAAGTTGATAATGATAGTGCAGCTTATTTGTGGCACTGCCGTTTTGGTCATATCGGTGTAAAGCACATGAAGAAACTCCATAAAGATGGATTTTTGGAATCACTTGGTTATGAATCATTTGATGCTTGCGAACCATGCCTTTTGGGCAAGATGACTAAGACTCCGTTCTACGGGACAATGGAACGAGCTACTGACTTGTTGGAAATAATACGTATCGATGTATGCGGTCCAATGAGTGTTGATGCTCGTGGCAGGTATCGTTATTTTCTGACCTTCACAGATGATTTAGCAGATATGAGTATATCTACTTAATGAAGCACAAGTCTGAAACATTTGAAAAGTTCAAAGAGTTTCAGAGTGAAGTGGAGTATCATCGTAACAAGAAAATAAAGTTTCTACAATCTGATCATAGAGAAGAATATTTGAGTTACGAGTTTGGCCTTCATTTGAAGCAATGTGAAACAGTTTCGCAACTCAAGCCACCAGGAACACCACAATGTAATGGTGTGTCCGAACGTCGTAATCGTACTTTACTAGACATAGTGCAATCTATGATGTCTCTTACCGATTTGCCACTATCGTTTTGGGGTTATGCATTAGAGACAGCTGCATTGACGTTAAAAAGGGCACCATCAAAATCCGTTGAGACGACGCCTTATGAACTGTGGTTTGGCAAGAAACCAAAGTTGTCGTTTCTTATAGTTTGGGGCTGCGATGCTTATGTGAAAAAGTTTCACATGATAAGCTCGAACCCAAATCGGAGAAGTGCCTCTTCATAGAATACCCAAAGGAATCTGTTGGGTACACCTTCAATCACAGATCCGAAGGCAAGATATTCGTTGCTAAAATGGATCCTTTCTAGAGAAGGAGTTTCTCTCGAAAGAAGTGAGTGGGAGGAAAGTAGAGCTTGATAAGGTAATTGTACCTTCTACCGAATTGGAAAGTAGTTTATCATAGAAATCAGTTCTAGTGATTCCTACACCAATTAGTGAGGAAGCTAATGATGATGATCATGAAGCTTCAGATCAAGTTACTACCGAACTTTGTAGATCTTCCAGATTAAGATCCGCACCGGAGTAGTACGGTAATCCTATTCTGGAAGTCATGTTACTAGACCATGATGAACCTACGAACTATGAGGAAGCGATGATGAGCCCAGATTCCGAAAATGGCTTGAGGCCATGAAATCTGAGATGGGATCCATGTATGAGAACAAAGTATGGACTTTGGTTGACTTGCCCGATGATCGGCAAGCCATCGAGAATAAATGGATCTTCAAGAAGAAGACTGACGCTGATGGTAATGTTACTGTCTACAAAGCTCGACTTGTTGCAAAAGGTTTTCGACAAGTTCAAGGGGTTGACTATGATGAGACTTTTTCACCCGTAGTGATGCTTAAGTCTGTCTGAATCATGTTAGCAATTGCCGCATTTTATGATTATGAAATATGGCAAATGGATGTCAAAACTGCATTCCTGAATGGATTTCTAGAAGAAGAGTTGTATATGATGCAACTAGAAGATTTTGTCGATCCAAAAGGTGCTAACAAAGTGTGCAAGCTCCAGCGATCCATTTATGGACTAGTGCAAGCCTCTCGGAGTTGGAATAAACGCTTTGATAGTGTGATCAAAGCATATGGTTGTATACAGACTTTTGGAGAAGCATGTATTTACAAGAAAGTGAGTGGGAGATCTTTAGCATTTCTGATATTATATGTGGACGACATATTGTTGATTGGAAATGATATAGAATTTCTGGATAGCATAAAAGGATACTTGAATAAAAAAAATTCAATGGAAGACATTGGTGAAGCTGCTTACACATTGAGCATCAAGATCTATAGAGATAGATCAAGACGCATGATATGATTTTTCAATGAGTACATACCTTGATAAGATTTTGAAGTAATTCAAAATGGAACAGTCAAAGATGGAGTTCTTTGCAAGGTGTGAAGTTGAGTAAGACTCAAAACCCGACTATGGCAGAAAATAGAAAGAGAATGAAAAGTCATTCCCTATGCCTCAGACATAGGTTCTATTAAGTATGCTATGCTGTGCACCAGACCTATTGTATACCTTGCTCTGAGTTTAGCAAGGGAGTACAATTTTGATCTAAGAGTAGATCACTGGACAGTGGTCAAGAATATCCTTAGTAAGGACAAAGGAAATATTTCTCGATTATGGAGGTGATAAAAGAGCCCATCGTAAAGAGTTACATCGGTGCAAGGTTTTACACCAATCCAGATGACTCATCCATAGTAATTTGTTACATCGGTGGCAAAGAGTTCATCATTCTGCGAGCTCCATAAGAAAATGATGGCATAGAAGCAGTGCACTTTGTTTCACAGAAGAGTGGTTAAGATAAGCATATGAATAAGCAGGGAAATTCTTCAAGGACTTATGAACATAATGGTTTGAAGAATAATGCACATATTCATGGCCCTTAGACTTTCCCTGCGAAACAGAAGTGTTAGCTTAATCATATGAGGATTTTGATCCATGTGAGGAATTTGATCCTCGTGAAGAATTTGGTCCATATGAGGACTTGGATGCATATGAAGAGTTTGGTCCATATGAAGAATTTGATCTGGGGTTCCTATTCTTCATGGGTGGTGTCATGATGACATTTACCTGAAGATTTTCAAGGCAACTTTTAG
>LR880967.1:14348047-14365055 GCA_904067115.1 Aegilops sharonensis
AGTAGGGTTTTACCTCCATCGAGAGGGCCCGAACCTGGGTAAAAACATCGTGTCCCTTGTCTCCTGTTACCATCCGCCTAGACGCACAGTTCGGGACCCCCTACCCGAGATCCGCCGGTTTTGACACCGACATTGGTGCTTTCATTGAGAGTTCCTCTGTGTCATCACCGATAGGCTTGATGGCTTCTTCAATCAACAACGACGCAGTCCAGGGTGAGACTTTTCTCCCCAGACAGATCTTCGTGTTCGGCGGCTTTCCACTGCGGGCTAATTCGCTTGGCCATCTGGAGCAGATCGAAAGCTACGCCCCTGGCCATCAGGTCAGATTTGGAAGCCTAAACTTCACGGCTGACATCCGCGGAGACTTGATCTTCGATGGATTCGAGCCACAGCCGAGCGCGCCGCACTGTCACGATGGGCATGATTTAGCTCTGCTGCCGGACAGTACCCTGGAGGCCGCACACGAGTCCGCTCTGACCCATAGTTCGGAGCCGACCGCGCATATCGAGGACAGGTGGCTGGACACTGCCTCGGGAGCTACAACTTCTACGGCAATGGAGCCGAATATCGACCTTGTCCCTTGCAAAGCCCGTGACTCCGAGGTGCCGGACTCCGAACCTCCTGCGCCCCTGCCAATCGAATCCGATTGGGCACCGATCATGGAGTTCACCGCTGCGGACATCTTTCAGCACTCACCCTTTGGTGACATCCTGAATTCGCTAAAGCATCTCTCGTTATCAGGAGAGCCCTGGCCGGACTGCAGTCAGGATGGTTGGGATGCGGACGACAAAGAAATTCAAGGCCCACCCACCACCCACTTTGTAGCCACTGTCGACGATCTAACCGACATGCTAGACTACGACTCTGAAGACATCGACGGTATGGACGACGATGCCGGAGACGATCAAGAACCAGCGCCTATAGGACACTGGAAGACCACCTCGTCATACGACATATACATGGTGGACACCCCAAAGGATGGGGACGGCGAAGAAGCAGCGGAGGCAGATTCCTCTAAGAAACAGCCCAAGCGCCGACGTTAGCGGCGCCGCTCTAAATTTCCGCCACAGCAAGAATGGAGATTCCGGCACCGGAGATAATAGCACCCCGGAGAGTGCCGAAGACAACCCCCTCCAGCAAGATTCAGCACAGGAGGACGGAGAAGCCAGCCCTCAAGAGAGAGCGGCAGACGTGAAGATAGAGGATGACAATTACATGCCTCCCTCCGGAGACGAGGCAAGCCTCAACGACGACGAATTTGTCGTGCCCGAGGATCCCGTCGAACAAGAGCGTTTTAAACGCAGGCTAATGGCCACGGCGAACAGCCTAAAGAAAAAGCAGCAACAGCTTCAAACTGATCAAGACCTGCTGGCCGACAGATGGACCGAGGTCCTCGCGGCCGAAGAGTATGAACTCGAACGCCCCTCCAAAAGCTACCCAAAACGCAAGTTGCTCCCCCGACTAGAGGAAGAGGCATATAAACCTTCATCACCAGCGCACAATACGGCAGACCGACCACCTCGTGGCCACGATAGAGAGGCATCTAGGCCCTCCAGCAAAACCATACCCCAGCACCGCTCGAAAAGCGCGAAGCCGCGGGGGAATGCGCCGGACTTGCGAGACGTACTGGAAGACAAGGCAAGACAATCACGATCTGTCTACAGATCACGTGGGCACCCCATGATCCACGACGACTACCGTCGCGCCGGATACAGTAACTCCGGCCGGGCCGAACACAGCAGACAAAGCTCTCTTGAGCTACGTCGTGATATTGCCCAGAATAAAGGCGCCGCACACCCACTATGCTTCACAGATGATGTAATGGATCATCAAATCCCTGAAGGGTTTAAACCCGTGAACATTGAGTCCTACGATGGCACAACAGACCCCGCAGTTTGGATCGAAGATTATCTTCTCCACATCCATATGGCCCGCGATGACGATCTCCACGCCATCAAGTATCTCCGACTCAAGCTTAAAGGACCAGCTCGGCATTGGCTTAACAGCTTGCCAGCAGAGTCAATTGGGTGTTGGGGGGACCTGGAAGTTGCATTTCTCGATAATTTCCAGGGCACATATGTGCGACCACCAGACGCCGATGACCTAAGCCACATAATTCAACAGCCAGATGAATCGGCCAGACAGTTCTGGACACGGTTCTTAACAAAGAAAAATCAAATCGTCGACTGTCCGGATGCAGAGGCCCTCGCAGCCTTCAAACATAACATCCCCGACGAGTGGCTCGCCCGGCACCTAGGACAGGAAAAGCCGAAATCCATGGCAGCCCTCACATCACTAATGACCCGCTTCTGTGCGGGAGAGGACAGCTGGCTAGCTCGCAGTAACAACCTCAGCAAAAATTCTGGCAGTCCGGACAACAAGGACCACAATGGCAAGTCGCGTCGCAACAAAAACAAACGCCGCGTTAACGGCGATAACACTGAGGATACGGCAGTCAACGCCGGATTCAGAGGCTCTAAACCCGGTTAGCAGAAAAAGCCATTCAAAAGAACTACTCCGGGTCCATCCAATTTGGACCGAATACTCGACCGCTCTTGCCAGATACATGGCACCCCGGAAAAGCCAGCTAACCACACCAACAGGGATTGTTGGGTATTCAAGCAGGCAGGCAAGTTAATAGCCGAAAACAATGACAAGGGGCTGCATAGCGATTACGAGGAGGAGACTCTGCCGCCGAACAGTAGAGGACAGAAGGGTTTCCCCCCACAAGTGCGGACGGTAAACATGATATACGCAACCCACATACCCAAGAGGGAGCGGAAGCGTGCACTTAGGGACGTATATGCGATGGAGCCAGTCGCCCCGAAGTTCAATCCATGGTCCTCTTGCCCGATCACTTTCGATCGAAGGGACCACCCTACCAGTATCCGCCATGGTGGATTTGCCGCATTGGTTTTAGACCCAATCGTCGATGGATTTCACCTCACTAGAGTCCTGATGGATGGCGGCAGCAGCCTGAACCCGCTTTATCAGGATACAGTGCGCAAGATGGGCATAGACCCCTCAAGGATTAAACCTACAAAGACGACCTTCAAAGGCGTCATACCAGGTGTTGAGGCCAATTGTACAGGCTCAGTCACACTGGAAGTGGTCTTCGGCTCCCCGGATAATTTCTGAAGCGAGGAGTTAATCTTCGACATAGTCCCATTCCGTAGTGGCTATCACGCTCTGCTCGGACGAATCACGTTTGCAAAGTTCAACGAGGTGCCGCATTACGCATACCTCAAGCTCAAGATGTCAGGCCCTCATGGAGTCATCACGGTCAACGGAAACACCGAATGCTCCCTCCGAACGGAGGAGCACACAGCGGCTCTCGCGGCATAAGTATAGAGCAGCCTCTTAAGGCAATTTTCGAGTTCGGCCGTTAAACAACCGGACATGGCCAAACGCGCTCGGAGTAACACACATCAAGACCACCTGGCACGTTCCGAGCACGCGTAGCAATGCGGCCCCAACCCCAGCCCTCGCATGATTGCAAGACTAGCCCTTCGCGTACATCATTACGCTCTGGAGATACCATGGGCATAGGGGGAGGGGCACGACCACGACAGGCCTAGAGTGCGGCTCAACCACACCAGGGGCTCCCAAGTGTGTCACCTTTTTTTTCTTTTTTTTCACAGGACTCCATTCATCAGAGGCCCTGTCCGGCAGTAGATCTGCCGAACTCACAATTCAACAGCCAGGGAGGGACAATGGCTACGACGAACACTCAGGTGGTCTCCATTATGAGCTTTAAATCTGTTTAATACACCATTCCGCAGCCTACCCCTGGAGGGGGACATGTCTAATAGTCCAAACCCTTACTTACCGCACTATTTGTATCATTCTGCACTCATGGCAGAATTCCTTGAATAAACAATGCATCACATTTTGATTACAATTGCATTCCTTTTTTACATATATGTTCATTTATGACATCTTGCATCCGTACACTTTGGTACGGCCGAAATACACCAGGGGCTTATGTTCCCCGCATTATGGTGTGATAAGTCTGAACACTTTCACAAGTGCGGCACCCCGAACTTATAGCATTATATGCATCGGCTCTGAATCATGTCTTGGGTCAATAGTTGGGTTTGCCCGGCTCCCATGTTTTGGTACCTTACGTTCCGTTCTATCGGCTAAGGTAGCACTAGGAGAACCACTGCGATTGCGCCCCAGTTGAGCTGGGCAAGCGCCTCAGTGGAGAAAGCTAAAACTGACTGTCATGATAAGGCGAGAGCTGGTCGCTGTTCGACAGGTCTTTTCGAGTCCCTAAAGACTTATGCCGCTTAGAGCGAGGAACCGGCTTCGTCCGGCCCAGTCGTCGATAGCGCCCCGAACTCGGTCTTCCATATACTAGGGGCTTCGCCGAAATTTAAAATTATAGAATTCTAGGGCTAAGTGAGAGTGTTCAAGCATTATAAGTCCGGTTGCCTTGTTCGCTTGTGTTGAGCGCCTCCCTAGATGGACCCAAAAATGGGAACAAGAGCGCTCAAGTTTATCCCGAACACCCCAGCACTCGTGGCATGGGGGCTGAAGCTGACGACTTGCCATCTCTTAGATTTGATAAACGGCCGCACAGAAGGTAATATTTTAAATCAATAAGCATTGCTTAGCGCATATGAACAAAGTTTTCAGCGCACAGGATAACACATTGCGAGTCTACTCAAATATTACATTTTTGGGGCACTCATCCGCAATCTTGCGGGCACCCTTCAGGACACTCTTATAACACATTTCAGGCGTACGATACTCTTTGCCCGCCGGCGGCGCGTCTGTCAGAAGCCTCTCAGCATCCAGCCTGCCCCAGTGCACCTTTGCGCGGGCAAGGGCCCGACGGGCACCTTCAATGCAGGCGGAGCGCTTGACGACTTCCACCCAAGGGCACGCATCCACCAGCCGCCGCACGAGGCCGAAGTAGCTCCCAGGCATGGCCTCCTCAGGCCACAGCCGAACTATGAGGCCCTTCATGGCCTGCTCGGCTACCTTGTGGAGCTCGACCAGCTGCTTCAGCTGGTCGCTAGGGGGCACTGGATGTCCGGCCTCAGCATACTGAGACCAGAAGACCTTCTCCGTTGAGCTCCCCTCCTCGGCCTGGTAGAATGCGGCGGCATCGGACACGCTGCGAGGCAGATCTGCAAACGCTCCTGGAGAGCTCCGAATTCGGGTAAGTAACAGGTAATTCACATCCACATGCTTGCTTTGCATGAAAAATGCCTTACCCGCCGCTATTTTCTTCACCGCCTCAATCTCCTGGAGGGCCTTATGGGCCTCGGCCTTAGCGGCTTTGGCACTCTCAAGAGCCGAGGCAAGCTCGGACTCTCGAGTCTTCGAGTCGCGCTCCTAACTCTCATGCTTTTCCATGAGAGCCTGGAGCAATTGCCGCACCTCCGCCACCCGCGCCTCCTGCTTCTCTCGCTCTGCTCGTTCCGCGGCCGCATTTCATTCGGCCACGGACACGGCCTCCTTCAGGGTCGCCACCTCGTTCGTGGCCCCTACAGTGCCCAAGTTATCCTTGTTATTTCTATTGCAACCAAAATCCTTTTCTGTAAGGTACAAATTTAATACGGTGTTACTCACCTTCTTTGTCCTTGAGCTGCTTCTTGGCAAGGCCAAGCTCGTTCTCGGTCCGCTCGAGGTCCTGCTTCAAAGCACAGACCTCCGCATTCAATGCGGCAGAGGTCAGCAGCGCAGCCTGCAATCCCATATTGACATAATTTTTAGAACTCCTGCATATATATTTTTAGAACCTCAGTCCGGCTTTTCCTTCCGAACACCGAACCGAGCATCAGGGGCTACTGTCTATGCGGTATTACATTACATATTTTAAAACTTCTTACCTCAAAGCCTGTTAGAAGGCTGCTGCAGGCTTCGGTCAGCCCGCTCTTGGCGAGCTGAACCTTCTGAATCACCGCACTCATGATAGTGCGGTGTTCTTCCTCGATGGAAGCGCTGTTGAGCGCCTCCAACAAGTTATCCGGCGCCTCCGGTTGGACGGAGGCCGCTGGTGTCACGGTCTTGCCCTTCTTACAAAGGGGCCGCCTGCCGGACTCCGGAACCACTGCGGGTTCCGGTGCGGACTCCGGCACGAAGTCCGGGAGGTTGCCTTGTGGCACCTCCGGAGCCTCCCCCTCCTGGCGGGTCTCTTCTTGGGATCCCACCTCGGCGTCCTCAGCACCACGAGGGGTGGAGGCGGTCGGAATGGAATCCACATCCGACGGAGCCAAGGACCCGCTCGAAGAAGCCGGAAAATCATCCTCGGCCGGACTACAGGATGTATGCGGCATTAGAAGGACACTATGTGGCACAAAAGAGAAATTATAAATCATTCAGGAATCCGGATACTTACGATCTTGCCAGGGGCTTGTCCCTTGAGGGTCACCCCTCGTCGCCGTCGTCGGCGTTGGCAGAGCTGTCCGGAGGAAGGGTCCTTCCCCTCTTGGACCCTTCGGCCTCCCCCGTTAGGGAAGCCTTCCTCTTCCGCTCTCCCCCCTCCTGGGGAAAGTCCTCTTTCTCCTCCTCGTCTTCAGGGGAGGAGTCCGCGTCGGAGCCATCGGACGATGAGTCCGATACCACTTGGCGCCGGGAACTCCTTCGGGTTCCCGTGGCCTTCTTCTTGGCCTTCTTCTCCGGCACCACGTAAAGGGCCAGAACCAGCAGCCCCGTCAAACGGGTGTCCGCTGGGTCTTCGGGAAGGGGAGCCGGACAGTCGACCTGTCCAGACGTCCTCTGCCAGTCCTGTTAAAGGCATTGGGAGTTTTAGATCCCACATAGAGTCAAACTATGAAAGAAATAAGTGTCCCATAGAGGATAACAAAGCTTACCTCGCCGGCCGGGCGCTTGGTGCTGAATCCACAGTCTTCCGTCACGGATGCGGGGGCTTCTCCGCCCTTTAACAACACCCTCCAGGTAGCTTCGTGCGTCGTGTCGAAGAGCCCGCTCAGGGTCCGGTGCTGTGCCGGATCGAACTCCCACAAATTGAAGGCCCGTTGCTGGCAGGGGAGAATCCGGCGGACGAGCATGACCTGGATCACATTGACAAGCTTAAGCTTCTTGTTCACTAGGGTCTGGAGAGAGGACTGGAGTCCTGTCAGCTCCTCCGAACTGCCCCATAGCAAGAGCTGCATGGGGATACCAGATCTGAACTCGGGGGCCGCTGCCCATTTAGGGTCACGCGGCTCGGTGATGTAGAACCACCCCGATTGCAAGCCCTTGACGAACTCCACGAAGGCCCCCTCGAGCCAGGTGACGTTGGGCATTTTTCCCACCAAGGCACCTCCGCACTCTGCTTGGACGCCCTTCACCACCTTCGGCTTGACATTGAAGGTCTTTAGCCACAAGCCGAAGTGGGACCGGATGCAGAGGAAGGCCTCGCACATGACGATAAACGCCGAGATGTTGAGGATGAAGTTTGGCGCCAGATCGTGGAAGTCCAGGCCGTAGTAGTACATGAGCCCCCGGACGAAGGGATGAAGTGGGAAGCCCAGTCCGCGGAGGAAGTGGGGAAGGAATACGACCCTCTCATGGGGCCTGGGGGTGGGGATGAGCTGCCCCTCGTCGGGCAGCCGGTGCGCGATGTCGCCGGAGAGGTATCCGGCGTCGCTCAACTTCTCGACGTGCCCCTCCGTAACGGAGGAGGCCATCCACTTGCCTCCCGCTCCGGACATGGCTGGAGAAGGTTGAGACGAGATGTGCGGACTTGGGCGCTGGAGCTCGAGTGTGTGGAGATGGATAAGCAAAGGAGGAAGAAGGCATAGGTAAAAAGGTGGATCCTTATCCCCTTATATATGGGCGGACGAAGACTATGCGTCCCCACCAGCCTGGTAAAACTCGCTTATCTCCCAAGCGCCACCATCAATGGCGCGGTTGGGTTACCCACGCCCGTATTGAAGGGAATCCCGGAATAAGGGGAACACGATCTCTGCTTCGACAAGACGTGCCAAGAAAACCGCTTCGCTAAACATGCTGAGGCGGTATAATAAAAAACGATTCAAGTAAAAGCTTGGTGGTGGTGTGACATCACGCCACAAAGTACGTCAGCAGATTGAACTTGTGTACATATTATTCTCTCTACGGTGGAATGTGGAATTTATTTTGTAGAGCCCGACACTATCCTGGTGTTCACAATCTTCTATGAATTATTCGAAGGAGGAACCCGCCTTGCAATGCCGAACAATATGCGCGCCGGACTCATCGTCATTAAAGCCTGGTTCAGGGGCTACTGAGGGAGTCCTGGACAAGGTGGTGTCCGGATAGCCGGACTATCATCGTCGGCCGGACTCCAAGACTATGACGATACAAGATTGAAGACTTCGTCCCGTGTCCGGATGGGACTTTCCTTGGCATGGAAGGCAAGCTTGGCGATACGGATATGTAGATCTCCTATAACCGACTCTGTGTAACCCTAGCCCTCTCCGGTGTCTATATAAACCGGAGGGTTTTAGTCCGTAGGACACATGACCATTACAACAATCATACCATAGGCTAGCTTCTAGGGTTTAGCCTCCTTGATCTCGTGGTAGATCCACTCTTGTACTACCCATATCATCAATATCAATCAAGCAGGAGTAGGGTTTTACCTCCATTGAGAGGGCCTGAACCTGGGTAAAAACATCGTGTCCCTTGTCTCCTGTTACCATCCGCCTAGACGCACAGTTCGGGACCCCCTACCCGAGATCCGCCGGCTTTGACACCGACAAGCATAGTCATCATGATGAAATGAAATACAAGCACTAAGTACAGAAAGTGTAAACACAGGATAAGTAGGATGAAGACTAACAGACTGAAGAAATAGGATTGAGGAAATAGAGAAAGTCTTCAGTCAATAGAGAAAGTCTTCAGTCAATGTCTTCAAGCAGTAATGATCAGGTACATCAACACATAACTGAGGAAATGAAAGGTTGAGGAAATAGAACTAGTAGGATTGGTGAAGACAATGATTTGTTCGACCAGTTCCAACTGCTGTGACAGTTGTACGTCTGGTTGGAGCGGCTGAGTATTTAAACTCGAGGACACACAGTCCCGGACACACAGTCCTCACCGTATTCTCCTTGAGCTAAGATCACGCAAATCTCACCCAACAGTAGTGGTAAGTCTTCATAGGTGACTTCCAAACCTTCACAGACTAGGTCACTCGGCAATCCACAATTCCTTTTGGATGCTCAGACCATGACGCCTAACCATCTGGAGGATACAAAGTCCTCAAAGGTAACAAGTGTCGGTTCCACACAGGAACAATCTCTTCAGTGATGCTCAATCACTTTGGGGTTTGTAGGTTTGGGTTTGGGATTTGGGTTTTCCTCACTCAATGATTTTCGCTCAAAGTCCTCGGAGGATGGGATGCTCTCAGATGACAAGTGTCAGTTTCTCTCGGAGCAGCCAACCAGCTCATTGTTATAGGGGGGCGGCTATTTATAGCCTAGGGAGTAGCCCGGCATGATAAGACATAAATGCCCTTGGCAGATATGACCGTTAGGTGGTAGATATTTTGGAACGGCTAGCGCACGGCTCAACAACAGTCAGATATTTTGAGGTTCAAAATCCTCAGGGCTATCATGTTCCTCACTTTGTAGGCAATCCGCATTGTCGAATTCCTAACTCCTCAGTCAGAACAAATTCCTCAGAGACCAGAAGATCTTCGTCTATGTCACTGAAGAAATTGACTGAACTGATATGAGATTTCCAATGGCTTCACTCGAAGGATTGGGTACTTGTAGGATTTTGAGATGAGCATCACATGGAAATCTGTTTCCTTAGTATTACCTTGACCCCCTTTAACAGTACGGTGTTTCCTATGACTCAAGAAAGAGAAAATGAAACTACGAAAACAAAAGTCTTCACACTTCAAATTCCTCGCATGAATATCGAGTCTTCATGGTCACACCAATTTATTCACTTTCAAAGTCTTCAGGAGAACCAAAGTCTTCAGCCGAAGACATTCATTTTTAGGGGTCGACTTTCACTGTAAATATCAAACTCCTCATTGACTTATAGAGTCTGTGTACACTCACAAACATATTAGTCCCTTAACCTATAACACTTCAATACACCAAAATCACTAAGGGGCACTAGATGTACTTACAGAATGCCTCCGGCGGTATACCGGGATGTACAATGATCTAGCATAGCAAAGATATCAAAAAAGGACAAGCCATGAAAACATCATGCTAGCTATCTTACGATCATGCAAAGCAATATGACAATGAATGCTCAAGTCATGTATATGATGATGATGGAAGTTGCATGGCAATATATCTCGGAATGGCTATGGAAATGCCATAATAGGTAGGTATGGTGGCTGTTTTGAGGAAGATATAAGGAGGCTTGTGTGTGATAGAGCGTATCGTATCACGAGGTTTCGATGCACCAGCGCAGTTTGCACCAACTCTCGAGGTGAGAAAGGGCAATGCACAGTACCGAAGAGGCTAGCAATGATGGAAGGGTGAGAGTGTATATAATCCATGGACTCAACATTAGTCATAAAGAACTCACATATTTATTGCAAAAAATTATTAGCCATCAAAACAATGTACTACACGCATGCTCCTAGGCGAAGGGTTGGTAGGAGTTAACCATCGCGCGATCCCGACCTCCACACAAAGGATGACAATCAAAAAAATAAATCATGCTCTGACTTTATCACATAACGGTTCACCATACGTGCATGCTTCGGGAATCACAAACCTCAACACAAGTATTTCTACTAATCCACAATTACTCACTAGCATGACTCTAATATCACCACCTTTATATCGCAAACTATTGCAAGGACTCAAACATATCATATTCAGTGATCTACAAGTTTATGTAGGATTTTATGACTAACCATGTGAATGACCAATTCCTGTCAACTCTCTAAATAGATATAAGTGAAGCAAGAGAGTTTAATTCTTTCTACAAAAGATATGCCCACGCTCTAACAAATATAAGTGAAGCAAAAGAGCATTCTACAAATGGCGGTTTTCTATGTGAAGAGAAACAGGCAATCCAAACTTCAAATGATATAAGTGAAGCACATGAAGCATTCTATAAAGCCATACTCAAAAGACTTAAGTGAGGTGCAATGAGCATTCTATAAATCAACCATGGACTATCTCATACCAGCATGGTGCATAAAAGAAAAGTGAAAACTAAATGCAAAAGACGCTCCATTGCACATATCGGATGAATGAAACGAATCTGAAAACATATCGATACTTGTTGAAGAAAGATGGGATGCGTTCCGGGGCATCCCCAAGCTTAGACGCTTGAGTCTCCTTGAATATTTACTTGGGGTGCCTTGGGCATCCCCAAGCTTGAGCTCTTGCCTCTCCTCCTTCTCCCGCATCAGGACCTCCTCGATCTTCGAACACTTCATCCACACAAAACTTAACCGAACTTTTAGTGGCGGGGTTAGTGAATATGGCAATGAAATCCCATCATGTAGTTCTGTAACATTATTGTATAATTATAAACAAACATTACCCATTGTATGCTATCACAATTCTATGGCCCCAAGCGAGAATTCAAACATACGCAAATAATGAAACTATAACAGCAATCTGTGAAAATAGGATAGTCTGTAAAGATTCGAACATCCACCATACTTATGTAACCCAAAAAATTCTAAAAAATTAGGAAAAATAAACAATCTGTATAGAAAGACAGTGCAAAAAAATTCAGAACCGTTTGATGTTCTAGTAAAAAAATCGCGCACTACAGCCAAAGTTTTTGTTTTGCACCACACAAACCAACAAGCAATGTAAACATCCTAAAGGCAAACCTTGGCACATTATTTTTATAATACAATGTAATTGTACAAGGGGATAATTATTTTTGTTGAAAAGTTTCTGTAATTAAGATTCACAAAGTTTCCGTGAGCATGAACAAAGTTCAAGGAGCTCTCCTAGTTCAACAATGCTTGTCTCTCTCGCTTTCACTTTCCTTTTTTGAAAAGTTTTGGGTTCCCCTCTTATTTTTTTATTTTTAAACTTTATAAAAGCACTGAACAGAAATAAACGAATCTCTAAAACTTCCGGGTTGTCTCCCTGGCAGCGCTTTCTTTAAAGCCATTAAGCTAGGCATATAGTGCTCAAGTAATGGATCCACCCGGATCCCAATGTATATCAAAGCCAATTTTAATTAACAATGATTTGTAATTTTGTAGTGAGCACAAAGTAACATATATCATGTAATGACGAAGTCTAACTCTCTTCCTATGCATCGGCATGTCATAAAAGTACAATTCATGCACACATAGTAAAGGCCAATGCATAGTATAAAAAGTTTCTTGCAATTTTATCGTATTGGAAACACAGAGAGGCAGAGATGTAGTTCCTCTCTCATAATAATTGCAAGTAGGAGCAGCAAGCACATGCATATTATATTTATCAAAATCATTATGTGCAATGGTAAAAGGCAACCCATCAATATAATCCTTAATAAGCACAAACTTCTCCGATATAGTGTAGTTAGGAGAATTAAAAAAGATAATAGGACTATCATGCGTGGGTGCAATAGAAACAATTTCATTCTTAACGTAAGGAACTATATCAAGTTCATCTCCATAAGCATCATTCATATTGGCATCATGGCCACAAGCATAGCAAGCATCAAGTTCATCAAAAAGGGGTATTTCAAATGAATCAATGGGATCATAGCAATTATCATAGCATTCATCCTTCAGTAAGAACGAAGGGACATTAAACAATGTATGAGTTGGAGGGTTACTCTCATTAGAAGGTGGGCATGGGTAGCTAATCCGCTCTTCCTCCTTTTGTTCTTCGCTCTCCTCATCATCTTTTTCATCCAATGAGCTCACAGTTTCGGCAATTTCTTCTTCCATTGATTCCTGCAAAATATTAGTCTCTTCTTGGACAGCAGAGACTTTCTCAATAAATGCATCAATATTGTCATTATATTCATAATTCTCATAGCAATATTTAAGTATAGCAAAATTTTCAGGCCTATAAATATCATCATCGAAAGCTTCATGCTTTTCAAACAAAGATTCAATTTCATAAGCAGCCTTAAAAGCAAAAAATTCTTCTATTCGTTCCACATCATAGTAATCATATATACCGTTAGCATAAGAAGCCAAGGTTTCATTATCACTAAATCTTCATGAAAGGGAAGGTGTTGAGCCTTCATCCTAGAGCAACAAGTATAATCATATCTCAAGCATAGTTGCCGAGCATACCAATGCAACATATGAATTTGATCCCATAATAGTTTCCCTTTTTGAGTCAAGCGATAATCCCTAAAGTATTCACGTTGATCCATCGTGTCTCCCATAATATAATTGAATGGGGTTTTCTCAGGATTATTAAAGTAGTGCATAATATCTTTCACATAATGAGCATCGAGGGTTTTAGGAGGTTCCCCATCTCCATGAGTAGCAAGTACACCTATTTTTTTTGGTATTTCGTGTTCCATATCCATAACTAAAGATAGAGAAAAACTTAGAATAGAAAATAAAAACTACTTAGTGATAAAGCAAACAAGCACACACGAGAATATTCAACCCACGCTATCGCTCCCCGGCAACGGCGCCAGAAAAAGGTCTTGATAACCCACAAGTACAGGGGATCAATTGTAGCCTCTTTCGATGAGTAAGAGTGTCGAACCCAACGAGGAGCTAAAGGTAGAACAAATATCCCCTCAAGTTCTATCGACCACTGATACAACTCTACGCACGCTTAACGTTCGCTTTACCTAAAACAAGTATGAAACTAGAAGGACTTTGTAGGTGTTGTTGGATAGGTTTGCAAGAATATAAAGAGAACATAAATAAAAACTGGGGGCTGTTTAGATAAAGAAGCAATAAATTTAGTATAGCGAGTGTGAAAAGTGGTTGTAGGAGTTGCAAAATTGTCCCTAAGCAATTGACTACTTTACTAGACCGATAGCAAGTTTTATGTGGGAGAGGCCACTACTAGCATGTCATCCCTGACTTGGAATTCTATGCACTTATGATTGGAACTATTAGCAAGCATCCACAACTACTAACGTTCATTAAGGTAAAACCCAACCATAGCATTAAGATATATTGGTCCCCCTTCAATCCCGTATGCATCAATTTCTATGCTAGGTTGAAGCTTCTGTTACTCTTGCCCTCCAATACATAGTCCTATCAACATACAACTAACCCTATGGTGTGATCCATGTGCATGCTCATGTGATGGGCACCAAAGGACAACAACATAACCATAAGAAAATTAAACCAATCATAGCAATTCACCAATTACCGATAGGACAACAAAAATCCACTCAGACATCATAGGATGGCAACACATCATTGGATAATAATATGAAGCATAAAGCACCATGTTCAGGTAGAGGGTACAGAGGGTTGCGGGAGAGTGGACTGCTGTAGATAGATGGGGGAATAAGATGGAGATGTTGGTGAAGATGACAGAGGTGTTGGTGTAGATCACGGTGATGATGATGGCCCCGGCGGCGTTCCAGCGCCACTGGGAGAGAGGGGGAGAGAGCCCCCTTCTTCTTCTTCTTCCTTGACCTCTCCCTAGATGGGAGAAGGGTTTCCCCTCTGTTCCATGGTCTCCATGGCGTGGGAGGGGCGAGAGCCCCTCCGAGATTGGATCTGTCTCTCTGTTTCTGCATTCCTGATTCTGCCCTTTCAATGTTTCTTATATTCCAGGAGATCCGTAACTCCGATTGGATTGAAACTTTAAACATGATTTTTCTCCGCATATTAGCTTTCTTGCGGCGAAAGAAGGGCAACAACCGCCTTACGGGGTGTCCACGAGGGTCAGGGGCGTGCACACCCCCTTGGGGTGCGCCCCCTGCCTCGTGGGCCCCTCGAGCATCGTCTCACGTAGATTCCACTTCTCAAAATTCAGATATATTCCAAAAAAAATCTCCGTCCAATTTTATCCCGTTTGGACTCCGTTTGATATGGATTTTCTGTGAAACAAAAAAAACATGCAACAAACAGGAACTGGCACTCGACACTGGATCAATATGTTAGTCCCAAAAATAATATAAAATGTTGCCAAAAGTATGTAAAAGTTGTAGAATATTGGCATGGAACAATAAAAAACTATAGATACTACGGAGACGTATCATACATCAATATATATTATTTCCAATAAGTCGGTAGCTCGTTCCATTGTTCTGGAGAACAGAGTTTTAGTCATCTTGCCCATGACGCATGGTTCGCAAGCACCAAGTGATTTATAATCAAGTGATTCCAAAAGCCCATCAGTATGGAGTTTCTTCATGCACTTTACACGAATATGACCTAAACAGCAGTGCCACAAATAAGTTGCACTATCATTATCAACTTTGCATCTTTTGGCTTCAATATTATGAACATGTGTATCTCCACGATCGAAATTCAATAAAAATAGACCACTCAACAAGGGTGCATGACCATAAAAGATATTACTCATATAAATATAACAACTATTATTCTCTAATTTAAATGAATAACCGTCTCGCATTAAACAAGATCCAGATATAATGTTCATGCTCAACGCTGGCACCAAATAACAATTATTCAGGTCTAAAACTAATCCTGAAGGTAGATGTAGATGTAGCATGTCGACGGCGATCACATTGACCTTGGAACCATTCCCGACCCGAATCGTCACCTCGTCCTTAGCCAATCTTCTTTTAATCTGTAGCCCATGTTTCGAGTTGCAAATATGAGCAACAGAACTAGTATCAAATACCCAGGCGCTACTATGAGCATTAGTAAGGTACACATCAATAACATGTATACCAAATATACCTTTCACTTTGCCATCTTTCTTATTCGCCTAATACTTGGGGTAGTTCCGCTTCTAGTGACCAGTCCCTTTGCAATAGAAGCACTCAGTTTCAGGCTTAGGTCCAGACTTGGGCTTCTTCCCTTGAGCAGCAACATGCTTGCCATTCTTTTTGAAGTTACCCTTCTTCCCTTTGCCCTTTTTCTTGAAACTAGTGGTCTTTTTAACCATCAACACTTGATGCTCCTTCTTGATTTCTACCTCCGCAGCCTTTAGCATTGCGAAGAGCTCGGGAATCGTTTTTGTCATCCTTTGCATATTATAGTTCATCACGAAGTCTTTATAGCCTGGTGGCAGTGATTGAAGAACTCTGTCAATGACACTATCATCAGGATTATTAACTCCCAACTGAGTCAAGTGGTTATGATACCCAGACATTTTGAGTATAAGTTCACTGACAGAACTATTCTCCTCCATCTTGCAGCTATAGAACTTGTCGGAGACTTCATATCTCTCAACTTGGGCATTTGCTTAAAATATTAACTTCAACTCTTGGAACATATCATATGCTCCATGATGTTCAAAACGTCTTTGAAGTCTCGATTCTAAGCCGTAAAGCATGGCACACTGAACTATCGAGTAGTCATCAATACGTGTTTGCCAGGCATTCACAATGTCTGCAGTTGCTGGCGCAGGTGGTACACCTAGCGGTGCTTCCAGGATGTAAATCTTCGATGCAGCAATGAGGATAATCCTCAAGTTACGGACCCAGTCCGTGTAATTTCTACCATCATCTTTCAACTTAGCTTTCTCTAGGAAGACATTAAAATTCAAAGGAACGATAGCACGGGCCATTGATCTACACCAACATAGACATGGAAAAACTATCAGGACTAAGTTCATGATCAATTAAAGTTCAATTAATCATATTACTTAAGAACTCCACTTAGATAGACATCCCTCTAGTCATCTAAATGATCACGTGATCCAAATCAACTAAATCATGTCCGATCATCACGTGAGGTAGAGTAGTTTTCAATGGTGAACATCACTATGTTGATCATTTCTACTATATGATTCACGATCGACCTTTCGGTCTCAGTGTTCCGAGGCCATATCTGCATATGCTAGGCTCGTCAAGTTTAACCCGAGTATTCTGCACGTGCAAAACTGGCTTGCACCCATTGTATGTGAACGTAGATCTTATCACACCCGATCATCACGTGGTGTCTCGGCACGACGAACTTTAGCAACACTGCATACTCAGGGAGAATACTTATACCTTGAAATTTAGT
>LR880967.1:14365325-14392450 GCA_904067115.1 Aegilops sharonensis
GAGTAGTTTTCAATGGTGAACATCACTATGTTGATCATTTCTACTATATGATTCACGATCGACCTTTCGGTCTCAGTGTTCCGAGGCCATATCTGCATATGCTAGGCTCGTCAAGTTTAACCCGAGTATTCTGCACGTGCAAAACTGGCTTGCACCCATTGTATGTGAACGTAGATCTTATCACACCCGATCATCACGTGGTGTCTCGGCACGACGAACTTTAGCAACACTGCATACTCAGGGAGAATACTTATACCTTGAAATTTAGTAAGGGATCATCTTATAATGCTACCGTCGTACTAAGCAAAATAAGATGCATAAAAAGATAAACATCACATGCAATCAAAATATGTGACATGATATGGCCATCATCATCTTGTGCTCATGATCTCCATCACCGAAGCATCATCATGTTCTCCATCGTCACCGGCTTGACAACTTGATCTCCATCGTAGCATCGTTGTCGTCTCACCAACTATTGCTACTACGACTATCGCTACCGCTTAGTGATAAAGTAAAGCAATTACATGGCGATTGCATTTCATACAATAAAGCGACAACCATATGTCTCCTGCCAGTTGCCAATAACTCTGTTACAAAACATGATCATCTCATACAAAAATTTATATCACGTCATGTCTTGACCATATCACATCACATCAAGCCCTCCAAAAACAAGTTAGACGTCCTCTACTTTGTTGTTGCAACTTTTACGTGGCTGCTACAGGCTTCTAGCAAGAACCGTTCTTACATAAGCATCAAAACCACAACGATTTTTCGTCAAGTGTGTTGTTTTAACCTTCAACAAGGACCGGCGTAGTCAAACTCGATTCAACTAAAGTTGGAGAAACAGACACCCGCCAGCCACCTATGTACAAAAGCACAACGGTAGAACCAGTCTCATGAACACGGTCATGTAATGTCGGTCCGGGGTGCTTCATCCAACAATACCGCCGAATCAAAGTAAGACATTGGTGGTAAGTAGTATGACTATTATCGCCCACAACTCTTTGTGTTCTACTCGTGCATAAAACATCTATGCATAGACCTGGTTCAGATGCCACTGTTGGGGAACGTAGTAATTCAAAAAATTCCTATGATCACGGAAGATCTATCTAGGAGATGCATAGCAACGAGAGGGGAGAGTGTGTCTACGTACCCTCGTAGACTGAAAGCGGAAGCGTTTAGTAACGCGGTTGATGTAGTCGAACGTCTTCACGGTCCAACCGATCCAAGTACCGAACGTATGGCACCTCCTCGTTCAGCACACGTTCAGCCCGATGACGTCCCTCGAGCTCTTGATCCAATTGAGGATGAGGGAGAGTTCCGTTAGCACGACGGCATGGTGATGATGTTACTGGCGCAGGGCTTCACCTAAGCACTACGACGATATGACCGAGGTGTTGAACTGTGGAGGGGGGCACCACACATGGCTAAGAGAACAACTGTTGTAATTTTGGGTGCCCCTCTGCCCCCGTATATAAAGGAGGGAGGAGGAGGAGGTGGGCCAAGGGGGAGGCGCGCCATGGGCGGAAGTCCTACTAGGACTCCAAACCTAGTAGGATTCAGCCCCCACTTTTCCTACTCCAAGAGGGGGAAGGAGGGGGAGAGGGAGAGGGGAAGGAAAGAGGGGGCCGCGCCCCCTCTCCCTAGTCCAATTTGGACTGCTAAGGGGAGGGACGCGTGCCACCTTGTGGCCTTCCCTCTCCTACTCCCTTATGGCCCATCTAGGCCCATAACTTCCCCGGGGGGTTCCGGTAACCCCTCGGTTCCCCGAAAAATGACCGAACTCTTCCAAAACCTTTCGGGTGTCCAAACATAGTCTTCCAATATATCAATCTTTATTTCTGGACCATTTAGAGACTCCTCGTTATGTCTGTGATCTCATCCGGGACTCCAAACAAACTTCGGTCATCAAAAACACATAACTTATAATACAAATCATCATCGAACGTTAAGCGTGCGGACCCTATGGGTTTCGAGAACTATGTAGACATGATCGAGACACATCTCCGATCAATAACCAATAGCGGAACCTGGATGCTCATATTGACTCCACAAATTCTACGAAGATCTTTATCGGTCAAACCGCATAACAACATACGTTGTTCCCTTTGTCATCGGTATGTTACTTGCCCGAGATTCGATCGTCGGTATCATCATACTTAGTTCAATATCGTTACCGGCAAGTCTCTTTACTCATTATGTAATGCATCATCCCGCGACTAACTCATTAGTCACATTTCTTGCAAGGCTTATTGTGATGAGCATTACCGAGAGGGCCCAGAGATACCTCTCCGAAACACGGAGTGACAAATCCTATTCTCGATCTATGCCAACCCAACAAACACCTTCGGAGACACTTGTAGAGTATCTTTATAATCACCCAGTTACGTTGTGACGTTTGATAGCACACAAGGTGTTCCTTCGGTTTTCGGGAGTTGCATAATCTCATAGTCTGAGGAACATGTATAAGTCATGAAGAAAGCAGTAGCAATGAAACTTGTAACGATCATAATGCTAAGCTAACGTATTGGTCTTGTCCATCACATTATTCTCCTAATGATGTGATCACATTCATCAAATGACAACACATGTCTATGGTTAGGAAACATAACCATCTTTGATTAACGAGCTAGTCTACTAGGGGCATATATACTAGGGAAACTATGTTTTGTCTATGTATTCACACATGTACTAAGTTTCCGGTTAATACAATCTAGCATGAATAATAAACATTTATCATGATATAAGTAAATATAAATAACAACTTTATTATTGCCTCTAGGGCATATTTCCTCCAGGCATCCATAGACACATGCAACCATGTATTGCATAGCTAGACGCCTTCGTCAATGGTGTAGGTGCCCACTCTTCCTTTTGGTGCATCGACGATACCCTCACCATCCTCATCCACTTCATACTCATGATCATCTTCATGCACTTCATTGGTTTGAGACCAATGATAATTGTTGGAGCCAACAACCATAGTTGACATATATGTGTTATCATTGAAACTACAAAGTATGATAGAAGAAAAGTAAGCTATCCATATGTATACATTTATGTAAAAACAACAAGAAAATAAGGGGGGCAAAATCGTACCTTGTGGGCATTTCATGAAACACCTTGTGCGCATCAGCCGCCATCAAAACAAATTGCGAGCTCTCCGGTGCTTCGGTCGACGGAGGCACGGCCGGACGCGCTGCAAGTTTCTTCTTCCGCCGCCTAGAAGAGCTGTCCGCTTTGTTCTTCTTTCAGGACGATGTTGCCGCCGCCGCATTCGGTCACTTGGAGATGGAGGCCCGTGGCTTCACGGCATGCACAGATGGAGGCCCGCCACCGCCGTTCTTCTCAAACAAGCCAAAGGCACTTCCGAGGAATTTATGTTTTTTTTCTCCTGGTTGGCAGCATGCACAGACGAAAGTAAGGCCAAACTAGGTGACGTCTAAAAGGTTCTTTGCTATTTTAAAAAACCCAAAATGCATTTTATTTCTCAATCATTGAACCCGATTGTAAATTCATTTTCACTACTAAATCTGTGTCAACAAGGTCCTCGAAGTTTTTTTTTTTGAATTTTCACCGGGGGGAGGGGGGGGATTTCCCCACCTGAATTGTATTCATTTGCCTACAGGGCTTTGCAGCCCATCGCAAGATAGGGTCCAAGTGGACCAGAATTACAGGGGGCACCGGTCCTCGAAGTTAGATCCCATGTTAGTATGTTTCGTCAATTTCTTTTGGGTTAAAAGTTATCAAGGTGCGGTATGTGGGTTATCAACCTGCTCGCATAATAGTTACCAGCCACCTCCCCCTTCTTCCTTAACCTTTGCTTCACACATCGCTCATGCTGTAGTACGGACGCGGTCGCGCGATTGGACTTATCCAGGTATGGCGGGACCTTGAGCCTCTCCATGGGCTCCAATGGATCCATGCCAGCGGGGGCAGAGGATAGAACAGGCGCAAGATAAGGTGATCGGGTGCGAGCGTCGAGGACGGGCGTGAGAAAGAGAGAGGAGGGATTATGAAATTGTGTGTGTATTGACTTGATTTTGGGTTGGTCCGGACTGTCGGAGTCTGATGTGGCGGACCCCTATACTCCCTTGGAGCTCCCACCGGTTTGGGACCGATCAATGGGATTTCAATGTCCGGACCAGTCCAAACCGATTTAATGATACACTGGATGACTAAAAGTGCCGGGAAGGTTCAATCTAAGCACTTATGGAGGTCTTATGATCCGCGATTGCCCAGACATCCGCGGGCGTTTGATGATTTGCATTGAAGATGTCGTTTATGAATATGTGTTGCTGTTGTGTACTCCTTCATTTTTATTTACTCTGCATATTAGTTGTGGTCAAAGTCAAACTTTGTAAACTTTGACAAAGTTTATAGATAAAACTATTAACATATATAATAACAAATCAATACAATTAGATTCATTGTGGAATATACTTTCCCATCATATAAATTTGCTATTGTAATTAAGATGATGCGTCAGTATAGCTTTGAAAATGCAGTTGTGGTAGTTGGCAGCCGCCGCTGCTGAGAGCGCGCTAGATTGGTGTGTGCCCCATACCCGGCAAGTGGCTTGGTTGGGGCATTAGGTCTTAGATGTTAGGCTTGGCTGCGAGGTCTGTGGTATTAGGCCCGGATTATCAACATACCTTCGTCAACTGGATAGGAGTAGCGACAAATATTGTTTAGACGGTGGCTTCGGACTTACTGTTGTATCTCTTTGTAATGTCTTTTGTGAATCTATATCTATATCTATATCTATATCTATATCTATACCTACTAATAAAGCAAGGTGTGTTTTTCCAACTTTTTCATCCGTTCACCGTCGAAAAGATTTTTCTATCTGAGTTGCTACTAAATTTTTGTGCATCTATCCACTAGAAATAAAAAGGCATTATCTAGAATTCCGTAATTGGCCCATGTTCGCTCCGGCCCAACGACCCACTTATTATTGTCCACGCAGGTGGGAAGACCTTATTTCTCGCATGGAGCGATAAATAGTTGAAGCTACCCACGGTGCACCTAAGACTGGACCGGCCCGTTTCCCCTTTTTCGTTGTTCTATTTTTATTTTTATTTTTCTGATCCTTTCTCTTTCTCTTTTATATTTATCTTTCCTTTTTCTCCTTCTTTAATTTTATTTTTTCTGTGAAGTAAAAATTTACAAAAATATTCACAATTTTCCTTTTTGTTCAAATGTTAAAAAATGGCCAGAACTCCAAATTTTTCTTGCTTTGAAAATTTTCATAACTTTTAAAAATTCATGTTTAAAATCTTCTCTACATAGAAAAATATGTTCTCATTTAAAAAACAAATACCTACTAATAAAGCAAGGTGTGTTTCTCCAACTTTTTCATCCGTTCACCGTCGAAAAGATTTTTCTATCCGAGGTGGTACTAAATTTTTGTGCATCTATCCACTAGAAAATAAAAAGGCATTATCTAGAATTCCGTAATTAGCCCACGTTCGCTCCGGCCCAACGAAGCAAGCCCACTTATTATTGTTCAGGCAGGTGGGAAGACCTTATTTCTCCCATGGAGGGATAAATAGTTGAAGCTACCCACAGTGCGCCTAAGACTGGACCGGACCGTTTCCCCTTTTTCGTTGTTCTATTTTTATTTTTATTTTTCTGATCCTTTCTCTTTCTCTTTTATATTTATCTTTCCTTTTTGTCCTTCTTTAATTTTATTTTTTCTGTGAAGTAAAAATTTACAAAAATATTCAGAATTTTATTTTTTGTTCAAATGTTAAAAAATGGTCAGAACTCCAAAATTTTCCTGCTTTGAAAAATTTCAAAACTTTTAAAAATTCATGTTTCAAATTTTCTCAACATAGAAAAAATAATATGTTGTTTGGCTTTAATTAGAGCAAAATTATGGGCACTTGAGCATCAAAAAAATAAAAGAGAATAAACCATCAAAAAGAAGGGACAATCATGCCTGATTATGCTAATGAAACGGGATTTATGCGTTGCAATTAATATTCCACCCGGTTACGCCATGGTAGGGTAGAGTGGTCAAAGTGACTGTGTCCCGAAGGTTGCCGGGCAGCCACCAAATGAGGAGGCATGCACACCCTCGAGATGGAGGCGGACCTGAAGGAAAACATGCATGAGTTGGGTGTTGCTCGCCACCATGCCGACCAACCCCACCACTATCAAGATTTTGCATGTCAAACATGTCCAGCAAGAAGACCATAACTACTTGCTCTGTCGCCTACCATTGTGGAGACACTTTTCTTGATGACACATCAATAATCTTTCTAGTTGTTTCTCGCAAAAAAAAACTCTCCCGTTACAATGCACGGGCATATGTGCTAGTAATTAATAAAGTGGCTGCATATATCGCCCAGATGCAGAGACGGGGGGTCTTTCTCCTTTCCAAAAAAAATATTCATATTATTTTCAATAAACTTGGTCAAAATTAATAAAAGTTGATTTTAATTAAATATAATATGCGAAGTAAATAAAAACGGAGGGAGTACATGACTGTGTGGCGTGCTGTGGCATGATTTCACGTGGAGCGCTCCTACACGGACGATAATTGTCAGCCGAATTTTGCATGACATGTCATATCGCATCTTTAATGGGCAAGTCTAAACAGCAGCAGATGGTTGGATTAGCCGTCGTCGTGCGAGCGTCGTTCAGCAAAACGTCATCCGAGAAGTACTTTCCTTTCACGCGAGGCAGCTATGTGGTAAGCAATTCGCAACCCTCAAGCGTACGTGGTAGCTTCTCACCCTTGCTTACCGATGAAGGCTATCTCCTCCGAGTTACATTGTGAGATTGTTCTTCTCACACAAACAGAAGACAAAGCGTCAGATTTCAAAATCAATCCTAGATGGGTCTGATATGTGAAATGTAATCGTCAGAACAAACAAACAAGAGTTCCCGGAAAATAAACAAAGCTGGAGGCCTGTGCGTCCGTCGACGTCGACTCTTGTCATCTCGACCGATTCGGTCTTCGATCAGAGAGGCTTTGCCGCGTCAGATGCTGCGGCGACGAGTCGTCCGAGCGGAGCTGCAAACGCCGATTCACCGTCTCTCATAATTAAGAAGTTGCCTCGGACCAAATGTAATCAAGGAACTAAATTCGGTAGTGCTCCATTAGAATGCTTGCAAGTTTTCTATAGGAAGCTGGTCTGCATAGCCTCTTCTGTAAAGGAATTTGGTTTTTGATTCACAAACGAGTAGAACAACAGTACTAACCGGCTGCCATACAGAAAAAGAAAAATCTGGATTTGTACCAGCAGCGTTTTCTTCTCTTTATTAAGTTGGGATATTTTTTTTTTTGTACTAAGCTGAGTGGGAGATGAAAGTGACCACTGGCATCCGGTGACTTGACCAACGGAGGCTGCCGACCGAGATTTGGGACGCATTTGGCCGAAGAAAGAAGTCCAACGACGGGAACGCCGCGACCGTTATTATTAGAAAGAAAGGACAAGAAAAGGAAACAACTTCGAAGTCGCAGTGTGGCATGGCGTTTACCGTTGGGATCCAAAGAGGATCCTGACAAAGGTCGCCGTTGCCGCCGTCTACACTCTGCAGGTCCTTCCCGCCCGGCGGGCCGGGAGACACCACTCGGAAGGGAGCTGCTTCTGCGACAACGGCAACAAAGCACGCCGGGCTGAACGGAACCATCGCTGGTGTGGTGTGAATGAACCTAATAACTCTAATTCAGGGATCAAGGAAAGCCACGTTTTTTTCTCCTTCAATTAGGAGGTTCCCTGAATTAGGCCAGCTCGAGCCAAGCTTCTGTGATTCTACAATTTCGGTGCATCATACTACAATTTGCATCGCCTGCCGGTGACTTGACACTAGTTTAGAAATATGGGTTGCTAACTGCACAAACGGTAGCACCGCATATAGTATTGACAAGTAGCCTTAAGATGTCAGAGGGCTCCAAGCGTCGCTGACATGTAGCAATATCTCAGAATTGTTTGCTTCTCTTTATAGGCGTGTGATTTATGGTGCTAGCTAGTCAAATTTCCTTTCTAGCTCTTGTTCTTTCTAGACTGGCCACCAACTTGTTTATCGGCACGTGCTTTCCGGTACTAGAAACAAGATACGTTTGGGGTAGTACTTTTGTTAGGCCAACTCCACCGCGCAACCCCATCCTGTCCGGTCCCGTCCGTTTGGGTAAAAAAGACAAACCGGCCAGCCCAGCGTGCGGGAGCAAACGGACTTTTGTCCGTTTTGTGTCCGCTTTCGACCCATCCCCGGCCCAAGTTTGCGCCGATTTTGGGGTGAAACGGACAGCGGGCGAACGGGCGAGACGCGCGCGCTTGTCCGCCCTTGGCCCGCTTGTCGGTGACACAAAGCATAACCCCGCCCCCGCCCCCCCCCCCCCCCCCCGCCCCGCCCCCCCCCCCCCCCCCCGCCCCGCCCCCCCCCCCCCCCCCCGCCCCGCCCCCCCCCCCCCCCCCCGCCCCGCCCCCCCCCCCCCCCCCCGCCCCGCCCCCCCCCCCCCCCCCCGCCCCGCCCCCCCCCCCCCCCCCCGCCCCGCCCCCCCCCCCCCCCCCCGCCCCGCCCCCCCCCCCCCCCCCCGCCCCGCCCCCCCCCCCCCCCCCCGCCCCGCCCCCCCCCCCCCCCCCCGCCCCGCCCCCCCCCCCCCCCCCCGCCCCGCCCCCCCCCCCCCCCCCCGCCCCGCCCCCCCCCCCCCCCCCCGCCCCGCCCCCCCCCCCCCCCCCCGCCCCGCCCCCCCCCCCCCCCCCCGCCCCGCCCCCCCCCCCCCCCCCCCCCCCGGCGGCCCCCTTGGCGTCATTTCCCCCCAAACCCTCCGCCGTCCCGCCGTCCCACTCCCTCCCCCGTCCATGGCCGACGCCCAGCCGAACTCCGGCGGGCTGGCCGTCGACCCACCCGGAATGGCCAAGAAGAAGAAGGGCAAGGTGCCAAGGAAGCCGCGGTCGGAGTGCACGCCGGAGGAGATCGCCAAGTTGGACGCCAAATCGGCAAAGAAGAGGAGCCGGAGGGCGGTCGCCAAGGACAACATCGCCGCGGCCAAGTTCGCCACCGACCGCGCTGCGATTGAGGCCGCGCGACGCAAGGCCAAGGTCGAGGAGAAGGAGGCCATCGTCAGCAAAGCGCACGCCCTCCTCATGATGGGCATTTGTCGTCCGGTCGGTTTCTCTGGAGCGGTCGTCGGTCCGGTGAGCACAGCCTCGTCGGTCGCCCGGCCTTCGCACTGCCAGTCACCGATATCGTGGACCACGCCAATGTAGCCCAGCTTCCCCCGCCAAGGCATGATGGGCAGACCCGTTTCTCGGGGTCGCCGGACGTGAGCGTGATCGCGCCGTCCACCCCGCGCCCGGCGGCCGTCATCGACCTCAACGTCACCCCTGGGTCCAGCAGCGGCGGCCGGCCCTCCGTCGAGATGCAAAGAAAGCAAGCACGACCGCCGTTTACGGGCACCATGCCGCCCCCCCTCCCCCCCGCGCGTCTTGTTCGACGGAATGCCAACACCAACGCCACCGGTCGACGACCCCTACTACGTCCAGTTCATGGAGGAAGTGATCTACGAGGGTGGGAATGTCCCTACCTACGACCCTGAGGAGACCCAAAGTCAGGATGGCCGCGACCAGTTCACTGTCGATGAAGAGGCCGACGACCGTGCTGACTACGACCATGGTGACTCATGGCATGAGAACGATGACATATATGTCGAAGGTGATGGTGATGAAGAAGAAGGCAATGACATTGATATTAGTGGCGAGCCGTTGTTCATCGACGAGCTCACCCAAAGAGCGGAAGCACAAAAGAGGAGGAAGAGCATTCGCACGGGTTCATATACACAAGATGAGGACAAGTTGATTTGCCAATGTTGGATGGAGATTAGCCAAGATCCGAGGACGGGCGCGCAACAAAAGGGCCTAGTTTTTTGGACGAGAGTCCACAAAACTTTCCATGAAAGGAATATGTTTGAGCCCTACCAAATCACAAGCAACCGTGGCATCACCTCGATTCAGAAGAGGTGGTTGTTCATCCAACAAGAGTGCAACAAATATTGCGTCGCATTTGAGAGCGTTGAAGCACGGCCCGTGAGTGGTCTCGGCGTTGGGGACATGTATGCTCTCCTCATCTTAGGCCTTTCCTTGCTACGGCCAAGTGACTTCGGCCTTGTATATGTTTGCATGTCCAATTCTTGTTGATCTTGTGGTGTAGACATTTCAATCTTTGGAAGCATTCAAGGCCCAGCACAATGACAAGCCATTCACTCTTACGGATTGTTAGACGATCATCAACAATTGTCCTAAGTTCAAGGATCAATACCGTGAGCTTCAAAGGAAGAGAGGCAAGAAGACGGCCAAGTTTGCCGGAGGGGCAAGACCAACTCCAAGGTGGACGACATACGTGATGCCTCATCCATGGCCTTGCATGAGACGTTGCATGGCATGATGTCTCAAAAGTATGTGAGGGATGAGAAGAAGCGGCAAAGCAAGGACGAGCAAATGAAGCAATACCTAGAGCTTCAAAGGAAGAAGCTTGAGATGGAGGAGGCGGCAAGAGACGGAAGATCGACATGGAGGAGGCGGCGCGGCAAAGGTAGCTCCACATCGAGGCCGAGAACGTCAAGGCCAGACAGAGGCAGCTCGACATTGAGGCCACCAATGCAACAACCAAAGCGAAGGAGGTGGCCCTTGCGATCATGAGCGTGGACTTGACCAAGATGAGCGACAAGACGAGGAGCTGGTTCGAGTCCAGGCAGAAGGAGATGTTCGACACCGACGGCCATAACTAGGTCGTCCGATCGGCCGTGGTCATTCTTTTGTGGAGGCTGGCATGGGTGCCGCCCGCTAGGCCGCTGGCTGTGTGCCGGCGAGAACCTGATTCATTTTGAAGGCTAGCTGTGTTGCCGGCCGCTGGTTGTGTTGCCGACGAACAAAACTATTCATTTTGGAGGCGAGGACGTGTAGGCCGCTGGCTTTGCTGCCGGGCGTGAACTAGGCCGGCCGCTGATATTTGAAACGTTGTTGTTTGAAAATGTAGGCGGACAGGATGGGGTAAAAGGATGCGGCCGCTCGCTGGGCGCACGGCCACCGCATCCCAGGACAGGCTCGGACACGACCCCATCGCCCTACCCAAACGGACAGAATCCGGGCAAAACGGACGTCCGTTTGGGGTCGCGCGGTGAAGTTGGTCTTACATGATCCACGGACACAGAGGGCCCCTGCTAGCTGTGTATCCTACTGTACTACGTACTTTCAGCGCTCTCTCTGGCGCATCACCAGGCCAACAGATTGTCCCCCTCAGGACATGAAAGAAAATCTGCTGATGGCTTAACATATACTCCCTCCATTTCAAAATATAGTGCGTTTTCGGTTTCTGTGCTTCAACTTTGACCATAAATTAACCAACAAGACCAATTGCAGCGGGAGCAAAAAATATATATTTGAAAACTTTTTTTGAATACGAATTCACTGTTATAATTTTTGCTCCCGTCGCAGTCGGTCTCGTTAGTTAAATTTATGGTCAAAGTTGAACCTCGAAAACGTGGGCGTTATATTTTGAAATGGAGGGAGCACTACTACTGCTGCCTCCCGTATAAGTCAGATTTCAAATCGATTCTGAACGAGTCTTGAATTACTATACCACTGCTCGTCAGAAAAGAAAAGAATAGAAGAGCCCCCTAATAATAAAGAAAGAAGCGAAGAAAGTTCTGAATGGGGCAAGATTCTCTGTCACCCACACGGACCCGCCACATGTGGTACAACAGACGAGACGCACGCGCACACCGGCAGATATACATTGGCGTCTCCATCATCAGTTGGGGTCGGCGGCGGCTTGGCTTTGCCTACTCCCTCGCCTATTGGTTCCCTAGTCATCAGAGGCTACGGCCTACGGCGACGAGTCAGCCCAGGCACATACGAGTAGTAGTTTATGCAGCGATCTGGCGTGGCGGACGAGTGGCGCCACTTTCCGGAGCAGCGAGCGGCGAGCCGGCCAGCAGGCGTTGGGTTCTGTCCCATGTTTCGGATTTCAACACGGGTGATGTGTGATAGATCATCATCATCATCCTTTTATCTGCAACAACGGGTTACAGCAAGAGTGGAATTAACGGAAATCCGATCTGAATGTAGCACGAAAGATACATGGAAATGGAGATGCCATTCGATCGTTTCTGACCATTAATATACAGTATAAAGCAGCCACTAGCTAGAGCAACAACTCCTGCTGCCACCTGGGCCTGGGAGAGAGACTTGAGCGAGTTGCTCTTGCCAGTGTATCCTATATTATCCCCTCTGCCACTTGTACGAGAAAAATCTTGCTATCTGGTCGTTGCGGGTGGGGACAAAATTACTGTTATGACCTATTTAGCTAAGAAAATCCCGATTTGACCTCGTTTCCAAAGAAATTTCGTTTCTGACCTTTTTGGGTGACGCCAACATCCCTGGCGTCTGGGTTGCGAAGCAGACGCCAGGGCCCATGGCGTCTGGTCCCTGGCCCGCACTGCCCGCCTGCCCGTTGACCTGCTGACATGGCAAAGGGGCCAGACGCCAGGGTCCCTGGCGTCTGGGTGCCCTGTTTCTGCTGTCCAACGCTCTGCTAGGACAAAATGTGAACAAAATGGAAAAACTACTACACCAGGTCCAGACGCCAGGGACCCTGGCGTCTGGGTGCCCTGTTTCTGCTGTCCAACGCTCTGCTTCTGCTTCCAGTCGACCACCAGACGCCAGAGAGAGTGGCATCTGGTCCCCTGACTTCAAGCCAGACGCCAAGGACCCTGGCGTCTGGTTCCCCTGTATATTTCAACATTATTTTGGACTTGTTATTTCACACAAGAAGATAGCACATATATAATATATGATAGGTTCATAGAACACAGAAGATAGCACATTGGTTAAAACTTGCATACAAACGACAACAAGTCCACAGATCACGACAAATTCATGCATACATAACACACCAAGTGCATACATAACACACCAAATTCAAGCACGACACCAAACTTGCATACAAAGTTTCTAGCACGACACCAAATTCATGAATACAAACGCCACCTAGTTCATGCACTTCCAAACAAGAAGCTCACTTCCTCCTTCCTCTCTTCACGATGGTTGCAAGTGTAGGCTCCTCCTCTTCGCTGGACTCCTCCTCTTCGTTGTATGCCTCCTCCTCCGCCTCAATGTTGGCCTTATATTTTTGCATTCCTTTTGGGATAAGCAGATGAGGATACTCCGGACTATGGAATTGTGTGTTCCATTTCTTGTTTCTACCTTTCTTGCCTGATGTCTTATCTATGGCTTTGCCTTTCCTAGAGCGAGCATTGCCTTGTGTCGGTTGTGATGGTGGAGCATCAACATCATACTCATGATCCTCTTGATGTGTTGCATCATACTCATGCTCCTAATGATTTGTTGGCTCCTCTTGATGTGTTGGCTCCTCTTGATGTGCTGGCTCCTCTTCATGGACCTCCTCCTCCATGTCCTCATTGTTCTGAAGATAACTCCGTCTATGAGCTCTGGCGGCGCGGCTACCAGGTGCATACACGTCACTGGACTGAGCACCATGGCAAGAAAGCATTGTTGTCATCTTATGGAACCGTTTCTTGAACTTCTGCAACAACACAAAATATGCTATGATATGAGATGCAAATAAATAATCCACGAAAAGAACTTTTATAATATATTGGTCACACCTCCATCGTGCTCCTAAGAGTCCTCTCAGATAATGCACCACCAGGTGGATGACTCAGTGCAACATTGGCATTGTTGACGCACAGAAGCAACTCTCTGCCCTGCAATTCATGAACACACCAAACTTATGTATTTGAAAGAAGACAACATGATGCAAGTATGTTAGAATAGGTCAAACAGACTAGCATTTCGTCATGCATCGGTGCGTAGTCAACATGAGCCCCTCTGGTGTCTCTCACAGCCGTGTTGAAGGTATGATAACCTTCTGCAGTCTCCGGGTCTTCAGACACCAACTCCGACCACTCCTCGTGAGTCCAACCTGGCTTCAGCTTTAACCGGTAACGATCCGCATACCACACTTGATACTTCTGATATGCTGACTGATTGTGAGGTCTATTCTCTGATTGCACTAACGTGTCTCTTTGATTCCAAATTTCTATCCACACACGGTGTTTGTTTGCCCAATCCGATATATCCTGATTGTTCCTTCGATCGAACCTACAAATGATGCACGGGACAAAGCATTAGCAAACATTGACTTATTCAATGCTCTACTACATACTCAAGGCATGCTTGCTTACCGATGCAGAGATAACATTTCCTCCTTGCTCTCCTCAATTGGAATACCTTGTCTTTTTCTAAATTGTCTTGCCACACGGTCTACAAAGTGCCACTCGACTGCGAAGAAGCATATCATTGGGCACCTCACCCGCCAAAGATGGCTATCACGCGTGCACATCTCATTAAGATCAAAGTCACAATCTTCCACATAAGGCAACCAATGTACATGCAAAACAAAGAGATACATTGTTATCTACATAAGTTTCATTCTTGACTAAATTTTATCTCATCGAACTTCTCAAAACCTGCTCAGCAGTCAAGGTGTCCAGCTCGTTCATATAGCACTTGTATCGCACATGCGAGCTTCCTGTGTAGACTGTCACTTGTTCCCAATAGTAAGCAAGCGTAGGGCGCCGATATGGATCATCATCATGCAACCCGTCATGATTACCCCGTGGGTTTGCCATGAGGGGGTTCTTCAAATCGGGCCGTCCAACCGGGATCCGCTCCCACATCCACACGGGTAGGCTCCAAACAAACCCAGACAATGAGGATGTACCTTCCTTCCTCCGACACGCCAAGTCAAGCTGCAATCAAACAAACAAGTTAGATATGGAGGCGCATGACAAATGCAAGATAAATGGTTGCAAATATCTCTTACCTGACGATACAAATATGCTAGTGGGGCCGAACCCCAGCTATACTGGGTATCCCAGTTATTGAGTAGCTCCAAGAACATCCAGAGGGCTAAGTTCCCGGTTGCATCTGAGAAGACTACCTTGGTTAGTACATACCAAAGATAGGCCCGCGCGTACTGCTGCACAACCACGTCATTGGCACCCTCAGGGCACGGATTGGTGTTTCCTCTGACCAGTTTTAGCCAAGAATGCCTCACTCTCGCGGTATCGGCCTTGCCTTCCTGAGGGTCCTCGGGCTGAACACCAATTAAATCGGCAGTACGTTCTCGCCAATTACCCACGCTGACACGACCGGTAACAGCTTGTCCGTTGATAGGAATGCTGCTTATCATAGCCATGTCCTGTAGGGTCATCGTCAGCTCCCCACATGGAAGGTGGAACGAGTGAGTCTCCGGCCTCCAACGATCCACGAGTGTCAACTTATTCAATTCAAGTCTACGATATAAAGAGAGAGGCATAACACTAACACCGGCTCCAAGATCACATAAAGCAGTTCTAACATAATTTCTTTTAATGGAGCATGGTATAGTTGGTACACCCAGATCTCCAAGTTTCTTTGGTATTCCACCCTTAAAAGTGTAATTAGCAAGCATGGTGGAAATTTCAGCTTCTGTTATCTTTCTTTTATTTGTGATGATATCCTTCATATACTTAGCATAAGGATTTACTTTCAGCATATCAGTTAAGCGCATATGTAAGAAAATAGGTCTAATCATTTCAGCAAAGCGCTCAAAATCCTCATCATCCTTTGTCTTGGATGGTTTAGGAGGAAAGGGCATGGGTTTCTGAACCCATGGTTCTCTTTCTCTACCATGCTTCCTAGCAACAAAATCTCTCTTATCATAACGTTGATTCTTTGATTGTGGGTTATCAAGATCAACAGCAGGTTCAATATCTACTTTATTGTTTTTGCTAGGTTGAGCATCAACATGAACATTATCATTAACATTATCACTAGGTTCATGTTCATCACCTGATTGTGTTCAGCATCAGAAATAGAAATATCATTGGGATTCTCAGGTGTGTCTACAGTAGGTTCACTAGAAACATGCAAAGTTCTATCGTGTTTCTTCTTCTTCTTTTTAGAAGAACTAGGTGCCTCTAAATTATTTCTCTGAGAATCTTGCTCGATTCTCTTAGGGTGGCCTTCAGGATACAAAGGTTCCTGAGTCATTCTACCAGTTCTAGTAGCCACTCTAACAGCAAAGTCATATAATTCATCAAGCAAATCATTCTGAGCTTTAAGTACTTGCTCAGCTTGAGTAGCAACCATAGAAGCATATTTGCTAACGAGTTTGAGTTCATCTTTAACTCTAGCCAGATTATCGCTTACACGTCCTATCTCGAAAGCATTATTCTTTAACTCTCTACCAACATAAGCATTAAAACTTTCTTGTCTAGCCATAAATTCATCAAATTCATCTAAGCATGGGCTAGGAAATTTAGTAGAGGGGATTTCAACTTTATCATATCTATAGAGAGAATTTACCTTTACTACATGTGTCGGGTTATCAAGACAATGTGGTTCTTCAACAGGTGGTATATTAAGACCATGTATTTCTTCAATAGGAGGTAAATTCTTAACATCTTCAGCTTTAATACCTTTTTCTTTCATTAATTTCTTTGCCTCTTGCATATCTTCAGGACTGAGAAATAAAACACCTCTCTTCTCCGGAGTGGGTTTAGGAATAGGCTCAAGAGTTGGCTCAATTGGTTCAGGAATTACATCAGGAATTGGCTCAGGAAGAGTCCAATTATTTTCATTAGTCAACATATTATTCAATAATATTTCAGCTTCGTCGACTGTTCTTTCCCTGAAAACACAACCAGCACAACTATCCAAGTAGTCCTTGGAAGCATCGGTTAGTCCATTATAAAAGATATCAAGTATTTCATTTTTCTTGAGAGGATGATCCGGCAAAGCATTAAGCAACCGGAGAAGCCTCCCCCAAGCTTGTGGGAGACTCTCTTCTTTGATTTGCACAAAATTATATATTTCCCGCAAGGCAGCTTGTTTCTTATGAGCAGGGAAATATTTAGCAGAGAAGTAATAAATCATATCCTGGGGACTACGCACACAACCAGGAGCAAGAGAATTATACCAAGTCTTAGCATCACCCTTTAATGAGAACTGAAATATCTTAAGGATATAATAATAGCGAGACTTCTCATCATTCGTAAATAGGGTGGCTATATCATTCAACTTGGTAAGATGTGCCACAACACTTTCAGATTCAAGGCCATAAAAAGGATCAGATTCAACTAAAGTAATAATCTCAGGATCAACAGAGAATTCATAATCCTTATCAGTAACAAAAATAGGTGAAGTAGCAAAAGCAGGGCCAGGTTTCATTCTAGCATTAAGAGACTGATGCTTCCATTTAGCTAATAATTTCTTAAGATCATATCTATCATTGCAAGCAAAGATTTCCCTAGCAGCTTCTTCATTCATAACATAACCATTAGGAACAACAGGCAATACATAATCATTGGGAGAACCTTCATCATCACTATCATCAATAATAGCATCTTCAATAATTTCATTCCCCTAACTCTAGCAAATTGTTCATCAAGAAATTCACCTAATGGCAAAGTAGTATCACACACAGAAGTAGTTTCATCATGCATAGCAGAGGTGGCATCATCAATAACATGCGACATATCAGAATTCATAGCAGTAGCAGGTTTAGGTGTCGCAAGTTTACTAATAATAGAAGGAGAATCTAGTGCAGAGCTAGATGGCGGTTCCTTACCTCCCCTCGTAGTTGAGGGCAAAATCGTGGTTCTGTCGTCTTTCAAGTTCTTCATAGTGATCAACAGATATAAATCCCAAGTGACTCAGAGGATAGAGCTATGCTCCCCAGCAACGGCGCCAGAAATTAGTCTTGATAACCCACAAGTGTAGGGGATCGCAACAGCTTTCGAGGGTAAAGTATTCAGCCCAAATTTATTGATTCGGCACAAGGGGAGCCAAAGAATATTCTTGAGTATTAGCAGTTGAGTTGTCAATTCAACCACACCTGGATAACTTAGAATCTGCAGCAAAGTATTTAGTAGCAAAAGTGGTATGATAATAAAGGTAACGGTAGCAAAAGTAATGTTTTTGGGTTTTTGTAGTAGTTGTAATAGTAGCAACGGAAAAGTAAATAAGCGAAGAACAATATATGAAAAGCTCATAGGCAATGGATCAGTGATGGATAATTATGCCGGATGCGTTTCCTCATGTAATAGCTATAACATAGGGTGACACAGAACTAGCTCCAGTTCATCAATGTAATGTAGGCATGTATTCCGTAAATAGTCATACGTGCTTATGGAAAAGAACTTGCATGACATCTTTTGTCCTACCCTCCCGTGGCAGCGGGGTCCTATCAGAAACTAAGGGATATTAAGGCCTCCTTTTAATAGAGAACCGGAACAAAGCATTAGCACATAGTGAATACATGAACTCCTCAAACTACGGTCATCACCGAGAAGTATCCCGATTATTGTCACTTCGGGGTTGTCGGATCATAACACATAATAGGTGACTATAGACTTGCAAGATAGGATCAAGAACACACATATATTCATGAAAACATAATAGGTTCAGATCTGAAATCATGGCACTCGGGCCCTAGTGATAAGCATTAAGCATAGCAAAGTCATAACAACATCAATCTCAGAACATAGTGGATACTAGGGATCAAACCCTAACAAAACTAACTTGATTACATGGTAAATATCATCCAACCCATCACCGTCCAGCAATCCTACGATGGAATTACTCACGCATGGAGGTGAGCATCATGAAATTGGTGATGGAGGATGGTTGATGATGACGACGGCGACGAGTCCCCCTCTCCGGAACCCCGAACGGACTCCAGGTCAGCCCTCCCGAGAGAGATTAGGGCTTGGCGGCGGCTCCGTGTTGTAAAACGCGATGAAACTTTCTCTTTGATTTTTTTTCTCCCCGAACATGAATATATAGAGTTGGGGTTGAGGTCGGTGGAGGTCCAGGGGGCCCATGAGATAGGGGGCGCGCCCTATAGGGGGGGGGCGCCCCCTGTCTCTTGGACAGGCCGTGGGCCCCCTGGTGTATTTCTTTCGCCCAGAAATTCTTATTAATTCCAAAAAGTGCCTCCATGGATTTCCAGGACATTCCGAGAACTTTTCTTTTCTACACATAAAACAACATCATGGCAGTTCTGCTGAAAACAGCGTCAGTCCGGGTTAGTTTCATTCAAATCATGCAAGTTAGAGTCCAAAACAAGGGGAAAAGTGTTTGGAAAAGTAGATATGTTGGAGACGTATCAGTATACGACTTCCTTGGTGGGGTCTATCCACCCCTCCTCGAATGGCGCGATCTACTCCAGATTAAGGATCGAAGCAGCCGCAGGTGTGATATCCCGAACACCGTCCGATGGCAGTTCGGCTCACCTGACATGGGCTCGAATCCGTCGAAGATCAAGTCTCCGCGGATGTCGCAGTGTAGTTCAAATTTCCAAACTTGACCTGATGGCTAGGGGCGTAGCTATCGATCTGCTCCAGATGGCCAAGCGAGTTAGCCCGTAGTACGAAGCCGCCGAATACGAAGATCTGTCCGGGGAGGAAAACCTCACCCTGGATCGCATCGTTTTTTTGAAGAATCAGTGACAGTGGGAGAGGCTCCCACTGACTTTGTATTACTCACAACAGAACAGTTACATTTGTGTTACATAGGGTTTTTAGGCCCCCCCCGGCCATGATGGATACAAGAATAGAAGCTAGCTGCCCAAACTAACAATGAAATCAGAGAGGAAAGGATGAACTTTCTCAGGACAGTTATGAGTCACCAAACCCAACAGATGTTTGAATCTAGCTAACCACGCCCCGAACGAATGCGGGATCCCCCTGAAATGTTGGTTATTCCTTTCCATCCACAGGCTCCAAGCAGCAAGCAAGAAGATGTCCATGAATAGCGGCCGACGCCAGTCATCTCCACCACCATGCAAGATGGCAAGCCTATTGGTTCCCCCTGGCCACGTCAGACCAATCCTACTCCAGCATTGTTGGGCAAAAGGGCACATGAAGAAGAGATGTTCCACGGTTTCCTCAGGTGGGTTTTGGCAGAGCATGCAAGTATAGTTGCCCCCAGCCACTGTATAGTGCCGCCGCTTCAGCATATTCCTGGTGTTCAAACGATCGACCATAAGCAGCCACCCAAACATCTTAAACTTGATCGGGCATTTGGATTTCCATAGCCATCCAAAGGCCTCATCAGCCATTACCTGCCTGAAACAGTGGATATAGTATTTCTTAGACGAGTATCGTCCCAGGTCACAGACCCAAGCATCAACCGAGCCACTGTCCAGACCGACGTGCACGGACCCTTGCTGTGTATCTCTCTGATCTCCTCCCTGGCCTGGATCGAAAGAGGCAGACTGAAGATCGCGGCAGGATCAGTGGTTCTGAGGATCTTGGCGACAGAATCATCCTCATTCAGAGCATACGAGAATGCCCGCGGATGCGTGTCCATCAGTGCGGAGCCAGGGTCTCCAAACCAGACATCTTTCCAGAATAGAGAACTGCGGCCATCTTCGGGGATGACCCTGGTGATCCCACGGAAGGTTCCACTAAGCTGCATTACATCTTTCCACCAGAAGGAGCCCACTGGCTCAGTGGTGTGTGGCACCTTGTTCGGGTAGTATGCCTCCCAGATCAGCTGAACCCAGGGCACATCCTCACGATTGTAGAATTTGAACAAGTATTTCAGGAGAACCGCGGCGTTTTGTATTCTGATATCAATAACACCGAGGCCACCACACCGTTTCGGTCGACAGACAAGCTCCCAGGCAGCAAGGGAGTTGGATTTGACCCCATCATCAGAATTTTTTGCCCATAGACAATAGCGGCGGAGTTTGTCCAGGTGTTCAACTATTTTGGGGTGTAGCTTGATCGTACACATTGCATATATCAGCATGGAGGTGACCACCGAATTGACCAGCGTCAGTTTGGCCCCCGACGACATCAGTGATAGGGCAGTGGAAGTTTTCCTCTCAACCGAATGAACTAATGGCATGAGATCAAGAACAGTCGGCCTCGTCGTCCCCATGGGGAGACCAAGGTATGTAAACGGCAGGGAACCCACCGAGCAACCAAACACTTCTGCCAACCCACCGGCACGTTGGTGGTTGACGTTGATGGGTATGAGGGTCGATTTATGGAAGTTAATTTTGAGCCCTACCGAAGCCGCATAATCCTCCAAGATAAGTTTCATGCGAGCTGCCTGTGTAGGACATGCTTGCATAACCAAGATCGTGTCGTCAGCGTACTGCACCACCGGGAAGTCACCTGCATTTTCACGGGGAATGGGAAGCTCCAGCAATCCCTGAGCATAAGCATCATTGATCGCAGCTTGTAGCAGATCAGCTGCAAGAACAAAGATCAGTGGTGAGAGAGGGTCACCCTGGCGTACTCCACATTTGCATTTGAATTTCCGGCCAGGAACGCCATTTAAGAGGACTGACGAAACTCCCGAGCCAAATATCGTTTCCATCCAGCCCAACCACCTATCATCAAAACCCATATGTTTCATGATTTCCAACATGGGGGCATGCTCGATCGTGTCAAAGGCCTTGGCAAAGTCTAGTTTAAGCAATATGATCTCTCTCTCAGACGAGTGGCACTGATGAATGTACTCGTACGACCATGCGAGACAATCCTGGATGGTCCTACCTTTGATAAACCCATACTGGTTCCTGTGAATGATTTTTAGAATGACTTTCTGCAGTCGGTTCGCCAAGATCTTTGTAATGACTTTCAGACAACAGTTCAGTAAGGTAATTGGTCTGAAGTCATTAGCTGTCTTCGGAGAGGATATTTTCGAAATCAGGGTGATATAACCCTCGCTGATGCTAGTGATATCCAGACCACCTGCATGAAATGCGTGACAGAGATCATAGAAATCTGTCTTGATAATTTGCCAGCACTTCTTAAGAAAACATCCATTAAAACCATCCGGGCCAGGTGATCTGTCATTCGGCATTTCCTTAACAACAGCATCTATTTCATCATTAGAGAAAGGCGCACTCAGTTGATCCAACCCATCAATCCTGCGGATGATCCTAGAGAGATCAAACTTCATGTTGGTAGGTTTAGAAGAACCCAAACGGTCCCTGTATGTATTGAACAGTACCCCCTCCTTGCCAACATGGTCATGTATTTCGACTTCGCCAACTCTAAGCATGGCAATAGCATTGTGCCTGTACCTCTCTGTGGCCAAAGACTGAAAGAGCTTTGTGTTTTCATCAGCAAAGCAAAAATACCTGATCGTACACCTCTTTCTCTAGTACTCATTCTGGTATTTGAGTAGTGCTTGTAGATGGGTTTTCAGTATCTTCCTGAAGTTTGACTCCTGGACATATAAGGGTCGCCTGTCCTCAAGTGCATCCATGTTGGCCAGAACCTCATTACTGTTTTGAATCAGAACTTTAAGCTTCGAGACACCCTTACTCCAACGCTTGAGATCATATCTCAGAATTTTAAGTTTTTTGCAAATTCGCGCCGCAGCATTGGGTGCGTGACATAATTTAGACCATGATCCAGCAACAACCTCCATGAACCCCTCATGATCTGTCCAAAAATTCTCAAACCTAAAAAGCTTGGACCGTGGTATGCTTGATTCAATCGTGACCACACACGGAATGTGATCAGACACTGGCTTCCCCAGGGGCAAGACCATTGTGTTAGGGTATTTGGTGGTCCAATTAGACGACGTGAAGAACCAATCCAACTGTTCGAGCAGAGGATCATCCTGCATGTTACTCCAGGTGTATGCTCGTCCTTTCACTGGTAGTTCCATTAGTGATTGTGCGCGGATGATCTCGTTAAATAGCAGCATGTCCGCAGCGTCGCCACCTGGCTTGTTTCTGTTATTCGTGGAACGAATAAAATTAAAGTCGCCAAGAATTAACCAGTTTTCGTCATCAGGGATATTCAGATCAAAAAGGCAGTTTGTAAAGTCCAGTCTACGCTGACTAGAGCAGGGGCCATAAACATTGATTAGATTCCACGAATCATTTGACTGCGTGGCCACAAAAGAAATCCCAATGGCAAAAGAATCCACAAACCAAGATGTGCCAGTAAAAACAACACTATTCCAGATAACAATGAGGCCCCCAGAAGCCCCCACTGACGGGACAAAAACAAATTTATCGAAGCGCTTAGGGCAGAAAGTCTTAATAAAAGCAAGATCGAAGGATTCACGTTTAGTTTCCTGGATACATAGCATAGAACAACCGCTAGTATCAATCGCATTCCTAATAGCCAAAAGTTTTTCATCAGAGTTTATGCCTCCGATGTTCCACGAGAGCACATTCCACGATTTATTCATCAATCGGGAAGATTTCAGTGTTCAGCTTCCCCCGACGAGCTCTGATCATCCAGCAGCTTATCACGGGAGAGGGCTTCCGGAGAAATTCCACAGTTGCTCCCCATCTGTTGGAGATCCTCGATCGGCGTTGGTGGGGGGCAATCAGCAGTGGGCACCTGCACAGGAGCAGCAGCCAAAGAAACAGCATTGACAAAAGGAATGTCCCGAGGTTTCACCCTTGATTTTGAACGCCTTGCATCCGGAGCATGGTTGATTTTGAAGCCATCGTACTTGTTGGATCTGTTGCTCCGTCTGACAGTGGTTGTATCCAAGGGCACTAACACATTATGGTGTTGATTAGCATTGAACACAGAGGAAGACGCAAGCACCTGGAGCGCAGTAGGCTGGTCTGATGAAAGCACCATCTGAGGACTCTCTTCCGCCGAAACAAGCTGTGAAAGCGCCTTGAGGCCAGGAGATTGTTCAGGCAGATCCCAATTCGCAGCAGTGAACCGAGCCCTGGGTTCAGGCGACAGCATACCAGATGGGACAGTGACTGTCCCCCACTGAAGTGCAGAAGCAAAGATCCTTGAGAAGATGTCAGGTTCAGGCACCATACACTCAATCCAAGCAGCCGCCGCTGCATTAAGATGATTCTGAATAATCTGAAAGGGGTTGAGGGGCATCATCACAGGAGAATTGTGTTGCAGGGTGATAGCTGGCGTATAAATGCGTTTGAGCATACCCCCAATCCAAAGCAAGAACTCATGATCAACTGCAACCTGAAGAAAAACAGAGTTTCCTCCAGCCCTGACGAACTCCATCCTGGCTGCAGGGTTGCCATTCACAAATCCATCAGCCAAAGCTTCCACTGCCTGAAACTCCGAGTCAGATGACCAAATGTCAGATAAATTATCTTGCACATTATGCTCCGGGTCCACACCATCCATGAGGGACGGACCATCATACTGAAAGAAAGTCCTAAAGCTGTAAGGTGGAGGTACCACATGCCACACACTCCACCCATTGTTCTGAACATCATTAGCAGGTTCAGGAGCATTCCAGGCAGCCGCATTCAAAGCATCCTGAGCAGCCATCTCATCGATTCTTGCTCGTTGCATGAGGGTATAGTAAGGAAGCTGGTATGGGTGTGGAGATGCATTCAAAAGTGGTGGAGCATCCTCATTACCAACCAAGTTTGGTATAGTATTCCTGCCATTCAGAACATAAACTGGTACGGACCAAGAACGAGCAAGACCAGGCAGTAAACCTACCCTAGTAATTACCAGACTATGCGGCACCTCAGCAACATCTTTGATATGGCATTTAACAAGTACTCTGGCCTTGTTCTGTCCCGGGCGGGGCCAGGCAACCATTTTCCCAAAGTGTGAGACTGCCTTATGAACATAATGCTCTGTTTGATAGTCCATTGGAAAAGCAAGAAACATGACCCAAACTTCATATTCAAAAGCAGGCATACGCATATTGATGCTCTCATCATGCGGAACTAGGGAAAAAGTGGAATCCTCAGTCAGAGCATGCGGTCCTTCTCTAATAGCAGCATCTCTACTCTCCATATCCGCAAACACAACGCACCCGATCCCCAGCGGGTAAACAAAGTCATCTAGCAGTTCATACTCTAAATCTCCAACAATAATGCGGCAGACCTCAGCTAGCCATAACTCCTTCTGATGATCAGGGACCGGAGGGTTGACGGAGACAATGGCATACCTATCGTGATTCAGAGGCGGATCATCCACCACCATGGCATGCCTCTGGACCCGGTGAGCCGGCCCGTGATCAAAGGTGGATCCGTCTGGAGCGAAGGCGAACAGGCTCACGGGGAAGTTCGCCATGGATGACGAAGCCGGGGACTGCTTGAGAGATATCGCCGGAGTAGGGGATTGAGGTTTCTTGCTCAAATCCGAGGGTGAGAAGAATCGAGATGGCGGAGGCGTGGGTGTAGAACTCAAGGAGAGCGTGGTAACACCCGATTGGGGTTTTTGGCAGGCAGAATTGACTACACCCTGACCGGGTAGGCGTATCGTCAAGCAATGGGGGTTAGCCACGTCCGCATGGTGCGGGATTATTTGTTTCCGTTTCGAAAGGCAACCACCATGCGGATCCCTAATAACACGGGCCATACCAACATCCACAGAGTTACCAACCTCTGATTCATCTGCGGCAGCCCGAGGCAAGATCCTCTCCGATTGTGGTAGATTTTTCTTTTTCCAAGCCCATCGGGGTAGAGAGGCACAAGCCGGAAGCTTACGTGACTTGTGGCCCAAATGATGACAGAGAGGGCAGCGGCGAAGCCCAGGACAAAGCCTGGTCATGTGGTTAACTGCAGAACATGCATTACACGGAAAGCCCAAAGGGTCCGGGCCCACTTTGCATGGCACATGCTTGTGAACATCAGCACGTGTAATCGTGCAGGCGCAGGTCCCAGAAACATCCCCGCAATGTTGACAAAATATTCTAGTGCACGAATCATCAACATGGCCGAGACGATCACAGAGAGAACAATGCAAAAGTCTTTTGTAAATGTATTCCTTGGTGGGGACTGAAGTAATTTGCGCCATAAGCTTAACACTATCATTATCATAACCGGCCTGTCAGCCATCGAGAATAGCAAGTAGTTTCTCATCCGGAATTGAATCCCATAATCCCATAATATATCCTTCCCCATGAAAAGATGGCAACCTTCCAGGAATATCGTGAGAAATAGGTATATATATGGAACCAATCCGAAAAGAATCCTTAGAATCCGGAGATGAAAAGCTACCAAAGAAGATCCGATTTGAAGGCTCGCCGGAATGCAAGTCCGTCGGCGGTGGAATGAAACCCAAATTCTGTAGAACTGGTAATGAGGCGGGATCCAATGGTAATTTACTCTGATTAGAGAGCCATTTAGATTTGATCGCCAGACCAGGTGATGAAGCCAGACCAGTTAGCTCAGAATCAGCGTGCCATGAATGAAGTAGTGGGCGAGAAATCCCAGAACGATGAAGGTGAAAATGGCAGATAAAGTCCGGCCAAATACGGTCTCTCAATCCAAAAATGAAATGTCCCACACGATTTGAGGCCACTGAGAACCGCCGATCACCCAAACGCAAGACATTAAAACCGGCAGCAAGACCTCCAATACATGACTGAAGGGCCAAACCCACCGAATCCACCGAGAGGGGAAAAGAGGCCGAAGAGAAGGAAACTTCAAGGAAGAATTCCTTGGAGCCGGGGTTGGGGACGAAGTGGACCGTAGATCCAAACCTTGCACGCACCTGTGCCTCAACCTTGAGGTCGGGGGAGAAATCCCAGTGGAGGAGACCGTCCATTGGGGTCGTCGGGAGGAGATCGTAGGGTTAAACCCTAAAATCGCCATGGGAGTCGCCTGAGGTGGGTGGAGGGGGGCGGGATCGCATCGTTGCAGATGATTGAAGGAGCCATCAAGCCTTATCATGACGGCACAGTGGAACTCTCAATGAAAGCACCAATGTCGGTGTCAAAACCGGCGGATCTCGGGTAGGGGGTCCTGAACTGTGCGTCCACTACTAGGGAAAACCTTATACACAGAATGTTACCAGTAGCGCTTGTCAAAATGAGGCGCTACTGCTACTTAGCAGTAGCGCGTCCGGCAGAACTGCGCTACTGTTAGCCGCTTAGCAGTAGCGCGACAATTACAGAAAGCGCTACTACTATAATTGCCACACCGTTTCCGACGTGCTAGGTATAGTAGTAGCGCCCTTCTGCGAACAGCGCTACTACTATGGATTTTAGCAGCAACGCGTTTTTCGTCCCCACGCTACAGTTAAAGCTATTTTCACCTAACCCCCCGCGCGGCCTGATTCCCTCTCCTCTGCTTCCTCCCCCAATTCTCCTCTACTATTCCTC
>LR880967.1:14393214-14413419 GCA_904067115.1 Aegilops sharonensis
CTCGCCGCCGTCTCCCGACCCCGCCTCGCCGCCGTCTCCCTCGACCCGCCTCGCCGCCGTCTCCCCCGACCCCGCCTCGCCGCGCCTCGGTGCCGCCGTCTCCCCCGACCCCATCTCTCTCCCCGCCCTCTGTAAGCACTCTCCCCTTCCGATCCCTCTTCTCTGCTTAGTATGAACCCTAGCTATTTAGTGCTAGTTAGTATGAACCCTAGGCTATTTTTAGTGCTAGTTAGTTAATTACTTAGATGGTAATTAGGGTAGTAGTTCCTAGGTACTTATTTTTAGTAAGAACTAGTTGAATTAATAGAACTAGTTAGTAAGAACTTGTTTCTATTTTTTAGTTAAAGCAATTTTTCCCGCCTCGACGTGGACAATGCCTATCCCGCATCCTCATCGTCGAGTCGGCGGAGGACGACACCTGCTTGACCAGATCGGTCATGTCCGGGACTGGGCTCCGCCGGGGTGGTACTGGGAGGCGCTACCTGCCCAGGGGCGCAGGTTGGTGAGGAGCCAGCCTGTCGTTGACCCGAACCTTCTTTGGTGGCGGTCGCGTGGGCCAGTGACGATCCAGAGGCTCGAGGACTCCGTGGAGGTGGTGCGTCACCGTGTCAGTGAGGAGGACGCGCACGTCCGTTGCTACTTGTTTGCGTTGGAGCATAGACCGTTCTCCAATACTTGGCAGGTTCTCCGAGGATCTCACTAGAGCTATGATCCCGTGATGGTGCCTTCTCTGTGGGTGTCCACCGCCCGCGCCGATACCCGTCGTGTGCTAGAGTTTGAGTTGTATTAGTGATGTTATATGTATGACACTATTCATGGTGTATTAGTGATAATATTCGACGATGTACTGACGCATGAGATGATCTACTTTTGCTTATTGAATGCATGAGATGATCTACTTTTGAAATGTATATCTTGTGTTGCTCAATATCCAAGTGGCCGGTCATGTTTGCAGGTTACACCTTCGAGTGGCCTATGTTTTGCCGGAGTGTTGATTCATTTCCGTTCCGGCAAATTTCAGGCGCTCGATATGTCCTATTTTAGCAAAGGTCATGCCGGATTTTTTCCGTGAATTTTGGCATGACTTGTGCTAGAATATGTAGGAAATATCGAGTGCCCTGGATTTGTGTGTTGAGTATCTTGGTAGTTGTCTTCGATCGATTTTCAATTAATGTTTTAACTATGAACATAGGAAATGTCTGACGACGAGAAGGATTTTGGTATTTGCAAATACTGCGAAGACGAGCGCGGCCTGTGCGACGGAATCTTCCTAGATGATGATAGGCGCTTCAGCATCAAGCTGGACGAGAACTTCGAAGTGGATACAGTAAGTCACAACGACAAGTCTTTTTTCGTAATTAAGCATGACATCTACTTCATTTGCTTCAACTTATATTTTTTTACTATTCTACTAGCGTATCCCCTGCCATGCAAGAGTTTTTGTATTGGATAAGATAGGTTTCAGTCATAGTATGGAGGAAAAGGAAGTTTACTTGATGACCGAGCATGGTTATATTTTCCATGCGAAGTTATACAATTCAGACGACTACACCTATTTTGGATGCAAAACATGGCGAGCACTATGCAAGACTTATGCATTTGAGCCTGATATGGTTATCACCTTTGATATTCGTCCGGAAGATGATATTGAAGGTAATACCGACATCTGGGTCAATGTGCAAATGCCTCCAGTTATACCATTATGTAAGTTTCTCAACCATATTTATGTCTTTGATATTGTTTATTCAAAAATAGTTGACAACTAATTTGTATTTTCAGCTTATTTCCGTGCAAGCAAACATGTCCAGCGCTTGGTAGACAGGACCGTATACTGTCCTGGGGCTGAACTCAACTGCGAGGAGCTCAGTCATTATGTTTCATGGCTTGAGGATCTTGATACTGTCAAGACAAATTTTCTTCCTGCATATAGAAATGTTAGTACTGAAAATGTGCGACCAATAGTGTTCGTAATGAACTACGGTCACATCCATTTGGGAAGGATGGTAAGATTTTCACTTTTTGTCCTCATTGCATCTTTTCCATACATTATTTTTGAAGCTAAACTTCATTGCTAAGTATGTTACCATACGATGTTCTTCAACAGGGACTCCCGATGAATGTTGTGCCTTATGGGATCGAGACTAAAGGTATCATGAGTATTATCAACTTACGGCCAAGATATCCTACAGCTTACTTTAGTGCATTCAAGATTAGCGACGGATGCTTAATAGTGCAAGACTGGACCAAATATGTGTTGGGGGAGCGCAGAGAAGTACTAGGGAGCAGCAAACAGAGGCGCCTTCCACGATTAGGAGACAGGTTCATCTGCATGCTCCAATTTGATCAAGGAGGAGAGCTACACGTGTTTTATGTTCTTTTACCTAAGAGAGAGCAGCAGGAGTGAGTAGCTGGCTAGAAATGAGTTTCAGGATGATGATGTGCTACACTATTACTATGATGATAAAATAGCTAGTGTTGGTGGTAATGACTATGATGATTATTATTAGCTAGTGTTAGTGGTGATTAAATAAATATTGTTGGTGGTAATGACCATGATGATGATTAAATATCTTGTGCTGGCGGATTAGATTCAAGTGGAGGCAACATGTGGTGCACATCGAAAGTACTACTAGTCCAAACTAGATCAAGTTTGGATTAGTAGTATACTTTTGACATGCACTACATATTGCCTCCACTTGAACCTAATCCACCTTCATTTAATACACTGTTATGGATATAATGATGTAAACCTCATAACAGCTGGTATTGTACCAATATTTGTATGATGGCGCATAAATACACTAAAAATAAAAAAATAAAAAAAATACTAGTAGCGATGGAAAGAAAACACGCTGCAAGTAGATACCTTAGCAGTAGCGCGGTAGTGAACAAGCGCTGCAGCTATTTGTCCTAGCAGTAGCGCGTGATGGAACGCGCTACTGCTAAGCAATAGCTGTAGCGCCTTATTAGTAGCGCGGCCACCCGCGCTACTAGTGGGCACAAAACACGCGCTACTGCTAGGGTTTTCCCTAGTAGTGGTCTAAGGCTAATGGTAACAGGAGGCGGGGGACACAATGTTTACCCAGGTTCGGGCCCTCTTGATGGAGGTAATACCCTACTTCCTGCTTGATTGATCTTGATGATATGAGTATTACAAGAGTTGATCTACCACGAGACCGTAGAGGCTAAACCCTAGAAGCTAGCCTATGATTATGATTGTTGTTGTCCTACGGACTAAACCCTCCAGTTTATATAGACACCGGAGGGGGCTAGGGTTACACAGAGTCGGTTACAGAGAAGGAGATCTACATATTCGAATTGCCAAGCTTGCCTTCCACGCAAAGGAGAGTCCCACCTGGACACGGGACGAAGTCTTCAATCTTGTATCTTCATAGTCCAACAGTCCGGCCAAAGTATATAGTCCGGCTGTCCGAGGACCCCCTAATCCAAGACTCCCTCAGCCACCTCGACCTCGCTAGGATCGCCTTCCCGGCAAGGTAGGCTTTCCCTTAGTGGTGTCTTGCTCATTTAGCTTGTCTTGGCCTTCTTGATATGCCCTTTGATTCCTCAAAGAGCTATCTCTTCAACTCGATCTCGCTTTGGATGTTGCAATCTTGCTCTTTTAGGCATGTGCACGGTCTGGGCAACAGACCTAGGGTTTGTTGCACCGACAATGTCGGAAGTCCGGTTATTCTTAGCGGGGGGAGGGGGGACAGTCACCGATGAGGGTGATAACCCTATCATGCGAGTTCTTCCTCTCCACTCGTCCTGTGAGAGCACGACCCTCGAGCGGTAGGGTCATAATCGTCCCCCAATCATAGAGGGTCACCGTATCCCCGCATGGAAGATGGAAACTGGTCTCTGGCCGCCATCGGTCCATCAAAGCCGTGAGAGCTGAGTGGACGAGCATCGGCGGCTTACGCTTGAACTGCAGGACGAAACCCAACAGCTGGGCTCTCCTGTAGAATGGTGCATACCGCTCGTCGTACTCCATCTTAACGGTCGTCTTGTGACCCCTCATCCGCAGTGGCGGGAGCATCTGTAAAAATGAAGAACCAAATAATTAGCAACTTGTTTTCATCAATTAAAAAAGATTTGGTTTAAGAATGGTAATTACCACTCCATTCTCAATGAAACGGGCACCATGACCCTTATCGAACGCAGCGTCAAGCATGGTATACTTAGTGTCGATGTCGTCCGCAGGAGATGGCTTCCTATAAAAATTGCATAAATATAAGCATAAGCATAATTAAAATAGCATAAGCATAATTCAACACACATTTTTACAGTTGTTATTCATTCATTAAACATGATTCTCATAAGCATGATTCATTCATTCATTTTGCATAAGATTGTTGAAAGTGCAACTAATCCCCGGGTGGTTTTGGTAATTAATAACAACATATATATCATTGAACTAATAGTTTCTTGAGACTCATTTCAGAAAGTTCAGTGATATGGGTATGGCAATGACTGAAGAAGTGGACTCCTCAAAATGCTAAGGCAAGCATTGGCAAAAGCTCAAGACTCCATTTTTGGTTTAGTGATCCAAGATCACATTGAGTCTATAGGAAAGCCAATACTATTAAAAGGGGATGAGGTTATGTTAATGATCTGGTTGCTCAAAGTGCTTAGTGATATATCTCCTAAACTATCAGCACCTCTCACTTCAAACATACACTCATAAGTAATCTCGGTCCCACCGATTCCATAAACTCAGTCACACCGAGATGAACCACCTCAGCCATATAGCCAAACCCTAGAAATTTCGGATTTTCCGATTCTGAACTCGGTCTCACCGAAACTAGTGTTGCCAAGCTTCTGTAACCTTCTGTCATCAAATCGGTGTCACCGAGATGATAAATTCGGTCCCACCGAGATTGGCAAACCCTAGTCTTTGGAAGAATCGGACTCACCGAGATTGTATTTTCGGTCCCACCGAAAATCCCAACGTTCACAAGATTTGAACTTTCGGTCTCACCGAGTTGTCAACTTCGGTCTGACCGAGATTGGTCAAATGTGTAACGGTTGGATTTTGTGTGGAGGCTATAAATTGCCCTCCACCTCCTCTTCATTCGTGGAGAGAGCCATCAGAAAGAACTACCACTCCTACCTTACATTTCTGAGAAGAAAACTACCTACCCTTGTGTTGAGATCAAGTTACTCCACTCCCACCATATGAAACTTGATTTCTAGCCTTCCCAAGTTGCTTTCCACTCAATCCTTTCTTCCACCACAGCCAAATCAGTGAGGAGAGTTGAGTGTTGGGGAGATTATCATTTGAAGCACAAGAGCAAGGAGTTCATCATCATCAACACCATCTATTACCTTTTGGAGGGTGGTGCCTCCTAGATTGGTTAGGTGTCGCTTGGGAGCCTCCGTCAAGATGTGGAGTTGAACCAAGAAGTTTGTAAGGGCAAGGAGATCGCCTACTTCGTGAAGATCTACCCCGAGTAAGGCTAGTCCTCCGTGGACGTAGGCCATGATGGCATAGACAAGGTTGCTTCTTCGTGGACCCTTCGTGGGTGGAGCCCTCCNCCCACCGAAACTGGCATGCTCTTGTCATTGCACGAATCGGACTAACCGAGATTGTATATTCGGTCCCACCGAAAATCCCAACGTTCACATTATTTGAACTATCGGTCTCACCGAGTTGTCCACTTCGGTCCCACCGAGATTGCTCAAATGTGTGTAACGGTTGGATTTTGTGTGGAGGCTATTTATACCCCTCCACCCCCTCTTCATTCGTGGAGAGAGCCATCAGAAAGAACTACCACTCCTACCTTACATTTCTGAGAAGAGAACTACCTACCCTTGTGTTGAGATCAAGTTGCTCCACTCCCACCATATGAAGCTTGATCTCTAGCCTTCCCAAGTTGCTTTCCACTCAATCCTTTCTTCCACCACAGCCAAATCAGTGAGGAGAGTTGAGTGTTGGGGAGATTATCATTTGAAGCACAAGAGCAAGGAGTTCATCATCATCAACACCATCTATTACCTTTTGGAGGGTGGTGCCTCCTAGATTGGTTAGGTGTCGCTTGGGAGCCTCCGTCAAGATGTGGAGTTGAACCAAGAAGTTTGTAAGGGCAAGGAGATCGCCTACTTCGTGAAGATCTACCCCGAGTAAGGCTAGTCCTCCGTGGGCGTATGCCATGATGGCATAGACAAGGTTGCTTCTTCGTGGACCCTTCGTGGGTGGAGCCCTCCGTGGACTCTCGCAGCCATTACCCTCCGTGGGTTGAAGTCTCCATCAACGTGGATTGACGATAGCACCACCTATCGGAACCACGAGAAAAATCTCCGTGTCTCCAAATTGTGTTTGCTCTTCTCCACCTCTCTTTACTACATGTGCAATTTACTTTCCGCTGCTTATACTCTAGAATTGCATGTGTAGGGTGATACTTGACTTGACCATCATTGTGAACTTGCCAAAAACTTGTCTTAATCAAAAGGCTGAATTTTTATATTGTCAAGTAGTCTAATCACCCCCCCTCTAGACATACTTTCGATCCTACAAGTGGTATCAGAGCTTTGGTCTCCATTGTATTGGTTTTCGTTGCATTGGACTCCATAAGCTTGGTTTCACAACCTAGGAGAGTATGGCGTCTAGTGAGGGTAATTTTCGTAGAGGTCCTTACTTTGATGGTTCAAATTTTGCTAGTTGGAAGCATAAAATGAAAATGCATATTCTTGGACATAACCCTGCCGCATGGGGCATTATTTGTGTTGGCTTGCAAGGTGAGTTCTTCGAGGAAGGAAAAGTTCCGGATCGTGAAGCTACACCTGATGAATTGCGGATGTTGCAAAACAATGCTCAAGCTTGTGACATTCTCTTCAATGCTTTGTGTCCCGAGGAGTTCAACAAAATCAGCCGTCTTGAGAATGCAAAAGAGATTTGGGATACTTTGGTCGAAATGCACGAAGGTACCGAGTCCGTGAAGGAATCAAAGCTAGATGTTCTTCAAGGTCAACTTGACAAGTTCAAGATGAAGGAAGGTGAAGGAGTCACTGAAATGTACTCTAGGCTTGCTCTCATCACAAATGAGATTGCCGGCTTAGGAAGCGAAGAAATGACCGACCGATTCATCATCAAGAAGATTCTCAGAGCTTTGGATGGAAAGTATGACACCGTGTGCACTTTGATCCAAATGATGCCAAACTACAAGAATCTCAAGCCTACCGAAGTCATTGGAAGAATTGTTGCTCATGAGATGACACTTAAAGATAAGGAAGAGCTTCACAACAAGTCAAGTGGTGCTTACAAAGCTACATGTGATGCTCCCACAACCTCAAGTGACAAGCTAGTTTCCAATGAAGAGATAAGCCTAATGGTGAAGAACTTCAACAAATTCTACAAGAGTAGAAGCAAGGAAAGAAGCTCAAAGTCTAGATCATATGATGAAAAGAGATCTTCTAGTCGTGATCGAAACTGCTACAATTGTGGAAGACCCGGACACTACTCAAATGAGTGTTCGGCTCCCCACAAGAGAAGAGAAGAATCTCCAAGAAGAAGAAGCTCAAGAGAAGAGTCACCTCGGAAAGAGAGAAGGAGTAGAGATGATCGTTATGAACGAAGACCCTCTCGGAGAAGCAAGGATTCGGAAAGGAAAGACAAGTCATCAAGGAGCTACACAAGAAGAAAACATCAAGCTCATGTAGGTGAATGGGTCTCCGGCTCCGACTCCGACTATCACTCCGAAAGAAGCTATCACTCCAACTCCGAATACAGTCAAGATGAAGGTGTTGCCGGTCTTGCTCTCGTGTCCTCCAACTCCAACTCCTATGACTTATTTGATTCACCAAATGAGGGAATTGGAAGATGCTTCATGGCTAAAGGCCCCAAGGTATCACACCCTGAATTTATTGACTTTGATAGTGATGAGGATGACTTGCTTGGTGAAGATGAGCTTTTACATGACAAATCTAGTGAGCCTAGTAATGATGAACATGCTAGTAGTCTTTATAGTCGAGAAGAGTCGAATGACAATGCTATGAAGGATATTGAGCGTTTAACTAAAGAACTAAACACTCTTAAGTTAGCTCATGAAACAACTCAAGAAGATCATAGAGAGCTCCTAAGATCTCATGAGAAGCTACGCTTCGAGAAGCTCAATCTAGAGCAAGAACATGAGTTTCTAAAAGCAATCAATGACGATCTTCGAAAGAAGAGTTCTTCATATCTTGCCAAACGACTTCTCTTGTCTAATTTCTTGCCACCTATTAAAACTAAGCATGACAAGCATAAGAAAAATTCTTCATCTAGTAGTAACAATAACCATGCTAAATCTAATATTGTTGCTTCTAGTAGTTCTCTTGATTCCACTAACAATGTTTCAAGCCAAGTTACACTTGAGCAAGAAAATAGTTTATTGAAAGGGATTATAGAGAAAGGTGTCTACAAGAGCCTTGCCGGAAGCAAGAACTTTGAGGAAATTGTTCGCAAGCAAGGAAGGCACCGGAAGAATCAAGGAATTGGTTTTGAGCGAAAGTTCAACGCCGAGGGTGTTGAATGGGAAGAAGGTCAATATCCCACTCCAAAGTTTGTTTCTCAAAAGGAGAAGTATGATCCTACTTCTTCCAATGTGGAACAAGCTCAAGATGACCTTCCACCACAAGACCACAAGCTAAAAGGCAAGGACAAGCTTCAAGAGGAGATTGATGCATTTATTGAAGCACCTAAAGCCATGGTCAAGTGGGTTCCCAAGGAAACGTCAAGTTCTACTTCGTCAAGCTCAACTACAACCCCAAGGATTCCCATCAAGATGATGTGGATCCCGAAGAAGAAGAACTAGAGAGTTCTTGAGGGTGACTCCGCCAACATACTTCACTCACATTCATTTTGGCAAGAACTTGTGCAATCAACTTCCACATCTTGCACTAGTTCATGGAGTCACAAACCCTCTTGTTGGTAAGTCAAGGGACAAGGTAATCATTGCTTTCATGGACATCATCTATTGTGTACTTCAATCTATGTCCATGGATATCCTTGTTTGTTCCTTGTGGGACTAACCCATGTAGGTATTGAAAGTGCCCGAATCCAAAGGATTGCTCCCAACTCTTGATGATCTTCATCAACATTGAGCATCCACATCTTCAACATCTACATGAAGTCTTCTACGACAACCCAAGGTTAGTTTGACCCTTTAAAAGGGGTTCTCACATCTAGGGGGAGCTTTGCTCTAAAGAATTGAGCTAAAGCATCTTCAAATGATGTGAACACATTAATGCTTTATGTAAAAGTGGTAACCCCACTTGTGCTTAAACGATGAGTATGACCTATGATCAAATGTTCTCATTTGACTCCTAAGTCAATATACTCATATAAAGATGACCTAGTCATCGACAAATTGTGTGCTAGTTGCTAGAGTTTTGTTTGTGCAAGTTTGACACATATTTCATTTGCTATCTTATTGTGTGAGCATGTTGGATGCATGATTTTATCCATTTGAGGACATCCATTTGTTGCTTTGGTCTTTTTGATTTTCTTTTTGACCAAATGGATGGACAAGAATGCCTAAGTTCCTCCCCTAGCTATCTATGCTTTCTTGTCTCAAATTCTATTCATGCTTATATCACAAACTTTGAACAAGTCTTTTTCGGACACACCGAGTGAGGAGCACTCGGAGCCACCGATCCGTCAAGGGCTAAATTTCCAAAACCTTCTAAGTATTTTCGGTCAGACCAACCAACTCAAACTCGGACAGACCGAAAGCACTTGGATTGATCTAGGTTTTCACCTCGGTGAAACCGATTTGTAATTTTCGGCGTGACCGAAGTGTGTAACTGCTTGCAGTTATCCATCTCGGTGCCACCGAGTTTTACAACTCGGTCCCACCGACAGCAAAAGGGTATATATATCTGAGGGCAGCGCGCGTTGATTCCTTCTTCAAAACGCCTCGCCCCCAAACCCCTTGCTGCCGTCGCCGTGGTCTCTGGATCGTCTCCGTCGTCGCCTGTGCGCCCTCGCCGCGGGTCTCCGTCGCCGTCAACGGTCATTCACTCCGCGCCGTTGCCGCCGTAGAGGAACTCCACCAAGTTAGGGTGAGTTTCGATCCCTCTCGTGCTTCAACCTCCGATTCTATGCACGATTGGTTTGCCTAGCTTCTTGCCACGTTTGAGATCTTCCTATCCAGCAGATTAGTTCTTAGAACGAAATTCGAGTACAAGTTTTAGGGTTAGGTTTCCGCCGAACACATCTCGGTGAGACCGATTCTACATTCTCGGTATGACCGATTTGGCCTCTGGCCATTGCACTGCACTTTTCGGTCCAACCGAGTTGTGCAAATCGGTGTGACCGAAATGAGGATTTAGTGAAACCCTAGTGTTCTCGGCAAGACCGAAACCCATTTCGGTCCAACCGAAAGTGGTGTGAATGGTACTGTTTAGACACTTCGGATTCACCGAATTTTAGCCTCGGTCTGACCGAAATGCATTCTGAGAAAACCTAAAACTGAAATTTGAACTCTTTCTTTTTGCAAAATCTTCTACAGTTTGTGATAACTCTTCTATTCTGCCTACACCTAATCTATTCACAGGTTGTCAGCCATGTCAGATGCCAGTGACAGCCAGAACAGGTCTGAATCACCAATTGCTGAGATTCCAGAGGCAGGCACTAGTCCTGAGGCCAGCAGCTTTTCAGATGATGGTGAAAGGAGCACACCAAGTGGTTTGCCTCCTGCTGCCACCAGGGCCAGGAAGAAGAAGAATTCTGATGAAGAAGATTCTGATTTCATAGCTGAGGAAGAGATCTCCTCTAAGCCAAAGAGGAAAGTGGTTTCCAAAGAGCATCAAGGGCAACAAACCAAGAAAGGCACAAGCAAAGTGAAGAAGTCCACTGTTGCTAAGAAGCTAAGCATGGAAGAGGAAACTTCGAGCAAAGTGAAGAAAACTTCCAAGAGGAAGAGAATTGGGCATGATGAAGCAGCAGATGATGATGATTCTGATGAGGAAGCACCCCAGCCTCCTCAGAAGCCTAAGTTGATGGGAGATGCCATCAGGGCAGGAGCACCTTCAAAGTCTAAGCCATCTGCTCCAGCAAAGGCAGCTCAAGCCAAGCCTGCTGCCAAGCCCAAGAAAACTGTCAGGAACATCCCAGCTTCAGAGAAGAAGAAAGACAATGTGCCACCAGCTGAGTCAGATGATGAGGCACCTGTACTGCTGAAACTCCGTCAGAAATTGCCAATTCACAATGATGCTCATCCTCGAGCTGAAAACATGAAGGAAAGAAAGGATAAAGGTCTCAGGCTATGGAGACAAGCTGATCCATATGCTGTGAGGAGAAGAACTGCTGTAGATCCAAGGTTCCACACCAGAGAGCAGCAGGACTTCTATGAGACTGTGCTTATGGACAAGAAGCCCATTGTTGCAGACACTCGCTATGTTGACTGGGCATATATTGATAGTGAAGAGCACAGAGACTTCTTTCCACATGTGCATGAGAGCTTCACTGCATGTGGTGTTGCTGAGTTTGTTGGTCAGAAGCTGACAGATTGGAATGATGAGATGATCATGCAATTCTATGCCACTGCTCATTTCTATCCAGATGGTAAAATCACATGGATGACTGAAGACCAGAGATTCTCTTCTACTGTTGAAGAATGGGCAGCACTGCTGAATGCTCCAGTACCAAGAGAAGATGATGTTGATGTCTATGGTATTCCTAAGAAAAACCATGAGTCTATGAAGAACATGTACAATGAAGTACCAGCTAAGGATGTAGAGATCTGGAAGCTCGGCTCAGTGTATCACCTCCAGGCAGGTCTACCTACCACTAACACAATTCTGAGGCATACCTTGATGCCCAAGTCTGGAGATCATCGCATGATAAGAGGCTATTCTATCAACATGCTGCATATACTTGATCAGAAGGCACCTTTCAAGGTGATGGACCTGATAGTTGAGACTATCAAGAGGACTGCAGCAGACCAGAAGAGGTCATGTGGATTTGCCCCGCACATTCAGATGCTTATCAATGCCAAGTTTGGCACGGGCACCTACTTGTTGGAAAGACCACACTTGCCACTGCAGCCTGAGCATGAGGACAATGAAGTTGTGATGGATGAGGATGACCCAACGTCTGTTGAAGGTCAAGCAAAGTCTGAAGCTGCCAAGAAAGCTAAAGCTGAGAAGGAAGCAGCAGCAGCAGCAGCTAAACCCAAGAGTGTTGGAGAGCAGCTCCTTGAAGCTACCCAGAGGATTGAACAACGCCTGGCCAGCATTGTGCAGTCTCAGGAGAGTCTTGAGAGGATTGTTGAAGACAAGTTCCATGCTCTGGATGTCAAGCTGACTGAAGTGCAAGTCACTGTCAACAAGCTTGAGGCAGATATCGAGGAAGCCAAGAAGGAGAAGGAAGAGCTCATGCGTGAGATGCAGGATGACCTAGTCCAGGATGATTATGAACAGCCTGCTCCGGTTCCCACAAGACCCAGATCAGCTGCTATTCCAGTGACAGACACCAGGACTACAGCCTCAGCACCTCCCACAGCTCCATCAGTTCCAGCTCCAGCTCTAGTGACCGCTCCTCCAGCTCCACAGACATCAGCTGAAGCCTTTGCAGATGCAGCCATCTCAACTCCATCAACCCAGACAGGAGCCGCCAGCAGAGTCCCCAGTGACGTTTAGCTCTATACCTTTCGAACTTTTTGGTAACTTGTTGCCAAAGGGGGAGAAATTGTATAGATCATAGGACTTCGAGAGAGAGAGTGCTTTGTCTTTGCGCTTTTGCTCTTTCGTTTATTTGCGGTCTTTTTGAGATACTTTTGAGATTTTCGAGACATTCTGTGTGTTTGATACTACGTTTGCTCTACTTTGATGAGTGCTTGGTCGTACTATGCCTTAATGTGTGCTTAATGCTTATCATATGCTATTCATATCTTGTATGACCATTTACTCATGTCTTGGTGATTGGGTGCATGCTATTCATTCTTATCATTTTGTGCGCTCCACCAAGATGTATGTGACATGGAAGAGTGACCCATGATCCTAATCGATTGTGCATTTGCATTCAAACGCAAATCTTAAATAATGCACAAATTTAGGGGAGCTCTTGCTTATCACATACTTCTCAAAGCGACGATATTATTCATTGATTATATCCTTTGTCGAAGCTTTGATCTATATGTTGTCATCAATTACCAAAAAGGGGGAGATTGAAAGTGCAACTAATCCCCGGGTGGTTTTGGTAATTAATAACAACATATATATCATTGAACTAATAGTTTCTTGAGAATCATTTCAGAAAGTTCAGTGATATGGGTATGGCAATGACTGAAGAAGTGGACCCCTCAAAATGCTAAGGCAAGCATTGGCAAAAGCTCAAGACTCCATTTTTGGTTTAGTGATCCAAGATCACATTGAGTCTATAGGAAAGCCAATACTATTAAAAGGGGATGAGGTTATGTTAATGATCTGGTTGCTCAAAGTGCTTAGTGATATATCTCCTAAACTATCAGCACCTCTCACTTCAAACATACACTCATAAGTAATCTCGGTCCCACCGATTCCATAAACTTAGTCACACAAAGATGAACCACCTCAGCCATATAGCCAAACCCTAGAAATTTCGGATTTTCCGATTCTGAACTCGGTCTCACCGAAACTAGTGTTGCCAAGCTTCTGTAACCTTCTGTCATCAAATCGGTGTCACCGAGATGATAAAGTCGGTCCCACCGAGATTGGCAAACCCTAGTCTTTGGAAGAATCGGACTCACCGAGATTGTATTTTCGGTCCCACCGAAAATCCCAACGTTCACAAGATTTGAACTTTCGGTCTCACCGAGTTGTCAACTTCGGTCTGACCGAGATTGGTCAAATGTGTAACGGTTGGATTTTGTGTGGAGGCTATAAATACCCCTCCACCTCCTCTTCATTCGTGGAGAGAGCCATCAGAAAGAACTACCACTCCTACCTTACATTTCTGAGAAGAAAACTACCTACCCTTGTGTTGAGATCAAGTTACTCCACTCCCACCATATGAAACTTGATTTCTAGCCTTCCCAAGTTGCTTTCCACTCAATCCTTTCTTCCACCACAGCCAAATCAGTGAGGAGAGTTGAGTGTTGGGGAGATTATCATTTGAAGCACAAGAGCAAGGAGTTCATCATCACCAACACCATCTATTACCTTTTGGAGGGTGGTGCCTCCTAGATTGGTTAGGTGTCGCTTGGGAGCCTCCGTCAAGATGTGGAGTTGAACCAAGAAGTTTGTAAGGGCAAGGAGATCGCCTACTTCGTGAAGATCTACCCCGAGNTGAAAGTGCAACTAATCCCCGGGTGGTTTTGGTAATTAATAACAACATATATATCATTGAACTAATAGTTACTTGAGAATCATTTCAGAGAGTTCAGTGATATGGGTATGGCAAGGACTGAAGAAGTGGACCCCTCAAAATGCTAAGGCAAGCATTGGCAAAAGCTCAAGACTCCATTTTTGGTTTAGTGATCCAAGATCACATTGAGTCCATAGGAAAGCCAATACTATTAAAAGGGGATGAGGTTATGATGATGATCTGGTTGCTCAAAGTGCTTAGTGATACATCTCCTAAACTATCAGCAACTTTCACTGCCATATACACTCATAAGTAATCTCGGTCCCACCGATATTCCAAACTCAGTCACACCGAGATGAACCACCTCAGCCACAAAGCCAAACCCTAGAAAACTCGGATTTTCCGATTCTGAACTCGGTCTCACCGAAACTTGAGTTGCCAAGCTTCTGTAACCTTCTGTCATCAAATCGGTGTCACCGAGATGATGAAGTCGGTCCCACCGAGATTGGCAAGCTCTTGTCTTTGCACGAATCGGACAAACCGAGATTGTATTTTCGGTCCCACCGAAAATCCCAACGTTCACATTATTTGAACTTTCGGTCTCACCGAGTTGTCAACTTCGGTCCCACCGAGATTGGTCAAATGTGTGTAACGGTTGGATTTTGTGTGGAGGCTATAAATACCCCTCCACCTCCTCTTCATTCGTGGAGAGAGCCATCAGAAAGAACTACCACTCCTACCTTACATTTCTGAGAAGAGAACTACCTACCCTTGTGTTGAGATCAAGTTGCTCCACTCCCACCATATGAAACTTGATTTCTAGCCTTCCCAAGTTGCTTTCCACTCAATCCTTTCTTCCACCACAGCCAAATCAGTGAGGAGAGTTGAGTGTTGGGGAGATTATCATTTGAAGCACAAGAGCAAGGAGTTCATCATCATCAACACCATCTATTACCTTTTGGAGGGTGGTGCCTCCTAGATTGGTTAGGTGTCGCTTGGGAGCCTCCGTCAAGATGTGGAGTTGAACCAAGAAGTTTGTAAGGGCAAGGAGATCGCCTACTTCGTGAAGATCTACCCCGAGTAAGGCTAGTCCTCCGTGGGCGTATGCCATGATGGCATAGACAAGGTTGCTTCTTCGTGGACCCTTCGTGGGTGGAGCCCTCCGTGGACTCTCGCAGCCGTTACCCTCCGTGGGTTGAAGTCTCCATCAACGTGGATTGACGATAGCACCACCTATCGGAACCACGAGAAAAATCTCCGTGTCTCCAAATTGCGTTTGCTCTTCTCCACCTCTCTTTACTACATGTGCAATTTACTTTCCGCTGCTTATACTCTAGAATTGCATGTGTAGGGTGATACTTGACTTGATCATCATTGTGAACTTGCCAAAAACTTGTCTTAATCAAAAGGCTGAATTTTTATATTGTCAAGTAGTCTAATCACCCCCCCTCTAGACATACTTTCGATCCTACAATTGTTTTAACATTATTCATTCATTTTGTACAACTTTTATGCATATGGTTGATCACAAAGGTTCATCACATCATGTAGTTCATTCCTTCAAATAGCATATGAGTTCATTCCTTCAATAAGCATATCAAGATTTTTCTTAACATGAACTAGGAAACATATATATTCATCACAAAGGTTCATATGGGTGAGATGTATCACAAAGGTTCATTACATCCAAAAAGGCCTATGAGTTCAATCATTCAATAAGCATATGAAGATTTTTTGTAACATGAACATGAACTAGGGTTCATCATGTGGTTCAAAAATAAGTAAATACATATCAAGATGCATTCACCAAGGTTCATCACATCCAGAAAAACCTATGAGTTCAATCATTTAATAAGCATATCAAGATTTTTTTTTAACATGAACATGAACTAAGGTTCATCATGTAGTTAAAAAAAGAGTTACATATCAAGATTCATCACAAAGGTTCAAATGGTTGATACATATCAATATTCATCACATCAAAACAACCCTATGAGTTCATTCCTTCAATAAGCATCATATCAAGAATATTTTTAACATGAACTAGGGTGGGCTTGAATCAAATAATGCATCGAATCGGAAGCTATTTGAGAAAAACTAATTGGATGGATCGAAGGAGCTTACTTTACTCTTTCGGAGCCATCTCGATCCACTAAAATGACGAAGAAACCAGAGAGATCCGAGAGAGAGAGAGAGAGAGAGAGAGAGAGAGAGAGAGAGAGAGAGGGTGGCGAGGTGGGAAGAGATGGAAGGGGGAGGGCGAACTGTCACCGGTTATATGTGCCCCGACCCTACCGCCAGATTGTTTGGCGGTAGGGTCTCACGCCTTACCGCCGGACCCTGTGGCGGTAGGGTCGACCAGAGCTCACGGCGGCCGTCAGTTAGCTGCTGACATGGATAAGTCAGCTACCGCTGCGGGTTCTGGCGGTAGNTTTTTTTAACATGAACATGAACTAAGGTTCATCATGTAGTTAAAAAAAGAGTTACATATCAAGATTCATCACAAAGGTTCAAATGGTTGATACATATCAATATTCATCACATCAAAACAACCCTATGAGTTCATTCCTTCAATAAGCATCATATCAAGAATATTTTTAACATGAACTAGGGTGGGCTTGAATCAAATAATGCATCGAATCGGAAGCTATTTGAGAAAAACTAATTGGATGGATCGAAGGAGCTTACTTTACTCTTTCGGAGCCATCTCGATCCACTAAAATGACGAAGAAACCAGAGAGATCCGAGAGAGAGAGAGAGAGAGAGAGAGAGAGAGAGAGAGAGAGAGAGGGTGGCGAGGTGGGAAGAGATGGAAGGGGGAGGGCGAACTGTCACCGGTTATATGTGCCCCGACCCTACCGCCAGATTGTTTGGCGGTAGGGTCTCACGCCTTACCGCCGGACCCTGTGGCGGTAGGGTCGACCAGAGCTCACGGCGGCCGTCAGTTAGCTGCTGACATGGATAAGTCAGCTACCGCTGCGGGTTCTGGCGGTAGGCTATGCATACCTACCGCCGAGCTATGTCCAATAATTCCCGAACGTTCGGATTTTAAGCATTTCGTCCCGAACGTTTTTACATGACAACTTTAGCTTATAGGGAATGGCAACTTCGTCCTTTTTCTTTTTTTGTCAGAAAATTGCCATGTTTCCCCGATCTCATGCAAACTAAACTTGCCATCTAAACCCGTTCGGGTTGCCATGCTTAACTTCTGAACGTTCGGGAGTTATCATTACCGTAAAACATCCACCCGGGCCTCTTATTTTCGTGTTGGCCCGAGGCAATGGACCGAAAAAGCTGCTCCAAACCATGCGTATCGGTATGGGACCCTTTTTTTTTGAGCATCAGTACAGACACAAGCGCTCATATACACGCGCATACACTCATCCCTATGAACGCACACACGCATCCCTACCCCTATGAGCACCTCCGAGAGACTGAGCCGGCATATCATCTTGAGATTTACGAAGTCACCGTTGGCGCCTCGTCATCGACGGGAACGTCTCCTCCCACTGAAAGCGCATCGCCGGAAATCCTGAAATAAATCCAGGAATAATGCGAGCACCAAGATTTGAACCCTGGTGGGTTGGGGATACCACTGTCCACCTAACCAACTCAACCACAGGTTGATTCGCCGGTATGGGACCCTTGTGGGGTTGATCTGTGCACAATTTGGACATGCACAAGAACTGTAACTAGTGCTCATCTTTCAAGCATTTAAAAATCACTAGACTGGACCCATGTGAGCTGATTTCCTGTGATTTTTGATATCCTCTGTTCCGAACGACACTTCTGCGTACAGTACAACGTTTTTTAACTGTGTTTTTTACCTCTATTCCTTTCCAGTTCCTGCGTTTTCCCCCAATCCTACGTTTTTCTTCCCTTTATTCCGAACAGGCCCTAAGTACTCAAAGCAAAAATCTTGCGATGAGGTAACAAGTTTATCTCTAGTACGTGCAAGATAGGTAATTCACCATGAATACTGTATATAACAATTGAAAGTATTTCCTCCTATCCATATTACTTGTCACAGTTTTACATAGTTCAATTTTAGTACATAGTTATGCTAAATAAAACCTATTGAGAATTTGCTAAGGAGGCCTTTGTATACAAATCAAACCTGTTTTTCAGAGATGAAATCAAACCTTTTTTTTTACCCCGCAAAAAAAAAACAAACCTTTTTACCCTTGCAAAAAAAAAACGTTTTTAAACCTCGCTTTACAGGAGGAGATGATGAGATGGGTCACATCGCATCACTTGTCGCTCTCATCGCTACCCTTGTCAAATTTGAGCCAAAAAGTTAAAGAGCACCCACCAACGCCTTTGCGAAAACGGCCAAAGGCTTCTCCGCCCCCGCGTTCGTTCACAGTCGCAACCCGCCCCCCTCCCCTTTCCCCGGAACTTCTCCGAGCCCAAGCAGAGCCGGGGGCGGCCATGCCTGAATTTGTGTACGCCAACCTGTCTTGCATTCCGAATCTCGATTGCGCCTCCGCCCCGCCGCCGCGCCCTTTCTGCGCCTCCGCTGCGGCGTACCTTGCCCTCCACCTCGCCGCGCCGGTGGCCGTCGTCGTCGTCGTCTGGTGGCTCTGGAGGAACCTCCTGCTTCTGCCTCTGCCTCTGCCTCTGGAGGGGTTCGCGGGCGGTGGAGACGGCCTCCGCCTCCTGGACCAGCAGCCGCCCCGCACCCACACCATGGTGGACGCGGACGGTGTCGCAGTCGCCGCCGCAGCCGCCCGCGGCTTCTTCCAACAGGAAGCGCCAACCCGTCCAATCCTCCTCCGTCGCAGGGCTCCCCACGCTGGTGCCGACGGGTACTTCCGGTACCCGCAAATCCACTACCTCGAAGCAGTTCCTCAAGCCCGCCTCATCGACCCCGAATCCATGGAGGAGATGACGCGGGGGCGGCGTCACGCCGTCGGCATGCTCAGGCAAGCCGCGATCCACTACGACGACCCCATCCGCAGGTGTTGCAGCACTCTACCAATTTCTCACCCATCTCTTTCTTTCTTTCTTTCTTTCTTTCTTTCTTTCTTGTTTCAGTCTACGATTTTTTTTCCCACGGAAATATCATTCTGTACGATGTCTCTGTTAGAACACTCTGTCTGTCCCTGTTGCTCTGTCATGTTCAGTTAGGAAACATTTTCGATTCTCTTCAAATTTTCATTGCGAGGGCTAACAATAATGTTGCTGATGCGTTGCTGTCTTCATTCACTGCTCTCTGAAACGTTCAGCATAGTAATTTTTCCAATGGGATTCAACGAACAGTGGGTTTCCATTTTAATACCACTTCCAAGTTTTGGATTCTTGTTTTTTTCCATAAAAAGGGAAACACATACACCACTTCCATGTTTCATGCTCGACATACGCCTGCCATGTACTCCCTCTGTTCCAAAATAGATGACCCAATTTTATACTAAACTTAGTACAAAGTTGAGTCATCTATTTTGGAACGGAGGGAGTAGCATATTATGCCCTGCTTTCCTGCCAATTGCTACACTACTTTTACATGTTAAATCTTGCAGTAATGGCATTTCTTGCACAATATATAATCCGCGCGGATACTATTGCAGGCACCTAAATTAGCGCACATATCTGGTTCATATAATCTTATAAAATAACAGACATCTGCAAGGAAGGAGAACTGTATGCTGGCAATATGGAATTTCTCTTCACATTTAAAAACGATCGAGTTAATTGACTTGTTTCAGTAATTGACCAAGTAACTTCTGACTGAGTGACTACAACAAATTATACTCTTTACCATTATGTTTAAAATCATGGGGATGGGGTTGCCTTTGTTTCAGTTATTTTTCCAGCGGTTTCTACCACAGTGAATGCTTCTGTTGGAACACATCTGCTAATGTATCCTATTATGTTTGAATTTAGATTGTCTGGTTTGTTGTGATTTATCATGTAATATGTTGTTGAATTGATGCTATTTT
>LR880967.1:14414051-14426508 GCA_904067115.1 Aegilops sharonensis
TTTTTTTACAATTTTTGCGGAGCTTTCTGGAAGTTTCTATGCACTTTGAAGTAGATTATGATGTTTGAATCTTTTCCATGAAACAGATTGTCCAATCTCGATGGAAACCCATCAGTTTTCCAGGGAGATCCTTGTGTGTTGGCCACAGAATCAACTGATATTGTTATCAAGCTAAAAATTGCTACTGCACTTGTCTGTTTCATATGGCGAGAATTGAATGGGCACAGTCAGCAATTATGTCAAGAAGTAAAAGAAGAGTGCTTTTCATTGGTTGCTGGGCAATCTGTTGAGAAGCTCCTTGAGGTAGCACATTCATTCAGCGAGGCAAGCTGGTGCGCTTGCCATGTTAAGGAAGTGCTGACTACCGTTGACGCACTCGTTGATGTCCTGTACAATTTACAGGGCTTACCTTTGAACAGATCTGGTGAGATTGCTGTTATATCGTGTAAGATGGTGATTAATTTAGGCGGAGTACTTGATCAGGCTGCAAGTAGCATCGATAACAGTGAAGAATCTACCATTCATCCAGCAACTGTTGTTTTCAATCAAGTCCTGGAGTTCTTCGACAGCAACACAGATATGGTGCAGTTAATACTTGCCACTGGAGATTGCACCGTTGATCCTTACTCTCACGTGTTTGATTGCTGGGTATCGAAGCTGGAGGAAGATGCAAAAAAGATGTGCCAAGCTGAAAAGGACCGAGAATACATAATCCTCTTGAATAATGCATGTGATGTTTGGCAGATGATGCGCCATCCAGGAGCACCCTTTTGGAATGTAGAACTGGTGAGCAGGCTCACTTGTATGATCCAGAGATACAGAAGGGGCTACTTTGAGGAATGTTGGGTTCCACTTGTACTGTCATTACTGAAGGAAGATTACCTGAAGAACCCGCGCCGTTCATCCTTGTCTGAATTCACTCAAGGATTTATCAGTATCTGCAATCGTCAGATGACCTGGAAGGTTGTACCTAGTCTTAAGTACGAACTGCGAGACGAGATAAAGAATCTAGTAGTTACACCATACAAGGCCTTCCTGCGTGCACTGCAGGCAAATCGGAGAGGACTTTCATTGAAGCGATTGATGTCACGAAAGAGGAGTCAGAATGAGTATACTGCTGAGCAGTTGGAAAACAAGATTGGTGAATTTTTTGAAAGCTGAAAAGACAGTTAAACTATAACACCTAGTTATTTTACCTGTATATGCATCACCCTTGCATGGGTGTTTTTTGTTGTTGTTTTGTATATGTCCCATTAGGCCATAGCGGCACAGGAAGTCTATTCTCTAACAGAGACTCTGTTGAGTGTACACAACATTGCGTTGGAAGAGTTCAGTTATATAGAATTGTAACAGTACCCTACATTGAGTAAACAGAAACTCACCAGTTCTGTTTCAGCTTTCATAGCAGCACAGAAACTCACCAGTTGTGTTCAGTTTATGAGTGAGAAGTTAACATCTGACAAACACCACCTCTCCTGATGTGAATATGAATATGATAGCGTTGCTCTTCGCGAATGAACAGGGTCACTTGTTGTCCATGCAACTCGTCACCAAAACTCTCCTACAGAAGAGAACCTGGCGCCTCAACTCCGCCTCCTCTAAGCGTCGGGTCAATATTGGCAAACTCTATCCATTCTACGCCGTGAGCACCGTTTTGCCGGCCAATCGGCTCAGGTTCCCAATATGTTCAGCCCATCGTTTGGGTTTCTCCCTTTTATTTTTTTTCGTAGACCATTTCCCATTTCTTGCGCTCCTTTTTTCGGTTGTTTTTTATTTTTGTTTTCTGCTCAGTCTTTATTTACGATTTTACTTATTCAGTAAAGATACCATAAAATAACTTTTCGGTGAAGTTCTTATTTCTATTTAACTTTTTGGGTGAATATTTGAACACATTTTTCAAAATTGTATGAACATATATAGTCAGGTACGGATAACTTTTTCAAACACATAAACTCTTTTCTATCAAATTATTATTTTTCTAAAAATACATGAGCACATATATTATATACATGAACATCTTTTAAACATGAGTTGAACAATTTTTTTCAAATGTCTGAACATTTATATTAAGGTATAAGAACTTTTTCACAATATAATACATTTATTTTTCTGTTATTTAAACCACTTTTGACAACATTTTGACTTTAAATATTTTTTTCAAAATATAAAAAAATTGCATATTATAAATTTATTGGGGTTGTAGTAGCCAACCCATATAGAAGCCTTCGGAGCATTGCTTAAAACATCGAATAAGAAGCCTTCAGAGCAATGTTGTCAAATTTTTATTGGGGACGTGGGAGTTGTATGTCGCCTTATAGTGATTTCTATTACGGTTCACCTATGGAGCTGGAGTTTTTCGGCCAGCCCATACTGTAGAGGCATGAGAGTTTTTTCATGTTTTTTATCAAATTTTTCACTGTTTTGCATTCTCTCCGTGATTTCATTGATTTTTTGTTTTTATTTTTTATTCCACTTTCTTTATTTCTTTGGATTTCAAACTTTTTATTTAGTTTTATTTGTAATTATATACATTGTACAGTTCTAGTATACACCAGGAGCCTGTTTTACACACATCTAACATTTTTTAATGCATGATTAATTTTTTTTCTAAATGTATGTTTTATTTTCTATATTTTTATACACATTATAAATTTCTTGTATACATCTAAACAATATTTTTATACGTTTAACATTAGAATACATGACTAATATTTCATTTGCTAGTATCTAACTCTTACCAGGCCTGATCTTTCATTTGCTGTGAACAAAGTTTGCCAGTTTTTGCATGCACCTACCACTGTTCACCTGACAGCTGCCAAACGCATAGTCAGATATGTTAAACATACTCTAAATATAGGTCTGAATTTCATCAAGTCATCCTCTACTCTTGTCAGTGCCTTTTCTGACTCTGATTGGGCAGGCTGCCTGGATGACAGACGCTCAACAGGTGGTTTTGCAGTATTTTTTGGACCTGACCTGATATCATGGTGTGCACGCAAACAGGCTACTGTATCCAGGTCAAGTACTGAGGCAGAGTATAAAGCATTAGCAAATGCTACAGCTGAAATCATATGGGTTCAGTCTATGTTGAAAGAGCTTGGTGTGAAGAGCAAACAAGCTCCATGCTTGTGGTGTGACAACCTTGGTGCTACTTATATTTCTGCTAATCATGTGTTCCATGCAAGGACAAAGCATATAGAGATAGACTTTCATTTTGTCAGAGAGAGAGTTGCACAAAAGCAACTTGACATTCGGTTTGTGCATTCCAAATATCAGATTCCAGATGGATTCACAAAGCCCTTGCCCACAAAGAGTTTTGAAGACTTCAAGCATAATCTCAACTTGATGAAGTTGTGATTAAGGGAGGGTGTCAAACATGCTGTCACGTATATGGTATATGGTGTACCGCATCTACACTTGAACCGTACCTGGAGGTAGTTAGGATAGATAGAGATAGGTTATTTCTTTCTCTCCAAGTTCTATCTTCTCCCTGAATATCTCCCTCTCTCATGTGTAATCTAAACCATATTGTATGCTTTGTATGGGAGGTGCGCCCCACTATATTAACGTGAACCCGTCGGCCTTAACAGGCAAGACATTTCCAGCTATCACACACACTTAAGATATGGCGCTACTACAAATCAGCCGGATGATTTCTTAGAGAAATCATCCGCCTGCACAGCCATCTGATCCTTCTCGCCACAGCTGTTGGATTAGCAGTGAAAGCAACGACACACGTCGGCGCGGAAGCAGCGCTGCCCCCGATCCGCAAGCAGGAGCTGCACCCTCCCTTGTCAGCAGAGTTGGGCGTTCGGCGGCAAACACGGCAGTGCCAACACCGGCGAGAAGGTGGTCCGACGCAGCGCCGTCGGCCCATCACAGCTCCAGTCATGCTTCATTATAGCGCCAACACTGCTCCAACGTTGCGCCGACCATGCTTCATTGCAGCCTCATCGCAGGCACGTCGGTGCTCCAACGCAGCGCCCTCAGCCCCTCGCTGCTCCGGCCATGCTTCATTGCAGCCTCGTCGCCGACACGTCGGTGCTCCAACGCAGCGCCGACAGCCCGTCACAGCTCCGACCATGCTTCATTGCAACCTTGACACCGGCGCAGCGGTCCTCCAAAGCAGCACCGCCGGCCCGTCGCAGCTCCGGCCATGCTTCATTGTAGCCTCTACACCGGCATGGCGGTGCTCCAACGCAGCGCCGACAGCCCATCGCAGCTCCGACCATGCTTCATTGCAGCCTTGACACCGGCGAGGCGACGCTCCAACACAGTGACATGGGCCCGTCGCAGCTCCGGTTATGTGCAGCCGCGACACCAGCACGCGTGCTCCGACTCAGTGCCGGTGGCCCATCGCAGCTCCACCGACAAATGCCGGCGATGCTTCATTGCAGCATGAGGGGGCAGTGAACGGTGACTACTGCGGCCGTTTGGCAGAGTGGGCATCATGCGGCTGGCGGCGACACTCCCTCCCGGCTCCTAGCTATCATGGTGGTGCGCTCGCCATGGGAGCATCAGCTCTCTCCCTCTAGCCGTGAAGAACGAGGAGGAAGAGGAAAAAGAGAAACGGGTGGAGGAGGAAGACTGCGTAGGAGATAAGATTCGGGAGGGAGCCGTGCGTGGGCCTCACTAGGGACACGTGGTGCAAAGAGGAGGCGGTTTACGTGAGGGAGAAATCAACCGGATGAAACGGAACGTTTTCCCTTAGGATGCGTCTAGGGAGCAGCTGGGTGCTCCCTAGCGTTTCCTGGCAGCCACCCAGATATAGCAATTTTCTGTCCCCCTGTCCAGGATAGGAAAGTACCTGGCCCCCGCTCCCGATTCCAGCAGCCACCCATCGAGCGAGCAAATCGCCTGGTCCTTTCCCTTTGCCCGATCCCTCCCCCACCCCTGCAGGTCTTCTTTTTGCCTTTCTCCTCACCTAACCCCCAGCCCCATCTTCTTCTCTCCCAAGCAAAAAAGGACAGCACGCCCCTTCCCCTCAGCACTTCCAGATCCAAGAAAACCTTCACAGCCCTCCAATGGCGGCTCCATTGATGTTTCTTCTCTAGGCGCCTCGTTCCTGATTGCCTGGCAAAAAGGCAAAAAAGCAAGGCAGAAAGGTCAGATTTAGCTCATCTTCCAGATCCCCCTCCTCTTTCCCCACGATTTGTACAAGGCTTCAGTTGTGCAAAACATTGTGTAAAAAATATGTGATGTTAAGCATGTTTAGTCTGCTGTTTAGGCAAGTTTTAGCCCCCTGATTTGGGCAAATTTAGTCTGATGTTAAGCATGATATTTCTTCCCAGTTTTCAAAATCTATTTACAAATCTATTGCATATGAACACATTTATAAATCTGTAGGCAAGTGCTGATAGTAAATGGTGGGGACAAAAATATTAGGAAAATATAATGCCTTAAGCAAGAAAAACAACTGAGCAAAAACAGTACTTATAAGAGGATGAGAAACAACTGATCATGATCTATTTCTGATGTGTTCCGGTTCTATTAATTGCTTATAACAGTGCAAAAAAGACATTCTGTTTGGGCAAAAATAGTGCTATGATGAGGCAACTAAGTATATGTATGCACAAAACTTTGAAAACTTATGCCATGGCAAAACATGAACACTTTTGAAATTTATAAGACAATGAAATACTGACATTTCTATGGAAAAGAAGGGGAAAACAAGGCTTTTCCCCCCTATCAGATCTTTTGGGAGCATGTGGACCAAAAACAAATGGCTTATTGGAGCAACTTGCATTATATGATTAAGTCAAAAAGCATAATGATGTCAAGGCAACTCTTGAAGAAAACTAGAGAAAGATTCCTCTTGGTCATTTGTTTCCATTATTCCTTGGTTTCGATAGTGAAAAAACACTAGAAGAAATAAATGTAACTAAAATTGCAACTAAAAAACAAGAGACAGTTGCGTAGTACAATTTACCTTTGTTGTATCATATCCTTCACCATGATCCAAGAAAAGTTGGAAAGTTGCCAGGATGCAGTGGCAAAATTATTAGTATTTCATCCTGCAAAAGAAGGAAAAAGCAAACAAGAAAATCCATATACCAACAACTATCTCAGCGGCGAAACGTTACTTCAAAACATGCTGAGCATATCCAAAAACACACAAACTTGCTGTTGTAATAGATGAAACCTAAAAATGTCAACTTAAGTTCTTTCTAACACACAAACATAGGTACTGAAAGCAGAAGTAGTCTGAATATAAAAGAGCAATCATGCCCATAATTCTAACTAGTTTTTCCTAACACTAAACATGCTCTAATCTCTCTGATTTGGGAGTGAAATCCATTCTGAAGACACTTCAAAGTAGCACTTCTATGGCAGTATGCTTGCTTCCCCAAAATCAACTGTTGCCTGCGTTTAAGAAAAACAAAATAAGAAAATATATTATGAAACACAAAAAACAAAAAGCCTATGTTATGTTTATATGTACAAACATGATTCATTAATACAAAAAAACATACATATCCTAAAAAATAATATATTACCTGACATATATAGTTTGACTTGCCTGATTATATGGTTTGGGTTGCCTGATAGTGCACTTTGAATTGCCTGGTTATGTTCAATTGCTATCTTGTGAATCTGGTGTGCTTGCGTTGCTGTGTTGTTTGCTTGCCTGAGTTTAGTGTGGTACTAGCTTGCCTCAACAATATAAAAATTGCTTTAATTTTTCTGGTTGAAAAAATGCACAGGTTGAACATGATTGAGCTATTTTTGTGTGCTTGGGTAGGTGTTCTATTGGCTTGCCTGTATTTACCGTGCTACTTGCTTCCATCCCTCTGTTGACTTGCTTTACTTTTTCCCATATTCTCAATAAATAAAACAGGTTGGCAATGATTGACCTAAATGAGGAACCAGCTGAAAATAATGATGATCCTTTGTACTGTACACAACATGCTACTGGAAATGCAGAATTTGTGGCGGAATCACCTAATCCCCCTATCATCCAAAGAGTCGATGGTGCTGCTACAGAAGCAATGGAGACAGATGGGCAGTCAAGTCATGGGGGGCGTGCTCCGGGCAGTACACAAGTACCTACAGCTGTAGCAGCTGGGAGTGATGCTCATACCCTTGATGGCACAAGTGCTGCAGGTGATACCGGTGGCACTGTTGGTAATTGTTTGGGTGCTGAAAATGATGATGAAGCTTGGTCACAGCCCAAGGAGCCTTACGTGGGCATGAGGTTCGACACTTTGGAAGATGCCAAGGTGCATTACAATGCATATTCCTTGCAGATGGGTTTTTCAATCAAAATGAATAGTTCAAGGAAGGATATGAAAACTGGGGAGTTGATAAAACAACAGTTTGTTTGCAACAAGTTTCGAAAGCCTGATGTTGATGACGGAGGGGCAGAAAAGATTCCCGTGCTAGATGACATTGTTGAACAAGCAAAAGATGATAATGAAGATGAGGCTATTGTCTTTCTTGATGATGATAGTAAGGGCAAAAAGAGGAGCAAGAAACAAAAAAGAGATAAAATTGTACAAACTGGTTGCAAAGCTAAGATGATTGTGAAGGTAATAGATGGCAGATGGGAGGTGATCTACTTTGTTAGCGAGCACAACCATCCGTTGATTGACAAGCCATGTTTGACTAAGTATTTGCGATCACACCAAGGGATACCGCCAGAAGAAAGGGCCTTCCTTACTCACCTTCATAACTGCAATTTGACTAAAGGTTTTGAACCACACCCACCTCCCCCCTATCTTCCAACTTTAAGAACTTGGACATGCCTACTGGTTGTGTGTTTCTTAGCCCTTCAACAAGTTACTTGATTTTGCTTCAAACATGTCACTAATTTGCTTCAAACATATTCCTTAGTTGCTTTATAGTGACACTAAATTGCTTATAACAGTACAAAAAGAGATAAAATGCCTAATTTGTTTCTGGATGCTGGACTTGCCTAAAACTTACCTATTTCTTGCTCAATGCAACAGTTCCTACTTGCCTAGTTTTTTTATAAAATAAATTTGGTGTTGAGCCTAAACTTGCCTATGATTAGTCTCTTTGTAGCTAAAATGTACAATAGTACTTGTTTCTGGATGGGGTCAACTTGCTCACTAAAGCATAGTTACCCCCTGGTTTGTTTTGTGTATTTTGCTCATGCGTTGCCTGAGGCGTATGGTTGTAGTTGCTTGTATAGCTTCATGAATTGCCCAAGCTTTGCATTTGAGTTGCCTTGCTGAAAACAAAAAAAAGAAGCTATTTTTGGCGCTGTTTTTGTGTGGATAAAGGATTTACCACCATTGTGACTTCATGTCAACAGGTCGTATGATGCACATCATGTCAGATTTCTATGGGACAGAACTCACTGTACCTTATAGCACAAAGCACATTACAAACCTCAAGACGCTCATGAACAAGGATGATACAAAAGAAGGGGATATGATAGAGACAGTTGCTTACTTTAAAGATCAGCAGAGAGAGGATCCAGATTTTTTTACAAGATAAAATATGATGAGGAAGACAGGGTTGAGAATATTTTCTGGGTCGATGGTGCAGCAAGGAAGGCGTACGTGGAATCTTATCATGATTGTATCTCCTTTGACACAACGTATATGACTAACATGTACAACATGCCCTTTGCACCATTCATTTGGATTAACAGGCATGGGCAGTCATTCATGTTGGGCTGTGGCTTTGTTAGGCAAGAGTTGGCGTCAAGCTTTGACTGGCTATTCGAAACCTTCCTTGAGGCAATGCATAATGTAGCACCCACCAACATCATAACCGACCAAGACATCACAATGGCACAGTCAATTAAAAAGATCTTTCCTACAAGTGTACACCGCTGTTGCCGCTAGCATATTATGAAAAAGGCACAAGAAAAGCTTGGAGCATTGCTGGGGCGAAACCCTGGCTTATCCAAAGATTTCAACAACTGTGTTGACATTAGCTTGACGCCGGAAGAATTTGAGGCAGGGTGGAGTGAGCTGATGATGAAGTATGAGGCTATGACTGACTCTCACTTCGAGAATCTATACAAGTACAGAGAGACATGGGTACCCTGCTACTTCAAGCACCAATTCTTCCCTTTCTTGCAGTCAACTCAACGCAGTGAGGGGTTCAATGTTGTCCTTAAGCGATATGTGAACCCACACAAGTCCATTTTGAACTTTGTGAAGCAATATCAGAAAATCCAAACACACATACTAGTCCGGGAGGGTTCAAAAGACTACAGGACAGCACATTTACATACTGAAATGTGGTCATCTTACCCAATAGAGAAGCAGGCGTACGGATCGTATACTAGGGACTTGTACGAGAAGTTCCGTGATGAGTTTCAGTTGACTACAAGGTACAATGTGCGACCGCATGGTGAAAACTTGTATGAGGTTTACCCCAATTAAGAGTGGGTTGCCAAATATGGTTATAGGGGCTATTTTGTCACGGTAAAAGCTAGTGCTAGAGACTACAGGTGTGACTGCTGCAAGATTGAGAGGGACGGCATGCTTTGCTGCCATATCTTGAAAGTTTTCAACCAACTTGGTGTTGATGAAATCCCAGTGCAGTACATACTTAGAAGATGGACACCTATGGCAATCCCCAACGCACCCCCTGCTGTCGAAGACCAACCTGATGAGATGCCACCACAGTCGAAGAAGGAACTCAGGCATGCAAATTTGATGATGGATTTTGGTAGTCTTGCCCGGGTTGCTAGTGCATCAGATGCTGCAACGGATATTTAAAAAAAACATATGCGTGGTGCGCGTCATGAAATCAAAAATCTCAACATGTCAAAGAAGAAGAAAACGGCAGCACCAACAAGTGGGCCCTCTGGTGGTTCTCCGCCACCATTAGTTGATGGTTCTGCGCCACAACCGAGTAACTCTCAGGCAACTGGTGGCCCTGCGGTGCGTCCTGAAGGGCCTGCACAAGCCCCTTCTGGATCTAGACAATAGCAACCTACTTCTACGCCACCACTGAGTAACACTCGGGCAACTAGTGACCCAGCGGTGCGTCCTGACGAACTTGCACAAACCTCTTCTGGACCTAGGCAGCATCGATCTAGTTCTGCACCGCGGAGAAAAAAGGCACCAAAACTAGCTGGCAACTCTATGAGGGAGGATGGACACCAACAAACAGCGTTCAGGGCTGCAGTGATGCATAGTGGGGCTGTACCACTACCCAGGAGCCCTCCCGCACAAAGCTGCTGGCCTGTACAACAACTGTCGGGATATGTGCCACTAAACAGTGGAGCAGCACCGCACCTTTCAAGGGGCTCAACAATGACAAGGCATGTGCAAGCGCTAAGAGGAGCTGCGCCACAACTTTTGATGCATACGGCACTAGCAAGAGGTCCTGCGCGACCTCCTATGGGTTCTAGACCAGCAATTTGGCCTGCACCACAAACTATGGGGGCTATACATGAAGGAAATATGCCCTAGAGGCAATAATAAAGTTATTAATTATTTCCTTATTTCATGATAAATGTTTATCATTCATGCTAGAATTGTATTAACCGGAAACATGATACATGTGTGAATGCATAGACAAAACATTATGTCACTAGTATGCCTCTACTAGACTAGCTTGTTAATCAAAGATGGTTATGTTTCCTGACCATGAACAAAGAGTTGTTATTTGATCAACAAGGTCACATCATTAGTAGAATGATCTGATTGACATGACCCATTCCATTAGCTTAGCACACGATCGTTTAGTATGTTGCTACTGCTTTTATCCATGACTTATACATGTTCCTGTAACTATGAGATTATGCAACTCCCGTTTACCGGAGGAACACTTTGGGTGCTACCAAACGTCACAACGTAACTGGGTGATTATAAAGGAGTACTACAGGTGTCTCCAAAGGCAAATGTTGGGTTGGCGTATTTCGAGATTAGGTTTTGTCACTCCGATTGTCGGAGAGGTATCTCTGGGCCCTCTCGGTAATACACATCACTGAAGCCTTGCAAGCATTACAACTAATGAGTTAGCTGTGAGATGATGTATTACGGAACGAGTAAAGAGACTTGCCGGTAACGAGATTGAACTAGGTATTGGATACCGTCGATCGAATCTCGGGCAAGTAACATACCGATGACAAAGGGAACAACGTATGTTGTTATGCGGTCTGACCGATAAAGATCTTCGTAGAATATGTAGGAACCAATATGGGCATCCAGGTCCCACTGTTGGTTATTGACCGGAGACGTGTCTCGGTCATGTCTACATTGTTCTCGAACCGTAGGGTCCGCACGCTTAAGGTTTCGATGACAGTTATTATGAGTTTATGTATTTTGATGTACCGAAGAAGTTCGGAGTCCCGGATGTGATCACGGACATGACGAGGAGTCTCGGAATGGTCGAGACATAAAGATTGATATATTGGACGGCTATATTCGGACACCGAAAGGTTCCGGAAGTTTCCGGAGAAAACCGGAGTGCCGGAGGGGTTACCGGAACCCCCCGGGGAAGTATGGGCCTTAGTAGGCCAAGAGGGGAGAGAGAGGGGCCGCACCAGGAGGTGGCGCCCCTCCCCAGGGGAGTCCGAATAGGACAAGGAGGGGGGGGGGCGCGGCCCCCCTTTCCCTCTCCCTCTCCCTCTCTTTCCTTCCCCCTTCTCCCTTCCTAGTTGGACTAGGAAAGGGGAGTCCTACTCCAACTAGGAAGTGGACTCCCCCCTCCTTGGCACGCCCATAGGGGGCCGGCCGGCCTCCCCCCTCCCTCCTTTATATACGGGGGCAGGGGGGCACCCTAAGACACACAAGTTTGATCTATGGATCGTTCCTTAGCCGTGTGCGGTGCCCCCCTCCACCATATTCCACCTCGGTCACACCGTCGCGAAGCTTAGGCGAAGCCTTGCGCCGGTGAAACATCAAGATCGTCACCACACCGTCGTGCTGACGAAACTCTCCCTCGACACTCGGCTGGATCGGAGTACGAGGGACGTCATCGAGCTGTACGTGTGTCAAGAACTCGGGGGCGCCGGAGTAACGGCGCCGGGATCGGTCGGATCGCGAGGAGAACGTACGACTACTTCCTCTACGTTGTGATCGCTTCCGCTTCGGGTCTACGAGGGTACGTAGACAACACTCTCCCCTCTCGTTGCTATGCATCACCATGATCTTGCGTGTGCGTAGGAAATTTTTTGAAATTACTACGTTCCCCAACAGTGGCATCCGAGCCTAGGTTTTTATGGTTTGATGTTTTGCACGAGTAGAACACAAGTGAGTTGTGGGCGATACAAGTCATACTACCTACCAGCATGTCATACTTTGGTTCAGCGGTATTGTGAGATGAAGCGGCCCAGACCGACATTACGCGTACGCTTACGCGAGACTGGTTTCACCGCTACGAGCACTCGTTGCTTAAAGGTGACTGGTGGGTGCCTGTCTCTCTCACTTTAGTTGAACCGAGTGTGGCTACGCCCGGTCCTTGAGAAGGTTAAAACGGAGTCTATTTGACGAAGTATCGTTGTGGTTTTGATGCGTAGGTGAGA
>LR880967.1:14430229-14464389 GCA_904067115.1 Aegilops sharonensis
CGAGTAGAAGACAAGTGAGTTGTGGGCGATACAAGTCATACTACCTACCAGCATGTCATACTTTGGTTCAGCGGTATTGTGAGATGAAGCGGCCCAGACCGACATTACGCGTACGCTTACGCGAGACTGGTTTCACCGCTACGAGCACTCGTTGCTTAAAGGTGACTGGTGGGTGCCTGTCTCTCTCACTTTAGTTGAACCGAGTGTGGCTACGCCCGGTCCTTGAGAAGGTTAAAACGGAGTCTATTTGACGAAGTATCGTTGTGGTTTTGATGCGTAGGTGAGACTGGTTCTTGCTTAAGCCCGTAGCAGCCACGTAAAATTTGCAACAACAAAGTAGAGGACGTCTAACTTGTTTTTGCAGGGCATGTTGTGATGTGATATGGTCAAGACGTGATGCTATATTTTATTGTATGAGATGATCATGTTTTGTAACCGAAGTTATCGGCAACTGGCAGGAGCCATATGGTTGTCGCTTTATTGTATGCAATGCAAGCGCCCTGTAATGCTTTACTTTATCACTAAGCGGTAGCGATAGTCGTAGAAGCATAAGATTGGCGAGACGACAACGATGCTACGATGGAGATCAAGGTGTCGCGCCGGTGACGATGGTGATCATGATGGTGCTGCGGAGATGAAGATCACGAAGCACAAGATGATGATGACCATATCATATCAATTATATTGATTTGCATGTGATGTTTATCCTTTATGCATCTTATCTTGCTTTGGTTGACGGTAGCATTATAAGATGATCTCTCACTAAATTATCAAGAAGTGTTCTCCCCGAGTATGCACCGTTGCCAAAGTTCGTCGTGCCCAGACACCACGTGATGATCGGGTGTGATAAGCTCTACGTCCATCTACAACGGGTGCAAGCCAGTTTTTGCACACGCAGAATACTCGGGTTATACTTGACGAGCCTAGCATATGCAGATATGGCCTCGGAACACGGAGACCGAAAGGTCGAGCGTGAATCATATAGTAGATATGATCAACATAAGATGTTCACCATTGAAAACTACTCCATTTCACGTGATGATCGGTTATGGTTTAGTTGATTTGGATCACGTGATCACTTAGATGACTAGAGAGATGTCTTTCTAAGTGGGAGTTCTTAAGTAATATGATTAATTGAACTTAAATTTATCATGAACTTAGTACCTGATAGTATCTTGCTTGTTTATGTTTGATTGTAGATAGATGGCTCGTGCTGTTGTTCCGTTGAATTTTAATGCGTTCCTTGAGAAAGCAAAGTTGAAAGATGATGGTAGCAATTACACGGACTGGGTCCGTAACTTGAGGATTATCCTCATTGCTGCACAGAAGAGTTACGTCCTGGATGCACCGCTAGGTGCCAGGCCTGCTGCTGATGCAACTGATGACGTTAAGAACGTCTGGCAGAGCAAAGCTGATGACTACTCTATAGTTCAGTGTGCCATGCTTTACGGCTTAGAACCGGGACTTCAACGACGTTTTGAACGTCATGGAGCATATGAGATGTTCCAGGAGTTGAAGTTAATATTCCAACAGAATGCCCGGATTGAGAGATATGAAGTCTCCAATAAGTTCNGAGCAAAGCTGATGACTACTCTATAGTTCAGTGTGCCATGCTTTACGGCTTAGAACCGGGACTTCAACGACGTTTTGAACGTCATGGAGCATATGAGATGTTCCAGGAGTTGAAGTTAATATTCCAACAGAATGCCCGGATTGAGAGATATGAAGTCTCCAATAAGTTCTATAGCTGCAAGATGGAGGAGAATAGTTCTGTTAGTGAGCACATACTCAGAATGTCTGGGTACTACAATCACTTGACACAATTGGGAGTTAATCTTCCGGATGATTGTGTCATTGACAGAATTCTTCAATCACTGCCACCAAGCTACAAAGGCTTCGTGATGAACTATAATATGCAAGGGTTAGTAAAGACTATACCTGAGCTCTTCGCAATGCTAAAGGCTGCGGAGGTAGAAATCAAGAAGGAGCATCAAGTGTTGATGGTCAATAAGACCACTAGTTTCAAGAAGAAAGGCAAAGGGAAGAAGAAGGGGAACTTCAAGAAGAACAGCAAGCAAGTTGCTGCTCAGGAGAAGAAACCCAAGTCTGGACCTAAGCCTGAAACTGAGTGCTTCTACTGCAAGCAGACTGGTCACTGGAAGCGGAACTGCCCCAAGTATTTGGCGGATAAGAAGGATGGCAAGGTGAACAAAGGTATATGTGATATACACGTTATTGATGTGTACCTTACTAGAGCTCGCAGTAGCACCTGGGTATTTGATACTGGTTCTGTTGCTAATATTTGCAACTCGAAACAGGGACTACGGATTAAGCGAACACTGGCAAAGGACGAGGTGACGATGCGCGTGGGAAATGGTTCCAAAGTCGATGTGATCGCGGTCGGCACGCTACCTCTACATCTACCTTCGGGATTAGTTTTAGACCTAAATAATTGTTATTTGGTGCCTGCGTTGAGCATGAACATTATATCTGGATCTTGTTTAATGCGAGACGGTTATTCATTTAAATCAGAGAATAATGGTTGTTCTATTTATATGAGTAATATCTTTTATGGTCATGCACCCTTGAGGAGTGGTCTATTTTTGATGAATCTCGATAGTAGTGATACACATATTCATAATGTTGAAACCAAAAGATGCAGAGTTGATAATGATAGTGCAACTTATTTGTGGCACTGCCGTTTAGGTCATATCGGTATAAAGCGCATGAAGAAACTCCATACTGATGGACTTTTGGAGTCACTTGATTATGAATCACTTGGCACTTGCAAACCGTGCCTTATGGGCAAGATGACTAGAACCCCGTTCTCCGGTACTATGGAGAGAGCAACAGATTTGTTGGAAATCATACATACAGATGTATGTGGTCCGATGAATGTTGAGGCTCGTGGCGGATATCGTTATTTTCTCACATTCACAGATGACTTAAGCAGATATGGGTATATCTACTTAATGAAACATAAGTCTGAAACATTTGAAAAGTTCAAAGAATTTCAGAGTGAAGTTGAAAATCATCGTAATAAGAAAATTAAATTTCTACGATCTGATCGTGGAGGTGAATATTTGAGTTACGAGTTTGGTCTACATTTGAAACAATGCGGAATAGTTTCGCAACTCACGCCACCCGGAACACCACAGCGTAATGGTGTGTCCGAACGTCGTAATCGTACTTTACTAGATATGGTGCGATCTATGATGTCTCTTACAGATTTACCGCTATCGTTTTGGGGTTATGCACTAGAGACGGCCGCATTCACNGTTTCTACGATCTGATCGTGGAGGTGAATATTTGAGTTACGAGTTTGGTCTACATTTGAAACAATGCGGAATAGTTTCGCAACTCACGCCACCCGGAACACCACAGCGTAATGGTGTGTCCGAACGTCGTAATCGTACTTTACTAGATATGGTGCGATCTATGATGTCTCTTACAGATTTACCGCTATCGTTTTGGGGTTATGCACTAGAGACGGCCGCATTCACACTGAATAGAACACCGTCGAAATCCGTTGAGACGACACCTTATGAACTGTGGTTTAGCAAGAAACCAAAGTTGTCGTTTCTTAAAGTTTGGGGATGCGATGCTTATGTGAAAAAGCTTCAACCTGATAAGCTCGAACCCAAATCGGAGAAATGTGTCTTCATAGGATACCCAAAGGAAACAGTTGGGTACACCTTCTATCACAGATCCGAAGGCAAGACATTCGTTGCTAAGAATGGATCCTTTCTAGAGAAGGAGTTTCTCTCGAAAGAAGTGAGTGGGAGGAAAGTAGAACTTGATGAGGTAATAGTACCTTCTCCCTTACTTGAAAGTAGTTTGTCGCAGAAACCGGTTTCTGAGACACCTACACCAAGTAGTGAGGAAGTTGATGATGTTGATCATGAAACTTCAGATCAAGTTACTACAGAACCTCGTAGATCAACCAGAGTAAGATCCGCACCAGAGTGGTACGGTAATCCTGTTCTGGAAATCATGCTACTAGATCATGATGAACCTACGAACTATGAAGAAGCGATGGTGAGCCCAGATTCCGCAAAATGGCTTGAGGCCATGAAATCTGAGATGGGATCCATGTATGAAAACAAAGTATGGACTTTGGNCAGAAACCGGTTTCTGAGACACCTACACCAAGTAGTGAGGAAGTTGATGATGTTGATCATGAAACTTCAGATCAAGTTACTACAGAACCTCGTAGATCAACCAGAGTAAGATCCGCACCAGAGTGGTACGGTAATCCTGTTCTGGAAATCATGCTACTAGATCATGATGAACCTACGAACTATGAAGAAGCGATGGTGAGCCCAGATTCCGCAAAATGGCTTGAGGCCATGAAATCTGAGATGGGATCCATGTATGAAAACAAAGTATGGACTTTGGTTGACTTGCCCGAGGGTAGGCAAGCAATAGAAAACAAGTGGATCTTCAAGAAGAAGACTGACGCTGACGGTAATATTACTGTCTACAAAGCTCGACTTGTCGCAAAGGGTTTTCGGCAAGTTCAAGGGATTGACTACGATGAGACCTTCTCACTCGTAGCGATGCTTAAGTCTGTCCGAATCATGTTAGCAATTGCCGCATTTTATGATTATGAAATTTGGCAAATGGATGTAAAGACTGCATTCCTGAATGGATTTCTGGAAGACGAGTTGTATATGATGCAACCAGAAGGTTTTATCGATCCAAAGGGAGCTAACAAAGTGTGCAAGCTCCAGCGATCCATCTATGGACTGGTGCAAGCATCTCGGAGTTGGAATAAACGCTTTGATAGTGTGATCAAAGCATTTGGGTTTGTACAGACTTTTGGAGAAGCCTGTATTTACAAGAAAGTGAGTGGGAGCTCTGTAGCATTTCTGATATTATATGTAGATGACATATTGCTGATCGGAAATGATATAGAATTTCTGGATAGCATAAAGGGGTACTTGAATAAGAGTTTTTCAATGAAAGACCTCGGTGAAGCTGCTTACATATTGGGCATTAAGATCTATAGAGATAGATCAAGACGCTTAATTGGACTTTCACAAAGCACATACCTTGACAAAATTTTGAAGAAGTTCAAAATGGATCAAGCAAAGAAAGGGTTCTTGCCTGTGTTACAAGGTGTGAAGTTGAGTAAGACTCAATGCCCGACCAATGCAGAAGATAGAGAGAAAATGAAAGATGTTCCCTATGCTTCAGCCATAGGCTCTATCATGTATGCAATGCTGTGTACCAGACCTGATGTGTGCCTTGCTATAAGCCTAGCAGGGAGGTACCAAAGTAATCCAGGAGTGGATCACTGGACAGCGGTCAAGAACATCCTGAAATACCTGAAAAGGACTAAGGATATGTTTCTCGTATATGGAGGTGACAAAGAGCTCATCGTAAACGGTTACGTTGATGCAAGCTTTGACACTGATCCGGACGATTCTAAATCGCAGACCGGATACGTATTTACACTAAACGGAGGAGCTGTCAGTTGGTGCAGTTCTAAACAAAGCGTCGTAGCGGGATCTACATGTGAAGCGGAGTACATAGCAGCTTCGGAAGCAGCTAATGAAGGAGTCTGGATGAAGGAGTTCATATCCGATCTAGGTGTCATACCTAGTGCATCGGGTCCAATGAAAATCTTCTGTGACAATACTGGAGCAATTGCCTTAGCGAAGGAATCCAGATTTCACAAGAGGACCAAACACATCAAGAGACGCTTCAATTCCATCCGGGACTTAGTCCAGGTGGGAGACATAGAGATTTGCAAGATACATACGGATCTGAATGTTGCAGACCCGTTGACTAAGCCTCTTCCACGAGCAAAACATGATCAGCACCAAGACTCCATGGGTGTTAGGATCATTACTATGTAATCTAGATTATTGACTCTAGTGCAAGTGGGAGACTGAAGGAAATATGCCCTAGAGGCAATAATAAAGTTATTAATTATTTCCTTATTTCATGATAAATGTTTATCATTCATGCTAGAATTGTATTAACCGGAAACATGATACATGTGTGAATGCATAGACAAAACATTATGTCACTAGTATGCCTCTACTAGACTAGCTTGTTAATCAAAGATGGTTATGTTTCCTGACCATGAACAAAGAGTTGTTATTTGATCAACAAGGTCACATCATTAGTAGAATGATCTGATTGACATGACCCATTCCATTAGCTTAGCACACGATCGTTTAGTATGTTGCTACTGCTTTTATCCATGACTTATACATGTTCCTGTAACTATGAGATTATGCAACTCCCGTTTACCGGAGGAACACTTTGGGTGCTACCAAACGTCACAACGTAACTGGGTGATTATAAAGGAGTACTACAGGTGTCTCCAAAGGCAAATGTTGGGTTGGCGTATTTCGAGATTAGGTTTTGTCACTCCGATTGTCGGAGAGGTATCTCTGGGCCCTCTCGGTAATACACATCACTGAAGCCTTGCAAGCATTACAACTAATGAGTTAGCTGTGAGATGATGTATTACGGAACGAGTAAAGAGACTTGCCGGTAACGAGATTGAACTAGGTATTGGATACCGACGATCGAATCTCGGGCAAGTAACATACTGATGACAAAGGGAACAACGTATGTTGTTATGCGGTCTGACCGATAAAGATCTTCGTAGAATATGTAGGAACCAATATGGGCATGCAGGTCCCGCTGTTGGTTATTGACCGGAGACGTGTCTCGGTCATGTCTACATTGTTCTCGAACCGTAGGGTCCGCACGCTTAAGGTTTCGATGACAGTTATTATGAGTTTATGTATTTTGATGTACCGAAGAAGTTCGGAGTCCCGGATGTGATCACGGACATGACGAGGAGTCTCGGAATGGTCGAGACATAAAGATTGATATATTGGACGGCTATATTCGGACACCGGAAAGGTTCCGGAAGTTTCCGGAGAAAACCGGAGTGCCGGAGGGGTTACCGGAACCCCCCGGGGAAGTATGGGCCTTAGTAGGCCAAGAGGGGAGAGAGAGGGGCCGCACCAGGAGGTGGCGCCCCCCCCCAGGGGAGTCCGAATAGGACAAGGAGGGGGGGGGCGCGGCCCCCCTTTCCCTCTCCCTCTCCCTCTCTTTCCTTCCCCCTTCTCCCTTCCTAGTTGGACTAGGAAAGGGGAGTCCTACTCCAACTAGGAAGTGGACTCCCCCCTCCTTGGCACGCCCATAGGGGGCCGGCCGGCCTCCCCCCTCCCTCCTTTATATACGGGGGCAGGGGGCACCCTAAGACACACAAGTTTGATCTACGGATCGTTCCTTAGCCGTGTGCGGTGCCCCCCTCCACCATATTCCACCTTGGTCACACCGTCGCGAAGCTTAGGCGAAGCCTTGCGCCGGTGAAACATCAAGATCGTCACCACGCCGTCGTGCTGACGAAACTCTCCCTCGACACTCGGCTGGATCGGAGTACGAGGGACGTCATCGAGCTGTACGTGTGTCAAGAACTCGGGGGCGCCGGAGTAACGGCGCCGGGATCGGTCGGATCGCGAGGAGAACGTACGACTACTTCCTCTACGTTGTGATCGCTTCCGCTTCGGGTCTACGAGGGTACGTAGACAACACTCTCCCCTCTCGTTGCTATGCATCACCATGATCTTGCGTGTGCGTAGGAAATTTTTTGAAATTACTACGTTCCCCAACAATACAACCACCGCGGGGGCCTGCCGCGGCAAACACAACCTATGTGGCTATTCCTGGACTGGCACCATCGCCTGCATCATCAGCAACAGTGGATGGCAGGTATGGACAACACCCAGGTTCTTCAACTACACAAGAAGAAAATGCCAATGCAATTCCATCTCCTATTGTGCAAGCTCCTGGTGGACATGCGCACCAGCCGCTCAGTATGGCATCTCTACATGCAGCTGTTGCGGCCGCACAAGGTACTACGATGGTTGAACCACAGTTTGGAAGACCTACTACCACACTTGGCCCTGTAATTCCTAGAGACCCTCCAAAATCAACAACAAAAGGGAGGGCAAAGTCAAAAAGAATTCAATCAGCACTTGAGCTGCATCCGAAGAGAAAGAACAAGTGCAGCTATTGTGGTTCTGTTAACCACAATGGTGGAAGCTGCCCGACCAGATTGGTGTAATGGTCAAACAGTGACCAGATGGCTGAAAAGATGTGTCGAATGGAATTGACAAATTAAACTATTTGTGGGTCTGTATGTTTGAACATCCTAAACTATTATTTTCTGGTTTACAGTTTCTTGTGGCTAACTTGCCTCACACTGGAGTTTGAGTTGCCTGGTTATAAGTTTTGAGTTGCCTGTTGTGTGCTTTGAATTGCCCCGCAGACACCCTTGATCTCCCCATAATGGTCGAAAAACTTACATACATAAGATTCTGCAATGCTAAAAATGCAACAATTCCCTGGTTATGTAATGATCATATTATTTGTCTTTTATGGGTTATTCTGAATAACTTGCCTCGCGGTAAAGCTTAAATTGTCTGTTTATGCAATTGAGTTGCCTGCTCCAAGTTCTTATGCAGGCAACTCCCCCCTCGGCGCTCCAAAAGTTCACAAAAAAGCAAAGAAAACAACACATGCATTGACATGGATGTAGTGTGCGTGAGGGGAGAAAAAACTGACCTATGCTAACTTGAGTATGCTTTTCCATGGAGCCTTGTTGTTGGCGTTGTCAACCCATGCGTTAGTCAACTGTTTCCTTATGCTTGGAATATCCTCAGCTGTGAAATTTGGAACAACCCTTGCCGCCCATCCGTTTGCTAGCGTCAGAGCAAAAACACCACAGTCGAACCTAAACAAAAATTGAAAAAAAGAACTTTTCTAGTTAGCTAGCTTCCTCTATGTAGTAGTGTGTCACTTGTAAAAAACTGAACAAAACCATAGTTAATATGTGAAAAGAAGTGGATGCTTACTCATTGTTCTGTTTTGGAACGTCGATGTTGGTAAGCCCAAAGTCATCCAACGAGACACGGGAACTGGCGTAATGCTCTTCCCATAGAGATCGAAAACTTGCAACCATTTTCCTTGCGCAAACATCTAAAGACTTGTTTTTTAGCGTCCTCCAAGAATCAAGAGCTTCGAAACGTCGATCCCTTATGTTCATGTTAAAAATCCAGTAATGATTGCCTGTTTTAGGCTTTGTCTTGTCAATGTTCTCTAAAACTGGGAACATAATCTGTTAGAAAAAAACAAATGGGGTTAGTATAAAAAAATAAAATACTAGAAGCTGGATTTAAGCAACTTTTTCTGTGTGCTCTCACAAATTATGACATGGACTGAAGAAGCATAAATGCACATGCAAGTTTGGTACTTGTGAGTAATTTGCCAAAAAACAGAAAGATGCATAGGCAAGTTATGTACTTATGTAAGCAACCAGCCAAAAATGCACAGGCAAGTTATGCACATATGTAAGCAACTTGTCACAGAAAGCAATTTCATGGGCAAAAGTTTTAGCATAAAAAGTCATATATAATGCATTGGTAAAAAGTAAAGAAACCATTGACTTACCATGTCTTTACGGTCCAAGCGATTCGACTTCTTGAACCGGGAAATGAGCTCCTTGCCGTTCAATTCCATGTTTTGCATCTGAACCTGATGTAAAAAAGAATACAGACATGACCATGACCTTTTATGAAAAAAGAAAAAGAAAGAAACGCAAAACTACACTGTTAGTTGCTTTCACGTTTTCTTACTGAGAACCTGACGGGCATCACGAGCTTCTTTGAGTCTGGTGGCAAGTTCATCATTATACTCTCTATACCAACTTCCATTACATGGCTCACGACAAAACCTCCCTTCTTCATTGAGTTTGCGAGCTCCCTGACTGTGACAAAGTACTTGCCATATTCAATTACCCTTGGGCTGCATGAAAAAAAAGAGAGGCATTCAGCTCACAAAATCCTTCCATAATTTGCCTACCACCATTTCAACTTAGGAAAAACACATGGGGGCATGGTCATATCAAGGAGAGACTGTTTCAGAAAAAGAATTTCACACTAAGACAAGTTGCCTGATTCCATAAGTGGATTGCTTGTAAACACTGTTTGAATTGCCTGGATAACATGATAGACCTTGCCTGGGGAAAGTGCATTGTGCAAAAGCTGACAAAAAAGAAATGAAGTAATATACTGTCATACCTGGTATCCACATCTGGTGATTCTTCTTGATTAATTCTTCCATGCAAAATAACTAATGCATACAATCTATTTGCTTCGGGTTTGGGCATGTAGACTTTCTTCTCATTATAGTCAATGAATGGTGACCTCTTGCAAGGAGGTGGCTTGATAATCCTTCTCTCGAATTGATGTGGTTGCATCTCTCCTGAGCTACTACTGCTGTAAATCTTGCTGCCTGACCCCACTTCTCCTTGGTTAGAACTTTTTTCAGGTGTTTGGTACACATTTCCTTCTGCTTGCACACACGGGTCGATGCCTTCAACGTCCAACAGATAATCATCCTCAGTTATATCAATGATTGGCTGGTTATGTACTGGAAGTTCCTTGAACTCATGCTCTGCAAATGTGCTTGACCCAACATGTTGATGTGCTGTGTTGTCTGCAGATCTTGTGGGCAAATCATCTATGCCTAGATCGAAACTTGGTGCTGGGCAGTACTCTTTGAAAAAATCATTAGATCTTTCGGTGTCCCTCTGCTCAAAATGTTGTTTATCTTCATTTGCTAAGATGTGATTTGTGGAGTTGGATTGGGCATTCTTGCTGTTTGGATCGACACACCTTGCAAACAGCTCACTCACAGCTAGAACATTGATTTCTAGTGCATTGGTTGCCTTCCCATTAACACGCATGAATTCGTGGTACTGCTCCTCCACATTAGAGAAATGGTAAGTGTTCCCTGGCCAGTTGCTTCTACTGCTTCTGGAACACTTGTGGCCTCAGGTTGGGCAAGTACAGTTGAGCAGACAGGCAATTTCCCTAGGGCTCTTGGCAACTTTTGTTCCGGGCTTTTTCCCATGGTTACTGCTTCTGGAACACTAGTGGCCTCAGGTTGGGCAAGTACAGTTGGGCAGACATGCAATTTCCCTAGGGCTCTTAGCAAATTTTGTTCCGGACTTTTTCCCATGGTTACAGCTTCGGGCAGGTGTTGTATCCTATTGATCTCCGTACATAGCACCGGAGGGATGTTCTCTTTCTCCTTTTTGTGTCCTGCATGATTTAATGATCGAGCCTCAGGTGATGCCTTGAAGTCTTGCACCTTAGCCCTCTGGATACCATTGGCTGACTGCATCACATTTCCCTGAGACGGGAAAGGCACTTGACCATTTAAGTCACCTAGTGGTTGTGCTCCGCTGTGGTTTCCTGTGCTTACTAGCACTGTGGGTCCCTCCTTGAGTTGTACTGGCCTTACTTTTGTGGGGTCCAGTGTTTCCTCTGCAGAACTTGCCTGAAAAGCAGCTGGTCTTGCTTCCTCCTTAGACTGAGTTGCCAGAATATGTGATCCACTTGCTTGACATTGGGAATGAAAATTACCCGAAAGCTTTGGATCTACTCCTGTAGGTACTGCCTCATCTCCAACTTTGCTGCACGGGGGTGCTGCTGAGCTTGATGGTGTACTCTTTACCACCTGTGTTTTGGCATTCCCATGAATTGCCTCTTTTGTTTCAGAATTTGCTTGTTGTTGCTGCTGAGAAGGACCAGATTTTTTCATGGCTGACTGCCTTGGCTTTCCCCCTTGGCCGTAACCGGTATTTTCGGCACGATATGCTTGCGGATGCATTGCTGTTTTGTTCATCACAGATGGCTCCAATACAAAACTAACAGTTTTCTTCATCTTCTTTGATGGAGGGAGTGGTGGTAGTTGGTTTCGACAAGCAATCTTCTGTTCTGTAGCTTCATTTAGAGCGGCGCCAATCTTGCGGCAACAAATTTGGTGATGTGGTCCATACTGCCAAACAAGCTATCATCCGCACACCGAGAAAACTCCGTCTTGAGCTGGTGGTTTATAGCAAAAGAAGATTAAAAAAACTATGAGTGACAACAATTCTGGCACTCCCATACCAAAAAAGAACTGAGAAATGAAAAAAACAGTACTACTAATAGTCTTTAAATTCTTGCAACCATTATGACACTTCCCCCCCTGTTGCCTACTATTAGTGGATACTGTAATCAACAAAAATGAAGAACTAGTTTGCAAGTTGCTAGTTTTCAGAACATAAGTTGCTTGGGTGGTTGTATAAATTTGCTACTTTTCAACATGTAAATTGCGCAGACAAAAAAAAGAGTTAAAAAGATGTACTCCAGCAGCTACTGTTAGAATACAACAACCCAACAAATCCTTCCTGTGAACATAATCCAACTGTGTGCATGACAAACGAAAAAGTTTCAAATAAGTCTGATAACTACCTGGACCTACTTGAAATATATGTATGGAACTTGCCCAAAAAGATACATTACCTTGCATGCTCTTTCAAAGTGAATTGCCTACTCTAAAAAATGGTAGTGTTGCCTAAAAACAATATGACAATAAATATATATCCTAAAACAGAAAAATTGAGTTACCCGCAATTGGCCATATTCTCCTGGAGCCTTCCTGTCCTTCTTGATAACTCTGGAGATTAAATCTGAATTCCAGACTGAAACCCTTGGTACCAAGTTCGGGATTGGCTCATCAACATCCAAAGAGTCTAGGTACAACAGCTGCGTAGAGACAAGGAAAAAGAACAGAAATGTTTAAGTTACCTAATGATTGCAAAAAGAAAAGAAAAGATAAGTAAACAATTGATGCTTAAAAAACAAAACAGCTTGAAGCACTTACAACAAGGTGGAAAACACAACAACAAACAGCCTTCTTGTTAGCACGCCCCGAAGTGAACGCAAGCTTTAATTGATCAACAACAAACTGGCATATATTGGTTTCCGTTATTCCATTGACATCCATGACCGCCGGGAAACTCTTTGGGGAAATGCTCAAACTAGTTGAAGGGGCAAGGAAGCACGAAAAAACAAGAGCTAGCCAAGCGCAGACAAAGTCATCATCATGAGATCCTCCCATGTCTACGATCATCTTGCACCATTCTGTGAGGGGGAGTTCTTCGATGTGATGTTGTAAATACTGTACATTGCCTTTATGATTTCAGGCCGATTCTCGAAGCACACCTTCCTGCCCCTGTTGGGCAAACCCCATATCCTACGGACACTAGCGGCATCTACAGGAATCTTCCCCCTTTCTGGAATGACTATCTGTGAAATCTCCGGGTCGTAATGCTTCATTATCCACTGGCTAAAATCTCCGGGCATGCTACTCGCTGCAAGGTCCAGAATGCCGCCAAATTCTTTTCCGATGATGACACCCTTTTGGTCAGGAACCAAGTCCTTGTTCAACTTGAAGAGCCTTGCAGGGGATGCCCTATTCCTACGACTCTATTGCACATAAGGAAAAAAACAGAAAAAGGGAATTAGCAAAAAGGAAGGGAAAAAAGGTTCATCACAACATAGGCAACTTATGCATCATGCTGGGCAACTGCTCAGTGAAACTGAGGCAACTATGCAAAATACCTCAGTTCCTCCCGTCTTCTGGCATTTTGCTTTTGGAGGTTGGTCGACGTCTGCACATTCGACATTTTTATTCCCAGCATCTGTAGCTTGGCTCTCGTTGCTATTCTCGTTACTAATGATATCATCAGGGCGCTTCCCCCTTGCAGCAGCTGCTTTAGTTCTCATACGCTTGTACCCAGTTATTGGTGCACTGCTCCGTGGCTGGAAGATAGAAACCACATAAATAAATAAAAAATGGAAAACAAAATCTGTTATGTACAGGAAGAACATAAAAACTTCCTGAGCATGTGCACACCTGTGTTTGATGCTCTTCATCCCCATGAGATGCAAGGTCGTCATGGCTTGATCCAGCAGGTCCATCCTGTTTGGACTTATGACTTGTCCCAGCCATCTAATTTCTGCTGCATATTTAAAAGGAACGGTGATTTTAAAAAAGTGGGCAATGAAAAGCGTCGTAAACTATCTGATTTTCAATATATGTTACAACATTAATACAAAAATACATATAAAAAACCTAAGTAAAACATGACTACAAGGAGCAACAAACAAACTATTGCACATCAATCACCAGGCAACGCATGTTGGCATTTCAGGCAAACAGCTAAGAAAACTTGAGCAAGTTTGAGATTACACAAATGCAGTACATATGGTGGCTGCTAGGCAACACATGTTGGCATTTCAGGCAAATGGCTAAGAAAGCTTGAGCAAAAGCCAGGCATTGCACAAAGACACTAGGCAAAAAACGGTTGAGGGCATGTTAGGGCAACTGACTAACAACACCTTCACAGCCAGTCACACTTGGCAACAGTTGAGGGCAATTCAGGCAACTGACTAGCAAAACTCCAGCAAAAAAGCCTGATAACTCAGTCACAAAACTTAAGCAAGCTGACATACATATCTACAACTCAGTCGAAACAAACACGAGCGTCGAACCACATCACATAAACTTAATACACAAACATTTCAACAACATGAACCTATAGCATAGTTCCATTTGTTGCATGAAAAAAAAAGTGCTAGGAAACTATATGAGAATCCTATGAGTAGTTGTTGCGCAAGTCAGTAGATCACCAAGCCTTGAATGCTCACCAACACCAAAACCAAATCTAACGAGTGCTTAATCCATTTCAAATCAGTTAACCTATGCGTAATCTCTTACTAATCTCTTACAATGGCAAAGGGATTTAGTGATTTCGCCCAAAACTCACGAGATCTGACAAGCATACACAAACTAGGATCGAGATGAACTGACCTGCGATTCTGCCCTCCGCCAACGCGCAAGGTGATTCTGCTCCTCCGCGCGAACCACACGGCGAAGACGCGCGTGTCGACCCTTCTCGCCCGCGTCTCCGGCGCTGCAGCGCCTTCCGCCTCCAACTGTTGCTGTTTGCTGCGGGTGTAGACGAACAGTCCCGGTCGCCGCACCGACGCGCGCGTCGACCCTCCTCGCCCGCGTCTCCGGCGCTGCAGTGCCTTCCGCCTCCGACGGCTGCACCGACGTATGGCCCCAATTGCCGCCCCGACGCGCGCCTGGCCTGATTAACCACTCCCTGCACGCCGCGCATGCTGTCCCTTCCTCATTACGCCGGAGGACGGCCGCCGAATCGCCGCACCGCCGCCGACTGCTGCGGATTTGGTGGATTTGGGAGGAGCGCTCGGGGACGGTTTTGAAATGGGGGGACGGGGAGGAGACGGAACTACGGAGGGAGGGGGAGAACTGCCGGGACCCACGACCGCTTCTCCACCCAACGGCCTCTTCGCACGACGCCACGACCAGGTGCCACCTGGCGCACACGACGAGGCAAAGCGCTTCTCCACCCCAACCGTGCGATGCCGATCCGACGGCGCGCGAGAGCGTGTGCTGGCGCGAGCAAACGAGCACTCGACCACTTTTTAGGATTTAGGAGGGAGCAGTGCGTGGGCCTCACTGGGGACACGTGGTGCAAAGAGGAGGCGGTTTACGAGAGGGAGAAATCAACCGGATGAAATGGAACGTTTTCCCTTAAGATATCCAGCAGACCACCTCCCGCGCTGAAGCGTCGACCACCAATCCGATGTCCTGAGGTGGTGTCTTCAAGAAGAAAAGCAACGTCGGAGCGCCGTCACCACTCAATCCAGAGATTTTGGGTTTTCACCCGGGACGGGGAGGGGAGGCCGAGGGTGGAATCGTGAGTCCACCTTCAACAAGGGGAACGGCACCGGAGCTTCGTCCGCATCATGGCCGCAACAAACCAGCCAAGGGTTTCCCGCAATCCCTCCTTACCAGACCCTCTAGCCCCACCAACCGGTAGATCTGGCCAACTGCGACGCCGGCAGTGCCGGCCGACGAGGAAGGAAGAAGCACACGAGAGGAGCCACCATCGTCAGATCCGCTCCAAGGGGGCAAACGGGGAAGCCCCAGGAGCCAGCCACGCTGGCCGTAGACCCGCCAGGAGCGGCGCTCCCCGCATCCGCATCAGCCACCCGCCGAAGGGGGGCGATGCGCTCCACGAAATGGTTGCTGCCACCACTCCAAGTGCACCCCGCGCGGGACAGTACAAAGCCCAACATGCCGCCGGCAAGCACCGACCTCGCCACCCACTGTCGTGCCCCCTGTCAGTGCCGCGCCGCCGCCCGCTTACCCAACCCGCGTCGGCGACCACCTAGCAGGGGAAGAAAGGCCCCGCCACCCATGAGGCTGACCGAACTTCACCCGTGAGCGTGAGCCGACGACAAGGGGGGGGGGATGAAGAGGGGGCCTACGGCCGGCAGCTAGGGTTTCCCCTCCGCGTTGCAAGAGTGACCCGGAGAGGGAGGGGGACTATTTTCTGTATTCAGTGGCGGAGCCAGAAATTTTGGATTAGGGGGGCAAGTGTTGTTATAACTGATTGGGGATGGCCAAACCATTCAAAAGTGGAGGGAGCACTTATGAGCATACATATGAATTCAGTCGGTTTGGGGGTTCCTCGGCATCGGGTCAATCGTTGGTTTCAAAATATGATCCCAGATTACTGTTGAATTTCGGACGCCAACGCAAAGATCATGTTTAGTGCAAATTGAAGGAAAAGGTGGACTACAGTTTTCAGGCCCAGCACAGAAAATACTTGAAATTCTATGGATCATTTCTGACATTTACTAAAAGTGTCACGAGCGAGTAGCTTGTTATTAGCCATAACCAACAGAGAAAACTTGAATGTTCCTGGTGAGTGAAACAGGGCAGATCAGGTCAGGTTCGTCAGCAAGGCGACACTCTTGACAGTCTCAGGTAGAATGGATCTATGTACTGCGCTCATGGTGGTGCGACCATCCACAGTTTTGCCAATATCAAAACTGAATGAAACACAAGGTAGCAAGAGAAACAATGACCAAATTAAATACCTTCGATGGCGCAGCAAAGCGCACATATATTTCTCTAGTTACAACTATACATGGAACACAAGGTAGCATGAGGACAAAGACTGAACCACATTTCGCCCGATGGGCACAGGCGCAGCAAAAGGCGCATATATTTCTTTAGCTAAAACTATGCATGCATGGAACAGAAACAAAACTGTAGGTTTCTCTACAGCACTACATACACGTAACAAAAAGAAACTATACGCCGCACCAACCCTAGTCTGAATCTTACTAATACAGGAAGCATGCTCATCACCTAAAAATACTACTCCCTCCGTCCGAAAATACTTGTCATCAAAATCGATAATAAATGATGTATCTAGAACTAAAATACATCTAGATACATCCTCTTTTATTCATTTTGATGACAAGTATTTCCGGACAGAGGGAGTACTACATACATGGACCCCTTTGGCATCATGGCCGGATCAACAAATAAAAATGCTCTCTTATATACACGTGTACAGGTTTCTTTGGAGCCCTACCATCCCTGCTAGCTTCCTGCTATCTTTCAAATAATCCTCTGATCACCTGTCCCAGTTCCGCCGCAGTACACATCGGTTTCTCTCGGCCGATCCTGTCTAACCAAGATCTTGGATTTTCCTCTAGTGCCCTCAAGAAGTTCACATATTTTGGAACAATCAAATCCACTATCGCTTGACGCAGTCTCCCCTTGAGCACAGTCTGAACCTTCCGAGTCATCTGGCTATCACAGACAGTAAAGAACTCTCCAGTGAATTTATCCAAGGACAGACGGCGTGGCTTCCTCAGAGAATCCCCATCCAAATATCTCAGGAGTGGAACCCAATATTCCTCAAGGTAGCTCATGATGTACTGGTCAATCAGTGAAACTAAATTACTCTCTACATTGGGAGGGAGTAATCCTGAATGGCAATTCTTTTGCAAAACATAATTTATGTTATTCAAAAAGAATATGCACCTTTGCCCCTTTTTTTGGAAACTTTTTTCTGCGCACTTGAGCTTAGATACCAAACAATCTAACATGTCAGAGCATTGGCCAGTGTTGTAACCTCTGGTTGCAAGTATTGACTGGATCATATCTCTGTTACGGTGGAAAAATTCCAGGACTTGTATGAGAATAAAAGTTGCTGGATGAATAATAGATTCTTTGTTGCTACGGATGCTGTTTGTAGTCCTCTGAATTACTCCTTTGAAAGCATTCACCATCTTATTAATAATATCAGCAACCTCACCAGATCCGCTGAAATGCAGGCCTTGTATATTGAATAGGACATCAACAAGTGCGTCAAAAACAGTCAGTTGTTGCGAAATGTGGGCATCAGACCAACTTGCATCACTGAATGAACATGCAACCTCTAGGATCTGCTCTACAGTTTGCTTGGCTACCACTGCAAAGCATTCTTCAGCCAATTCCTGATTCTGCTGATGTAATTGCCGCTTACATAAACAAACAAGTTTGGTAGTGATTTTGAGCCTCATCACCCAAGTCCTTGTTGTTTCATTGGTCAACCCACACGGACCTGAAAACCGTTCTGTGCTTGGCGTGAGGATCAACGGGTTCTCTACATCTGACAGTCTGCAATATGGAAAAGATTCAGAATGTATGTACTACAAAATGCATACATATGAGGTTTCTACAAATCATAAAGCATCGGGAACACTATTGTCCTCACCAAGAACATCAACTCAACTACACATTGCATGATATATCCCAAGAAGAAACCTTATAATGTAAAGAAAAACTTAACAGGATTGATTAGCTTCAGGTGCTCTGGATATGAAATACATCTGTTTTCATAATGTTCCTGGCTTAAAGCAGGACCTTGCGTAAATAGTTACAACTCTGCCTTTTGGTTTGAAATGGCTCAATTTGGACATGTGGCTTGGATATGTGGCTTGGATAACCTGACACTGATAACTCGTGGTTGTCTTGTTTGCAATGCATCAGTGTGATTATATGTATCCTTTCCTTTTTGTTTATTTAGTATGACTGGTGTTGAGAATGAAAGTATTATCGCCTACTGAAAGGCTTGAACTAACAATGATTCTTACATATTCTTCTTTACGTACCTACTAATTTTGACTTCCTATGAAACCAATGTAAAGATTATGGAGCACATACACTAATTTAAACAACCTACAGTACTATTCACTGTGAACTAAAAATTGTTTAAAAAAATGGCATTGTCCTATGGAAGTAGAAATCAATAGTGGGCTAGCTAGAAACTCAGTATGGTAGAACGTCAGAACGGGGCACAATAAGCCAAAAAAATATATCCTCAAATATGTCTTGTACAGATCTTCCAAGTGATATTATGTGTGCGCCATCATAGCAGCGAGTCAAAACTTCCGAGCCAGTTGAAACAAAAATAGCTGGTGTACGCAAGATAAGATTGTCGGCAAAAAAAACTTGGTTGATTGCATCAGACAGGGGATTCACTAGGTAGTTTTCCTTTAGGAAAGATTTGCTATGCAGTTTACCATTGAGAAATGCATGTTACTATACAAAGTGAACTTTGTGTATGGAATAACAAGCAAAACTCGGCGAGGTACACTGGTAGCCTGAGAACTTTGTGTAGGGAATAACAAGCTAAAGCTCCGTGTTATGTACAAGGGTAACTTGTGAAGTGTGATGAGAGTGAGAAGGTCATATTTCCAGTCTCAGCATCGAGCAAGAAATTTTTTGTTTGTAGAGAACATGAAGGAGGGCTGCCCATATTTGCATTAAGCAAGAAGACAAAGATTGAGCACAACAGCAAGAGACAAACAGCTACTCCCTCCGTTCTAAAATAGATGACGCAACTTTATCTGTACCCTTAAAGAGGAGCAGTAGACAACCACCCTATAACTATAAGAGAAGATACATTAGGCAACTAGGAACGGCATGGTCGCACAACCAAAGCATTGACAGGAAGTGAACGCATTTAAACATTTGTTCAGTTTGAATAGTTTTGAGAGCAGAAAGCAGGATGGTTAGGGCGGGGGTTAACAGGAACTGAAATAAGCCCATGGATGCACATCCTGCGGTCTGCGGTGTCCCCTAAGCAAGCGCAAGCTGGAATGGCAGTTTACCCTGGTTCGAACATCCACATTTGGAAGACAGATATGTAAATGAAGTTGGGCAAGTGTAACTGTTCCCACATCAGGAAATAAGCATTTCAGTAGTTGAAGAGACTGCAATTCGTGTGTGTACCAATCAATTGACTTTAATCGGCTATATAAGAACATCTAGCTAGCTCCCTGCACACAGAAAAAGCATGCACAACCGCGAAATTGCATACACAGCGGGAATAATGACTGGACCTATTGACTGATGAGTGCGTGCGGAATCAAATCAAAGGAAGGATGTATATACCTGTGCAGCTGGTCGTCGCCTTGCCGAGCGTCGGGAAGCTGTCGGGCCGAGGCAGTCAAGCCGGGGAAGAAGAGACGGCGATCCCCTGTTTCCAACGACTGTATGGGTGGGTACCAGACGTGCCGGTCGCTGTGGTCGTCGTCTTCGTCGCCGCCGCTCGAGTCGGAGTCGGAGTCCGACGAGTCCGCTCGGCGCTGCACGAGAGAGGGGATCGGGTGGATCCCGGCGACGATGGCGACGCAGAGGGCGGCGGCCGCCGCGGCCACTTGGGCGAGGTCGAGGTCGAGGAGGCTCGGATTCCGGCGGGGAGGATCCCCCCGGATCGGATCGGCTCCGTCCGCCACCGGAGCAGCGCGCCGGCCCCCGGATAGCCACCTGGCGACGGCGCGGGCCTTGGCGGGAACCCAGGCGACGAGGCCTACGGGCAGAGCGAGCGCGAGGTAGAGCACGGCGTAGAAGGGCTCCCTCGAGCCCAGCTCCAGCGCCTGGTCCTCGGGGGGAGGGGCGTACTCCGCCATGCCGACGAACGACGCTTTGCGCTGGTGGCGGCGAGGGGAGGAGGCGGCGGCGGAGGGGATTGGGGTTAGGGAAAGAAAAGACGGTGACTGCGCTGCCTCTATTATTTTGTTTCTCCCGCCTCGCTGCAGGTTGCGCAGCGAGTCAAAATGTCGACAGCGGCACTAGTTAATGATCGGTTTATTCGAACGTGTGAGGGAACCGTTGTTTTCTGCCAGCCTCGTGTACGTATGCGCCGGATGAACCACTGGTGCCAGCGTTACTTCTAATTTGCTCCAAACTTCCAACCATTGTCTTACGTAGGGAATGATCCGAATTCTATGCCGGTCATTTGATTCGAAGTAGTATTTTAGTCGACTGATTTCCAATTCAGTTTCAATCAGATGTTTTGCACCAAATAAGAAAAAAAAAATCAAATGACAGGCAAAACATATCAGGTGTGTGGCACTCCAGTCTTGGCAACTCTTTTTCTTTTTCCAACCGGGCTCACAACCCCTTTCCATTAATTTTGCAATCAACGGAAATACATCAGTCTTTATCCAAGTTCATCACCCAACTAAAAACAGATAAAACCTTTGCGCGAAATGAGACTGAAAAGGGGGGAGCGAGTTGGCGCATCACCAGGAAACCCACCGCATGATGATCCTGGAACGGACTACCAGCCATGGGGCGAAAACCTGATGACACTTACAAGCCCCTGCTCAAAACACAAAGTACCAAAAGCGACCCAGGATGAAACAACTACCAGACTCCAGCGACTAAGTGAAACAGCCGCGATACAAAATACCAGCGGGCATCAAACCCCAGCGGGAAGCGAAGTTAAAACTGCCAGGCGCTGATCGCACCTAACCAATCTGCATACCATCTCTGTCTCCCAAGAGCAGCCCGTCTCGAGGGAAGGATCTGTCCGCCAGCGCCGCAGCAGCATGCGCCAATCTCTTCACACCCACCTGGAGCTTCACCCTATCCTCTTCCTTCAGCAAACCTGCCCAATACATCATAAAAGAGCATGCCGTGAAAACAGCCTCCAGAGGAGATCGAACGACATGTTTATCAAACGTAACTTTATTGCGGAGAATCCAAATCCCCAAACATATCGCAGCAATTATCATCATATATACATGCTTTCCACCCGGAAAGAATTTATAAAGCCAAGACAAACTTTGCCAAAGGGAGCGAGGGCAGCAAGATGCCCCTGCCGTCATGCCCAGCGTCCCCCAAACTGAACGAGCGAGCGAGCACGAAAAAAACAAATGGTTTGCCGTTTCAACATTAGTACAGAAGGAACAAATGGGATTTCCAGGCCAATTCCTGGCACGCATGTTATCACGGGTAAGGATGGCATTTTGAAATAATTGCCAAAGGAAGATCTTAATCTTCAGCGGGATAGGTGCTTTCCACACCATTTTATAGTTAGGACCTGACAGGTTTCTCTCCAGCCACTCGTACAAGGATTTAGTGGTAAATTTTCCTTTACCACCAAGGGTCCAAGAAATCTTATCTGGGGATTCATTCAACGTCAGCTTTTTAGCTTCCATGACCATCCAAGCCCATTGATCGGCCAACGCCCCAACCAATCTGCGTCTGAAGCCAATCTCATAGTTACTTGCAGCCCAGGATGCAACAGTGCAATCCTAATCCTGGCAGACACTGAACAAGTCAGGAAAATGATCTTTCAGTACAATGTTTTCGACCCACGGGTCATACCAGACCCTAGTAAGGTTCCCGCTCTCAATATTAACTTTCTACCAGCCATATACGAATCTTTGACTTTCATAATGGCTTTCCAGCAGGGGGAGTCCGAAAAGCGACTCCGGATGTTAGCTACTGTTTTGTTCCTGAAGTATCTAGCTCGCACAATACGTTGCCACAAACCATCACTCGTTTCCAGTTTCCACCACCACTTAGCGAGCAGGGCAATATTTTGTTTATGAAGATCTTTAATCCCTAAACCCCCAATCCTCCTGGATATGCAAACTCTCGTCCACTTAACCATATGATAACCATGTTTCTTATTCTTTCTCCTCCAAAAGAAACGTCTGCGATGTTTATCCGGTTTCTCAATAAAAGTTTTATTGAAGAGGAACATCGACATGAGGAAGGAGGGGATCCCATCCAAACTGGATCCCAACAAAGTCAGTCTGGCTCCAGATGATGCCGCATAAGCCACCCAGGCATCGAGTTTTTTGATCATTTTACCATCAAGGAAGTCCATATCAACATTCCTGAGAGTGGAATAGGTAACAGGGACCCCCAGATATTTCATAGGCAGAGTCCCCACTTGGCATCCAAACATGTTCGCATAGACCAAGTCAGTATCATTATCACCCCCAATACTGAAAATTTCGCTCTTCTCAAAGTTGATCTTAAGTCCTGACATAAGCTCAAAGAGATATAATAAGAGTTTGATGTTGACAGCTTTGTCAACATCATGTTCAAAGCACAACACCGTATCATCAGCATATTGCAAGATGTCCACCCCATCCTCAATAAGATCAGCAGCTAAACCTTTGACCAGGCCATTCTTCTGAGCTGCCAGCACCATTTTCGTCAGGCAATCAGCTGCTAGATTGAACAGGAAGGGGGAGTGAGGATCCCCCTGTCTCACTCCCTTAGCACTTTGAATATAGGGCCCCACCTCATCATTGATCTTGACACTAACCGTGCCATTTTTTAGGATCTGAGAGACCCAGCCACACCACTTGGGATTAAACCCGCGTTTTTCATGACAGTCAAGCAAAAAATCCTAGTTTACTTTGTCATAAGCCTTCTCGAAATCGAGCTTAAGAACTACTCCAACTTGTTTTTTTGACATGAGTGTAGTGCATAATCTCATGCAAAGATAGTATACCATCCACAATATGCCTCCCTTTAATAAAGGCATTCTGCTGGATACTGAACAGCTTATGGGCATATCTGCTAGCCCTAATATCCATGACTTTGGTGAGCAGCTTATACGGGCATCGCAGCAGACAAATGGGCCTATACTGGTGGATTCTACTCGCATTGCTCGACTTAGGCAGCAAAGTAATGATGCCATAGTTAAGTCGTTGCACATCTAACTTGTCAGCGTGAAACCACTCAAATAAGCAGAACAGATCCTGAGCTACAACACCCCAGCAGTGTTGATAGAATCCAACAGGGATATCATCAGGTCCGGGGGCACGGTTAGATCTCATCTCAAATAAAGCATGTTTAATCTCCTCCAAAGAGAAAGGTCGAGTCAAGTCCTCGTTCTCATCCAGGGAAATCATCTCGTCCTGAGACCATAAAGTTGCATCGATCTGGCAAATATTGCCAGGAGCTGGTCCAAATAGGTCTCTGTAATACTCAGTAGCATGGGCAAGTAGGTTTTTGGTCCCTTCCACAACAGTGGACCCGCATTCCAGGGAAACCATGGAATTTTTCCTACGACGACCATTAGCCACTTTATGGAAAAAGTCAGTGTTATTATCTCCTTTCAAAAGCCACCTCTCATTAGAAAACTAGTGCCAATGGAGCTCTTCCTCAACATACATATTGTTGAGCTCCACTAAAATATCCAACTTCCTTTTGTATGCATCCCCACACAACCCATCATCCTCCTCCAATTTTTCGAGCTCCTGAAGTTCGAGCTTGATAATATTTTTTCTGATCCTATTGTGCCCAAACAGATTGGACCCCCAACCTTTAAAAAATTTCTTAATCCTTTTCAATTTAATGTTTAAGATGTCAATAGGGTTTAAAGTGTATACCGGCCTAGACCAGATTTCAGTAACCAAAGGAAGGAAATCTGGGTTCTTGAGCCAGGCATTATCAAACCTAAAGCACATGTTGCCTGGTGCTCTGGATGGGGCTCTCCCACCATCCAGCACCAAAGGATTGTGGTCAGATTTGTCCTTGACCAGTTTATGAACATTAGCAAGAGGGTATAAATCCTCCCAATCAGGGGACATAAGGACCCTATCAAGTTTTTCCAACGTAGGGTTATCTTGTTTGTTGGACCAAGTGTAACGACCACCAGTCATATGAATCTCCCTCAATCCAAGTAACTGAATAACAGAGTTAAACACATCTGAAAAATGGGACAGGGGTGTTTTTTTGTTTTTCTCTCCACTATGTCGAATGATATTAAAATCACCACCGACCAAATATGGCATGCTGACCCTGTGACACATAGCTGACAGTTCAGCAATGAATTTGGGCTTCTGCTCATCATGCGCAGTGCCATACACAATCATCAAGGGCCAGTTACAGTTTTTGTTCTTATCGAACAAGTCCAACTGCAGTATGAATTTACCACACATGGTTGTAATGATATCAAAGTTATCCTTCTTGATACCACAGAGAATACCTCCGGATTTCCCCCTCGAAGGAGCCCATTCCCATCGAAACCTATCGTGGGGGTCAATCTTTCTAAAAAAGGCAGAGTCATAGGATTCTTTCATAGTCTCTTGAAGCCCAATAAAGTCAAGATTATTGCCATTAATCATGTCAATAATGCAGGTAGACATACCTCTTTTACCCACACTCCTACAATTCCAAAAAACCCCTTTCATTTATATTGATCAGGTTTATCCCTCACTCTGGTAGGTCTGCCAGGATCCATGGCAGCCCTACCCACCCCCTTTTTTGCTGGCTTCTAGGCATGGGTCTGCTGGACTTATTAGGAGAAAACGCCACCACCATTTTTTTGTGTGGATTTTTCTTTTTCCTATTTTTAGACTGAACCAGGGTAAAAGGTTCTTCGACCTCTCCATTATCATCGTCCCAATCTAAGGAGAGGGGCACATCATTTCCTAACCCATCGCTGATGGTAATATTTTGGGGATTAGAATTTAAATTCTTTTCTTGTAACATATTTCTAGAAAGCTCTAATTCACGCAAGATATCAATAGTATCAAAGTCATCATCAGGGATTTGCACTCCCATCAGGGACGCACGCAATATAATAGCAGAATCAGACAAAGCAGAGAACTGATTTTTTGAATTGGGCATTTTCGTACCTTCCAAGTTGCGCTTCCTCATCCTGTTGGCAGCCACGTCACCCACATTCTCCAGCTTCTGTTTCTGCCTGCGCGGAGCATCCTCCTCCCGAGCCATACTGTCATGAATCGGCGATCCAGATGGATACTCAACTGTATAAGTACTACATTTCTCTCCTCCTTCCACGGACCCTTCCTCTAGGGGCATGATATGAGGCAAGGATGGCCACACCACATAGTCTGACAGGGGAGGAAATGTGTTTCCATAAGCATTCATATCATGATAAGCAAACAGAGGTGAGGGTGGAATAGGAGTAATTATCCCCCAAGCACCTTTATGCATATTGATCTCATTACAAGGAGATGCAGTCAGCTCATCCACATCCAGATCACCAGACTGAGAGCAACAAAGAGATAGTTTTTCATCTGCATGTTCTCTCGCCATAGTTTCAATCAGCAGTTCTGTATTGTTACCCTCCTCACTTTCCTCCTCTTCTTCACTTTCAGCTACCACAGGCAGCCTCTGCATGCTCTTGTCATAATTCTGGGAGGAGAAATTTCCAATCACAGAAGCACTCGTTTCCCCTGACCCATAGAAGAAGCAGGATATGAATCCATCCTAGCTTTCTTGGGAAAAGATGGAGATGAACTATTGTCAACAGCAGTGGAGGATTGGCCTTTCTCAGCAACCATAGTCACAGCTTTCTCAACCTCAAAGAAAAAAATCATAATATTGCTCCCCCAGCATACCCTCCGCTGAGGGTGGAATTTTCTCAACTTCTCTACACCCAAGAAGGATTCTAGCATATTCAGGTTTATGAATCGTGGACTCATCCACTTCCAACGTGACCCCAACTAGAGCCCCAGCATATGCAATATGTTCAATGCATCTTTTCTCAATAGGGATATTACGAACCCTAACCCAGGCTTTTTCCATGATACCTTTGGCTCCAATCGAAGCAGTCCAAGGAGTAATACAGACAACAATGGCCCCTTCTTTCAATGGCAAGCGTTTCCCATAACAGCATGCTCTCTCAACTTCACTGGCATTAGGAAATCGCGTCACATACCTATCAGGGCCAATAGAGCGGGCCGTGCAGCGCCATTTCTTTTTGCCAGGTTTCTTAGCGAAGATGGCATTGAATTCCTGCTCAATATCCTTCACAGTAGCTTCCCCCTTGACTAAAGTGATGACCACGTTGTTAGTTTTTTCAACGTTCTGCTTGGCAGCACACAAATCAGGTATATAGAAGAACCCCTGACCAGGGGACTGGAAACCACACATGAATGGAATGCATTCCCAAGGCCTCAAGACCTGGCATAACTGAGCCATATGACCTAATTTGTTGCATCTCTCACAACGTATAGTAGGGCAGCGAGGAGCGAAATGACCTGGGAGGGAGCAGTTGATGCAGATCTCAGTATTGCCTTTAGTTGCCGCTTGCCCATATGTTGGAGGCGGAGGCGGCTCCTTGCCTCCCGCCATCTTCTCCTTGGTTGCGCCGCTCATGGCACGCGCAACAGCTTCCCATCTATCTGCAACTTCCCCGCCAGCAGATCTCAAGTCGCCCGACGACGCCGATGGCAGATCTGGCCGCTGCCAGACCATGTGATGGGTCTGGTTTGGCAGCGGCGCCCTGCGCCCTCCGCCAAATCCCCCCGCGTCGTGTTGTCGCGCCAGCCTCCGGATCTCCCCCCGCCACGGTCTCCCATCGCAGGCCGTGCCGCACCCCCACCCTCTCCGCCGCAGCAACCTGGGCGAAGGAGCAGTCGTCGCCGCCGGCTTTGCCTCGCCACCAGCCGTAGGAATCAGGAGTGGATGGATTTGGGGAGGAAACCCTAGATCGCTCCCACAGATGGCTGAAGAGAGGAGCGAGATGAGCGTCGCGCGTAGTGGTGGTAGGTGGGAATGAAGCGGCTCCCTGCGCCTCCCCCGCTCTAGTAGGCACCTCCACCGGCTCGGTGCTGGGTCCCGCATGTCGGTCAGGCGGCCATGGAGATGCGCCCACGCGTCTGTCCGCCATTAGCGGGCGGTTGGTGCGGCTCGGGGCCACCCGGTCCTGACCCACCTCGCCTGCCTGGTGGCCCGTGCACCTCCCGTGCACCGCACTGCTAGTCGTGCCATGCGTAGCACCCGCAGGAATCGAGCACGTCGCTGGAAGACGGTCCCGGATCTTCACGAAGTGGCACGGCAGTGAGATGACGTCGTTGATGTCAATATGTTCCCCTGCGCGCAGAAATCGCGCGTCCACCGTGACGCCGCGCTCGTCGATCGGGACGAGGCGGAGCGCGTCGCGTCGTAGAGCAAGCACGCCGTCGCGGAACGTGAGCGAGCGCATCTGTAGATCGGCGCCGTAAGATACGCGCCATCTCTCCTGAGGCGCGTTGCCATGTGAGGAGCGAGTGAGCGAGCGCGTCGCCACTTGATCGGCAACTCTTTTTCTGATGACAATATTAGTCACGCAAGGATGACAATTTCCCATGACACACGACAAGTTTCTGTCAAAAGAAAACTGAAGCACATAATTTATCATGCTTACCGCGTTACTACACTTGTTATCGAAAACGTTCATAGTTGCAATGCACTCATACATGACGTTCAGTACATATCATGGTTCTAAAAAAAATCAATTTAGCTAAGACAATGACTGGATCTTTTCCACATGGCGTATGTGGTGAGCATATACCTAGCCATCCCTCCGGCCGGGCCTAACCAAGCCCGGCACAGAAAACCCAGGCCCAAGCCCGGCCCTTCAATGTAAAAAGCTTGTCGGGCCTTCAGCCCGGCCTCTTCGTTAAATCGCAAATACGGCAGGCCCTGGCCCGGCCTTCGAGCTCAATATCTAGGCCCAGACCCGGCCTGTGAGCAACGTTGGGCCAAGTCGGGCCAGGCCGGGCTGCACATGGCCAGGTATAGGTGAGCACCTTGAAGCAAAATAAAAGTCAAATATCAAAAGTTGTTCAAAAAGAAGATGAAGAAGAAAAACAAAAATCAAATGATATGCTTATCCCAGGATCTAGAAGCTCAGCTCCGCTTTGACGTGCCGCCATCCCAATCTTCTTGGACTCCTTGACAGCTCCACTTGATCCACTGTTATTCTCCACGACACTAGAAAATCCACTGTTATGGAATGATGAAGTAGTATATTTCTGCGAGGCCTCCATCCCATTGGTCCGTACGGATATAGGTGGCATGTCGTGGGAGGCCGACCCGCACGCACGTGTCGGCGTGCGCAAGGATGGTGCGCACACACACACGGCGGAGACGAAGGCGCAGACTTTCCAAGCAGCCAGCCACCCACAAGACCAGGCCGGCCGCTTTCAACGGCGACGGCGAGTGGTCCACCGGTTTAGCTTAGTTTACTCGCGTAGTTTCCTTTTTCCTTTTTGCACACGGAGCGGCAGTTTGGTTACCAACGCGGCGCACGTAGCGCCTGAAAAGGACCGTACGAGGATCTCATCCTTTTTCATCTGCCAGTGCCACACACACCAACTCTTCCCTCGAAAAGGCTCATCTCATTTTTATTTAATTTTGAGTCCGCAAACTCATCTCCTCATCAGACCATCCTTTGCTATAACCAAAACAAACCTACATGCGGTTAGATGTTTGAAAGGACAATGATATCGCCAATCCATCCTGTGTTAATTCTTTTTTCTAGAACAAAAATGCCAAAGCCCTTTTGGATTCTGTGCGCCTCCTGAAGGCGTGCCCACTAAGGATGGCAATTTTACCCATGGGTATGGGTACCCGCGGATATAGTACCCGCATGGGCAGGGTATGGGCACAATTTTGTACCCATGGGTAATACCCATACCCTACCCGTTAAATCATGGGTAGGGTACGGGTATAGCCTTGTACCCATGGATATACCCATACCCTACCCGTTTATATTGACATGTGGACCTTACTCATGGAGCTCCAACATATGCGCAAGGGTCGGTAGCATTAAAGGGGCTGGGCGACCCAACTATTCCTGTAATTAAGCCTCACATCATCACACCAAATCCCCTCTTCTCCGTCAATTTTCTTTGTCAAATGTGCTATCAATGAATGTAAGTTAATAACTTGTGTACTATTTGATCTACCCGTTGGGTACCCAATGGGTATGGGTACCAAGCGGGTATGGGTACGGGTAAACTTTCATACCCATGGGTACGGGTATGGGCAGAATTTTGTACCCATTGACTACACGGGTATGCGTATGGTATTGCTCTACCCGCCCCATACCCTACCCATTGCCATCCTTATGCCCACGCCACGACCTGCCAGAGGGACCTGCCGCCATTTCCGCTGAATCCTTCAGAGGGGAAGCCCAACACGATGCTCCAAATTCTTCTTCTTTTTGCAGAGATGCTCCAAATTATTCTACAAATCTTTGCCTGGTGGTGTTGAGTCGACACTGCCGCCGCTGTAGCTGTTGCGTAGAGTACGTGCATTCGATTCGTTGGAAACTTGGAATGGAATGCAGGAAGGTTGACGGAGACGGATGTTTCCTGTACGAACCATTTCTACTTCCAACACGCCGTAACAGTATTACTAAACCGAGTCCTACGTCCAATAATAAGGTTCCTTAGGGCATCTCGGACCATGTTTTCCGAACCGCCAAGTCCATCCAACACGGGTTCATATCAGTTTGTAGGACGGTTTGAACGTGCTTTCTTCACTAAATCAGAGACAAACGTGGGGCTGTGCGGGCGTGCAGACATTCCCCACGCCCGCTTCTGACCACTCTGGCCCACCCAAACCCCTCATCCCTTGCCTGCGTGCGTTTCTGCCTGACGCCAGCTGCCCACATTCATGTCGCTGTAGAGCGCGCCGCTGCACATTGAAAATGGCTCATGGCGGACGCGGCCTTTCACTACCTCCGTCATTGAAGCGGCGCGCCGGCAAAGGGCGCCGCCGCTGCACGCATTAGTAGAAAAAGGGTCAAACGTGAAGCACATTAGTGCCGGTTTGTATTAGAGCCGGCACTAATGTATACATTAGTGCCGGTTCCAACGGCTAGCCGGGCCGCTCTCATTAGTACCGGTTCGTGGCTAACCTTTAGCACCGGTTCGTGCCACGAACCGGTACTAATGAGGGTGGTGGCAGGATGTTGTCAGTCTGGGCCCCCTCCAGCACCTTTAGTACCGGTTCGTGCCACGAACTGGTACTATAGGTCCTCCTGCATATAAACCCTTCGTCCAGCTTGCTCTGTTCTTCCCCCTTTCCCCTCTACTCTCCTCTCTGTTCTTCCTCTTCCCCTCGAGCTCACCATAAATTTTACCCAAAATTTGTCAAGATTTTAAGGCCCCCATCCATTCAAATGATCACAAAGGTTAGCAACTTTGTCCTTTCATCTCTCGTTGCTAGATTAGCTCTTGCAATGCTTTATATAGTTACTAATTTGTGAGTTTAGTAATTTGGGAGGAAATATATATATGTGCTAGTATTTGATTTATATGCAATTTGAGGTCAAAAATAACACTTAGTTTGCATATGTAGGTGTGGTTTACTTAGTGCCTTCTAAATCTCCGTCGTAACCACCGTCGATTGCCCGCACCGTCCCGTCACCGGCACCACCTTGTGGTGAGCCTCTTCTTCATGTAATTTTATATAAAAAATTGATGTTTGTGTGATTTGGATATATAGTTAACCATGTAATAATTATCTTACCCGTACGTTATTTGTTATACATAGTGCCATGGTTTTGATATCCGTCCCCGTCGGCCCTCGTCCTTGTTATGATTCGGATGTGGTATATTCTCTTTTAAAACTATTAGTTGCATTTCGTGTTTATGACAAATTATGCCCATCAAGTTGACATAGATATTTTTATCTAGGAGGTATGTGAACCGGAAATTCCAACCGACCCTATTGTCGAGAAGTTAAATTTAGTTGAAAGAGAAAACGAGTACTTGAAAGAAAAATTAAAAAGAATTGAGGGGGAGAAGATGGAATTGGAGTTGCATGTTGCCGATGTCGTCGATGATCACAAGATCAAGATGGAGAAAATGCGCTTGAAGAATAGAAAGATTAGAAAATATGCCATCGATAGTGAGGCTTGGTATCATTATGCTGTTGGATCAATTGTTACCTTAGTTGCGATCTTGATTGCATTTGTTGTTGCATTTAAATGCTTTAGCTAGAGAGTTATTTGTTTGTTGCATTTAAGTGTTGTATGAACTTTATGTATGAACTTGTATTAATTTGGTCTATTCGGTGTTGTGTAATGAAGATGAGCCAGCAATGGATGTACGATGACCGATGCTCACCCCAGTTCGTTGAGGGCGTGCATACTTTTCTGCTTGCGGCTGAGGCAAACAAGCGGGCGGATGGTTTTATGCCTTGTCCATGTGGTGTCTGTAAGAATGGTCACAATTACTCTACGTCAAGAACCATTCACGTCCACCTGTTTGAGTCCGGTTTCATGCCCCACTATAATGTTTGGACCAAGCACGGAGAAAGAGGGGTTATGATGGAAGACAATGAAGAAGAAGAGGACGACGACAGCTATCCTGGCCATGGGGTCCCTGAATACGATGATACAACAATGGGGGAAGAAGCTGAGCCAGTAATGCGGGAAGAAGCTGAGCCGGCAATGCGGGAAGAAGCTGAAGAAGAGGCATCAGATGAGCCCGTTGATGATCTATGTCGGGCCATTGCCGATGCAAAGAGAAACTGCGCAAGTGATTTGGAGAAGAAGAAGTTGCAGCGCATGTTAGAGGATCACAAAAAATTGTTGTACCCGAATTGCGTAGGTGACAAGAAAAAGCTGGGCACCACACTGGAATTGCTGCAATGGAAGGCAGAGAATGGTGTATCTGACAAGGGATTTGGAAAGTTGCTGGTAATGATAAAGGATATGCTTCCAAAGGACAACGAATTGCCCGAGAGTACGTACGAAGCAAAGAAGGCTGTCTGCCCTCTAGGGTTAGAGGTGCAAAAGATACATGCATGCCCTAATGATTGCATCCTGTACCGCGGTGAGTATGAGGATTTGAACGCTTGCCCGGTATGTGGTGCATTGCGCTATAAGATCAGCCGCGATGAGCCTGGTGATGTCGAGGGCGAGCGCCCCAGGAAGAAGATTCCTGCCAAGGTGATGTGGTATTCTCCTATAATACCACGGTTGAAACGTTTGTTCCAAAACAAAGAGCATGCCAAGGCGATGAGATGGCACAGAGAAGACCGTAAGAAAGACGGAAAGTTGAGAGTACCCGCTGACGGGTCGCAGTGGAGAAAAATCGAAAGAAAGTATGGGAAGGAGTTTGCAGATGACGCAAGGAGCGTATGGTTTGGTCTAAGCGCAGATGGCATTAATCCTTTTGGGGAGCAGAGCAGCAACCATAGCACCTGGCCTGTGACTCTATGTTTGTATAACCTTCCTCCTTGGTTGTGCATGAAGCGGAAGTTCATTATGATGCCAGTGCTCATCCAAGGCCCTAAGCAACCCGGCAACGACATTGATGTGTACCTAAGGCCATTAGTTGAAGAACTCTTACAGCTGTGGAATGGAACAGGTGCACGTGCGTGGGATGAGCACATGGGGGAAGAATTTGACCTCAAGGCATTGCTGTTCGTGACCATCAATGATTGGCCTGCTCTCAGTAACCTTTCAGGATAGACAAACAAGGGATACCGCGGATGCACGCACTGTTTGGATGATACCGACAGTATATATTTGAATAGTTGTAAGAAGAATGTGTACCTGGGACATCGTCGATTTCTTCTGAGCAGGCATCCCGTAAGAAAGAAAGGCAAGCATTTCAAAGGTGAGGCGGATCACCAGACGAAGCCTCGCCATCGTACTGGTGCTGATGTACATGATATGGTCAAGGATTTGAAGGTGATATTTGGAAAGGGTCCTGGCGGACAACCTGTTCCGAAGGACGCGGACGGACGCGCACCCATGTGGAAGAAGAAATCTATATTTTGGGACCTGCCATATTTGAAAGACCTAGAGGTCCGCTCCGCAATCGACATGATGCACGTCACGAAGAATCTTTGCGTGACCCTGCTTGGCTTCTTGGGCGTGTATGGGAAGACAAAAGATACACCTGAGGCACGGGAGGACCAGCAACGTATGCACGGAGAAGACGGCATACATCAGGGTCATGCAAGCTATGCTCTTACCAAAGAAGAGAAGGAAATCTTCTTTGAATGCCTGCTCAGTATTAAGGTACCGTCTGGCTTCTCGTCGAATATAAAGGGAATAATAAACATGGCAGAGAAAAAGTTCCAGAACCTAAAGTCTCATGACTGCCACGTGATTATGACGCAATTGCTTCCGGTTGCATTGAGGGGGCTTCTACCGGAAAACGTTCGGTTAGCCATTGTGAAGCTATGTGCATTTCTCAATGCAATCTCTCAGAAGGTAATCGATCCAGAAATCATACCAAGGTTACAGAATGATTTGGTGCAATGTCTTGTCAGTTTCGAGTTGGTGTTCCCACCATCCTTCTTCAACATCATGACGCACGTCCTAGTTCACCTATGCG
>LR880967.1:14464710-14506891 GCA_904067115.1 Aegilops sharonensis
GATTAGCCATTGTGAAGCTATGTGCATTTCTCAATGCAATCTCTCAGAAGGTAATCGATCCAGAAATCATACCAAGGTTACAGAATGATTTGGTGCAATGTCTTGTCAGTTTCGAGTTGGTGTTCCCACCATCCTTCTTCAACATCATGACGCACGTCCTAGTTCACCTATGCGAAGGATTAACGTTTTGGGTCCTGTATTTCTACACAATATGTTCCCCTTTGAGAGGTTCATGGGAGTCTTAAAGAAATATGTTCATAACCGTGCTAGGCCAGAAGGAAGCATCTCCAAGGGCCATCAAAATGAGGAGGTCATTGAGTTTTGTATTGACTTTATTCCTGACCTTAAGCCGATTGGTGTTCCTGAATCGCGGCATAAGGGCAGACTGGATGGAAAAGGCACGCTAGGAGGGGAACAAATAATATGTATGGACGGACATTCTCTGACTGAAGCACACTACACAGTTCTACAGAATTCCACCTTGGTGGCTCCGTATATGGATGAACACAAGAATTTGCTACGCTCCAAACACCCGGAGCGGTCTGATGAGTGGATTACATGTGAACAAACTAGGAGTTTCGCCAACTGGTTGCAGACACGTACCATGCATGCCACCTCTATTGAAGATGACCTGTACTTGCTGTCCCAGTTACCATCTTCGAATATAATGACTTTCAAAGGGTACGAGATAAATGGTAATACATTTTACACGATTGCCCAAGATAAGAAGAGCACCAACCAAAACAGTGGTGTCCGCTTTGATGCAGAAACCAAGACGGGAAAGGAAACATATTATGGTTATATATAGGACATATGGGAACTTGACTATCGACGTGGTTTAAAGGTCCCTTTGTTTCGGTGCAAATGGGTCAATATGACACGAGGCGGGGTAACGGAAGACCCGCAGTACGAAATGACAACAGCGGATCTCAACAATCTTGCGTATGCAGACGAACCATTTGTCCTAGCCAATGATGTGGCACAGGATTTCTATGTGAAGGACATGTCTACCAAGCCAAGAAAAAGAAAAGATAAGGAAGCGAATGCATTGTACGATGAGCCAAAGCGGCACATAGTTCTTTCTGGGAAGAGAACATCGTGGGAGTGGATGACAAGACAGACAAGTCAGAAGATTATGAAAAGTTTGATGAAATTGCTCCATTCACAGTGAATATTGACCCGAGCATCCCGTTAAATGATGAAGATTTTCCATGGTTACGGCGCAAAGGGACACACGCGAAGAAAAAGTTTCACACCCAAAGATCTGGGATGTGATCGGCTTCACTATCATCACTTTCTTCTGTGTTTCACACCCAGGAAGGAATGTCTGTAATAGTTAGGGTAGTTATGTGTTTTGGCATTTGAAACGCGAAGAAATTTTATGTGCAAACAAATTCTTTTCATGCATTTACTGATTTTTTCCAGCTAAATGACCCTGAAATTGAAAAGCAATTCAAATGAACTCAGAAAAGGTTGAAAGTTGGCATGGTATCATAATTTCATACAAATAGCATGTGCAAGAAAGTAGAGAGGGTTACGGCAAAAACTGGATGCACTTCGTGTACAAAATGGACAATCACTTTCGAAGTATCAGGGTTTCCGACGAAAACTGAACTGTTACAAAGGCATTTCATTTTTTAAATAACCTAAGCATTACTAAATTGAATATAATGATAAAACACACTAATATTGAACATAAGAAAAAAGAATCACTGAAAAAACTTTTTTCAAAGTTAAGTTATTCACAAACTAGTGATTCACACAAATTTCAAATAATTCAAAATTTAAACTATTCAAATTTGAAATTTACCGGCACTAACAGAAAGTTTGTAATTTTTTGTACCTAAAGCAAAAATATTCACAAAGAAACTCTAAATACAGCAAAAATCAACTCAAAAATAAATAAAACAAAAAAAAATAAAGCAAAAAAAATTAAGAAAAAAAAGCCCGCCAACTGGGCCAAAGCGGCCTGCATTCGACTAGCGACACAACCTTTCATCGGGCCAGGATGCAGGCCCGCGTAAGCCCAGTTGGCCCACAAGGCGAGGAGGACAGGTAGGCCCAGTAGGCCTGACAAGGAGAGGAGCTCGAGAGAGCTACCGCACTGGGGCTTATAAACCAGTGCGGTAGCCCCTTGACTAGCGAGGTGCGACTAAACTTCCGCACCGCACCTGCGCCAGCGCACCCCCTTTAGTACCGGGTCGTGGCACAAACCGGTACTAAAGGGGGGGCCTTTAGTACCGGTTTGTGCCACCACCCGGTACTAAAGGGGGTGGCTTCCCGCCGCTTGGCCTGGCCAAAACAGACCTTTAGTACCAGTTGGTGGCTCCAACCGGTACTAAAGGTGCCTTCTATATAAGAAAACACTTCGAAATTTCGTCAGTTTCTCATCTCCCTCTGCTTCTTCTCCTCTGCACCGTCGCCCGCCGCCCCGGCCCGTCGCCGCCCCGTCCCCGTCGTCGCCGCCCCCGTCGCCGCCCCGCCCCGTCCCCGTCGTCGCCGCCCCGTCCCCGTCATCGCCGCCCCGTCGCCGCCCCGTCGCCGCCCGGCCCCGTCGCCGGCCCGTACGTCCCCGTCCCCGTCGTCGCCACCCCGTCATCGCCGCGCCCGTCGCCGTCCCCATCGCCGCGCGCCCCCCGTCGCCTCTAGCCTAGCCGGCCGGTGAGCGCGCACACACACACATACATTTTTCTGTTTTTAAGAAATTGTTAAACATTTTTCTGTTTTTTAGAAATAGTTAGAAATGTTAGAATTGTTAGATTTGTTAGAAATGTTTGAAATTGTAGAAATTTTTCTGTTTTTTAGTTATAGAAATATATAGTTATAAAAAAGTTAGAATTGTTAGAAATTTTTCTGTTTTTTAGTTATAGAAATAGTTATAAAAATGTTAGTTATATATATAGAAATGTTATAATTTTTTTTTCTGTTTTTTAGTTATAGAAATATTAGAAATGTTATAGAAATGTTAGTTATATATAGCATTGTTAGAAATGTTATAGAAATGTTAGTTATATAGAAATGTTAGAAATTTTAGTTATCAAAATCCAATCATTAAAAAAATGTTACTTTTTGCGGGCATATAGCTAGTATTTGTTCTCGACGATGCCCGGCACGCATCCTCGCCGTCGACCCGTCCGCGACGACGTCCAGCCGACCCATGTCCGGGACTGGGCTCCGCCGGGCTGGCACTGGGAGGTGCTGCTTGGAGGGGCGCGCCGCGTGACGAGGAACCCGGCCGCGGGTCCAGTCGTCGACCCTGATCTCGTTTGGTGGCGTTCGCGTGGGCCAGTTTCGGTGCGGAGGGACCCGGCCCCGCCGGACGTGGTACGTCGCCATGTCAGGGAGGAGGACGAGCACGTCCATCGCTACATGGTTGCGTTAGAGGGTGGCAGGTTCTCCAATACGTGGCAGTATCTTCGGGGATCTCACTTCAGCTATGATCCTGTGAGGGTTCCTTCTCTTTGGGTGTCCACTGCCCGCGCTGGAGGAACCGCGAGTGTCCTAGATTCTTCTGTAGTATTCGATCTTTATTAGCTAATAGCAAGTGATGTACTATTCAATATTATATATTATTCGAGACGATGTATTCGAGATTATATCTATTATTCTGGACGATGTATTCGAGATTATATCTATTATTCTGGACGATGTATTCGAGATTATATCTATTATTCTGGACGATGTATTCGAGATTATATCTATTATTCTGGACGATGTATTCGAGATTATATCTATTATTCGAGATTTGAATACTAAATTGTTTTATATTTCTTTTGGATTAGTTAAAAAAAAGCTATGGCAGACAATACCGACAGAGAGGGAGAACAGACCATGTTCGATATGATACGCGGGGCAGATGATAATCAAAATGAAGAAGATTATGACGGCTCCGAATTTCTAAACAACACCGGAGAGGGTGATATGATATTCGATCACGACGAAGTCATGAATGATTATGACGATGACGAAGAACATGATCCTGAAACAACAAACACCGACGAGGTATATATATTTATATAAGCAGGCATCTGGTGATCATCACATGTTTTAAATGACTTGAAGATATATTAACGAATCGATCTTTGTTCTTTCAGCCATCCGGATTGAGCAAATCTTCAGAAAAAAGGACGAAACGAGGCCCGAACAAAAAGTTGAAGCCGGGCGTAAAGTACAATATCGAGGCATGCGGCCCTACTGGCAAACCAATAGCGCCTAAGAAGATTGCGGACAAGTTCGTTCGTCAGTGCGGAGTTCTTGTGAAGGACCAACTCCCGATCAAACTTCAAGAATGGAGAGCGCCAGCAAAGCCACGTCCAGATGTTACTTATGTCGACAAGAATCAAAAAGATCTGCTTTGGGATACTCTCATGGAACATTTCACCCTACCAGATCATTTCACAGAAGCAGATGTGCATAAAGTCAAAGAGGCTGCTCTTAAGATGATGGCGACTGCATTCAAGAACTACAAGAATGGTGAATGGAACAAGTACGTCAGCGGAGGAAGGAAGACTCCAGTATTCAAGGGAACACTGGAGAACCAACGTGATCATTGGGCTGATTTCGTGAAATTCAAGGATTCGGAATTAGCTAAGGAACGGTCGAGAATAAACAAGAAGAATGCCGAAAAAAAGGATAAGTTCCATAAGCTGGGGCCAGGTGGCTATGCGGTGGCAATGCCTAAGTGGGATAAGTCTGAGAAAGAGATGAAGGATGCAGGTGTCACTCCGGCTACTAAGAGCTGGCCCGCCAGGGTCAGGACTTGGTTCTATGCGCCTGGGGGGGAATTGGATCGGGAGACAGGAAATGTTTCGACGAGGGAAGTCTGAAGGGAGCCGACGATGCGATACTTGTTGCAATAGAAGAGGCACGAACGGGGGTGTTCCAGCCCAACAGAGAGAACGACGAGCTTACGCGTGCCCTGGGAAATCCTGAACACCCGGGAAGAACACGAGGCAAGGGCGCTCTGCCGTGGTATGAGGGGTTTTCAGACTGGAACAACGACTACAGAACCCGTGCGAGAAAGAAGATTGCGGAGGAGAAGAATAGGAAGATGGAGGATGAGCAGAGGAAGCGGGACTATGAATGCCTTCAAGGCCTAGAAGCAAGTCAAGCGGAATTGGCAGTCAAATTCCAGCGGCAGCAGGAGCAGATCGACTCACTTACCCATCAAGGGGGTCTCAGCAGCTGCAGCAGCTAGCGGATGATCCAGCATTGGATAGCACCGGTCCATCCATGCCGAGAAGCAGCGTGGGTTCCGTCCCAGACGACCCAATGCTGGGTAGATACCCCGTGGATGACATCACGGAGAACACTAACTGCGAGCTACACTACAAAATGAAGAACATATCCATGAAGGTGGCGGACGACTGTGCTTTCACAAATCCCCCCAAGGCAACCTTCCATTGCAACCCGATTCGAGCGGGCTTTGCTCGTGTCGTGGTTGATGAGGTGCTGGACCCATATTCGGGGCTACAGCTTGACATTGCTGGAGGTGACGGCGAGCGCTTTCTCGGAGAGGCCAAACATCGTATCATCCTATGGAAAAAGGATTGCATCATCTTTCCAAGGCCACCGACACCGCGTCACCTGAGTCCTCGTCGAAGTCCGCCACCGAGTCAGCAGACTCCAGCTCCTCCAAGTCCGGCAAAGTGTCAGGACAATCCTCCTCCTCCAAGTCCGGCAAAGTGTCATGACAATCCTCCACCTCCAAGTCCGCCACAGCGTCAAACGTCGACTCCTCCTCCAAGTCCGGCACAACCTCAGGCCACTCCTCCTCGTCCAACTCAGTCCTGTCAGCCATCTCCGCCGCCTCAGCAATCGCAGAGACACCCCGCAGCTCTGGTGCGTAGCCGTACGAGTCGAGGTAGTACAGGAAGTACAGGCGGAGGCAAGCGGTATAAATATGGTCCAAGCCTAAAGCCTCTTCCGCAGAGGTCTTATGAAAAGTCCGAGGAGGAAATCACAGCCATATCGAAGGCCGAGGTGGAAGCCCATTTTGCACCGAAACCGCCACCGCCGCCAAGGGAGAAAGTGCCTGAGGAAACGATTGACCACTTCATTCGTATGGCTCAACCACCAGCTTCAAAGCCTGTTGACACAGACTATGAGCGCCACATCAAGAAGTTAAATCAAGCACGTCTACAAAGGGAGGCGAGCACGTCTACATTGGGATCGAGCAAACAAGAAGCAGCTGCCAAAAAATGCGGGAAAACCATTCCCCAGCTGGGAGAACAGGCGGCGCAATCGATCCCCTCGCTTGTTGTGCCAACAACAAGTGACAGTACGCGCCCCCAATATTATTGTGGGCAAACAGTGCATGTTCCCGAGGTGGGCAATGTGGTAATAACGGAGGAGCATATAATGCAGGCTGAAGTTCTCAACATCACTGTTGGACAACTCCTCGAGATCGAGCCCATGCCTTTGCTTAGAGAGGATGAAGTAAAACGGCAATATGTCCGGGGCCAACCTTTGGTCGCGCCAGACAAGGTCAAGAACCTCCCAACGAGAATGTATGAATTGCATCAATGGTACATGAACATTACCAAGATTTCAGATCGAGTGTCCCTCATGGTGAATGTCAAGGAGGATCATTACTACCATGAGAAAGCTGGGTCCGTTGAGTATTTAGAACTGTTTCAGTTATACAATAAGGAAGCACTCGACAAATCTATCGTCAGTTGCTATTGTCTGTAAGTGATTTCTTTCCATAATTTAAGTCTCAAGCTAGCTGTAGTGATCCTTTTGAGATCAATCATTACCTGTAATTATCCTCACTATATATATTCTTTTCTGTGGTATTATGCAGGATGAAGATATATGAAATGAGAAAAGGTGGACGCTATGGCATTGGGTTCATTGACCCAAACACCGTTAATGAATTCACATGGAAGATAAATGAACATCATGCAAAGGAAGTAGAAAGCAGCATGCTAGAGTTCTTGAAGCGCCTCAAATACAATGAAGATATACTACTTCCTTACCACTTTGGGTGAGTCACACTGTCTTGTACTACAAATTCTCTGTTTTTGCCTACTAGCTATAGCTACATGTTTTTGCTAACATATGCCCGCTTAATTAAGACATGTAAACGTGTGTGCATATGCAGATTTCACTGGGTCTTGTGTATCATTAAAGTTGACGCCGGAACAGTTGAAGTACTCGACTCACTAGTCTCAAAAAACACTGACTTTAACATCTTGTATGGGATAGTCAACAGGTAATTTCAATCATTATTAACTATATATCTCGGCCTATTTAGTTCGTCATTTCATGATATGAACTATTTAATAACCCCTTTACTCATTTTCTTTGTCGGCGGGCAGGGCTTGGGCAAGATTCATTAGCGTCACGCCCGGCGAATGGAAACAAAAGCTTGAATGGTTTCAACCCAAGGTAAGTAATTAAGTAGTACTAGCTAGCTAGCTAGCTAGCTGCCATCTCTTTAATTATCATGCTTGATTAATTTTTATCTGATCAAATTCCATTCTCGTAAAGGCCCTGAAGCAGGCGCAGGGTACTGATCTGTGTGCATTCTGCGTTTGCGAGAATATTCGCATGATGGCGTCCGAAAGGAGCAGATCTCAAAGACAACAATGGGTACGCTTGTCAGAACACTATTCACAATTTTTACACCATTATCGATATCTAGCTAGTCACACAACTAATACACATGCATATTGATCTCCTTCTTAACAGTTCAAAGAGGTGCGGGAGAAGCTCATAGAAACGGAGCGCGTAGAAGCACTTCAAGAGGAAATAGCGGGATTTTTGCTCGACGAGGTCATAAATCCGAATGGAGAATTCTATTACCTGCTACCGCCCCAATGGAAACCACTTTCAATTGTCATCGTGCTCCGAAGGCACCAATTAGACTGGCTCTGAAGGCAACATTCATATGTAGGAGAAATTGTATATATCTGTACATGTGTGTATGTGTGAATTAATTAATATGGTGGTTTAATTTGTGAGACATTGATGTGATATATATATGCATGTTATATCTGCGGGTGCAATGAACATAGCAGCAGCGTTGATAAACAAAGCATGCATGATGTATATATGATGCATAACGTGTACAATGTGCAGTATCGTAAAATACCAGCAAACGAAAAATAATTAAAATGAAAACACAAAATTAAATGAAAAAGAAATCATAAAACTAAAAACCCTCCAAACCTTATAGTACCGGTTGGTCTTACAAACCGGTACTAAAGGGCCAGGTCCCCGGAGCTGGCTCGTGCCACGTGGTCGCCCTTTAGCACCGGTTCGTGCTGAACCGGTGCTAAAGGGGGGGGGCCTTTAGTGACCACTAATTAGTGTCGGTTATGTAACCGGCACTATAGGGCCTTACAAACCGGTGCTAATGCCCGGTTCTGCACTAGTTACGCCCCGCTGAACACGCCTCCTCGCCGCATCTAAATGACTGCATTAAACTCGTGCGGAAGCGGGACCTACTTCCGCCACACGTCCGTTCACGAGCGGGCCGATATTAAACACGACACCGGGCAAGCTCCTCCCGTCCACCCTTTATTTAAAGGAGTCCAGACGTTGGGCAAGAATGCCACCGCTCCCCATCTCCTCCTTCCACCATTTTCTCCACCCTTTCGATGGCATCCGACAAGCAGTTCTCCGGCATAAAAGCCGGCTTAGTGGCACGTCGGATACGAGCAAGGCCGCTCGCTGTTCCACTGAGGGAGTCCTGGACTAGGGGGGCCTCAGTGTTGGAAATATGCCCTAGAGGCAATAATAAAATGGTTATTATTATATTTCCTTGTTCATGATAATTGTCTATTGTTCATGCTATAATTGTTTTATCCGGAAATCGTAATACATGTGTGAATACATAGACCACAACATGTCCCTAGTGAGCCTCAAGTTGACTAGCTCATTGATCAATGGATGGTTACGGTTTCCTAACCATGGACATTGGTTGTCATTGATAACGGGATCACATCATTGGGAGAATGACGTGATGGACAAGGCCCAATCCTAAGCATAGCACAAGATCGTGTAGTTCGTTTGCTAGAGCTTTTCTAATGTCAAGTATCATTTCCTTAGACCATGAGATAGTGTAACTCCCGGATACCGTAGGAGTGCTTTGGGTGTACCAAACGTCACAACGTAACTGGGTGGCTATAAAGGTATCCGAAAGTGTCTGTTGGGTTAGCACAGATCGAGACTGGGATTTTTCACTCCGTATGACGGAGAGGTATCTCTGGGCCCACTCGGTAATGCATCATCATAATGAGCTCAATGTGACCAAGTGCTTGGTCACGGGATCATGCATTACGGTACGCGTAAAGTGACTTCCCGGTAACGAGATTGAACGAGGTATTGGGATACTGACGATCGAATCTCGGGCAAGTAACGCACCGATTGACAAAGGGAATTGTATACGGGGTTACTTGAATCCTCGACATCGTGGTTCATTCGATGAGATCATCGTGGAACATGTGCGAGCCAACATGGGTATCCAGATCCCGCTATTGGTTATTGACCGAAGAGCTGTCTCGGTCATGTCTGCATGATTCCCGAACCCGTAGGGTCTACACACTTAAGGTTCGATGACGCTAGGGTTATTAGGAAGACTTGTATGTGATTACCGAATGTTGTTCGGAGTCCCGGATGAGATCCCGGATGTCACGAGGAGTTCCGGAATGGTCCGGAGGTGAAGATTTATATATGGGAAGTTTGTTGGGGAACGTTGCAGAAAATAAAAAATTTCTACGCTTCACCAAGATCAATCTATGGAGTCATCTAGCAACGAGATAGAGGAGTGCATCTACATACCCTTGTAGATTGCACGGAAGCGTTCAAGAGAACGAGGTTGAGCGAGTCGTACTCGTCGTGATCCAAATCACCGATGATCCTAGTGCCGAACGGACGGCACCTCCGCGTTCAACACACGTACGGTTGGGGAAGACGTCTCCTCCTTCTTGATCCAGCAAGGGGGAGAGAGAGGTTGATGGAGATCCAGCAGCACGATGGCGTGGTGGTGGAAGTAGCGGCGATCTCGGCAGGGCTTCGCCAAGCTCTACAAGAGGGAGAGGTGTTGCAGAGGGAGAGGGAGGCGCCAGGGACTTGGGTGCGGCTGCCCTCCCTACCCCCTCTTTATATAGGGGCCAGGGGGGCGCCGACCCCCTAGAGATTGGATCTCAAGGAGGGGCGGCGGCCAAGGGGGGTGGCCCTCCCCCCAAGCCAAGTGGGGCGCCCCCACCCCTAGGGTTTCCAACCCTAGGCGCAGGGGGGCCCAAGGGGGGGCGCACCAGCCCACCAGGGGCTGGTTCCCCTCCCACTTCAGCCCATGGGGCCCTCCGGGATAGGTGGCCCCACCCGGTGGACCCCCGGGACCCTTCCGGTGGTCCCGGTCCAATACCAGTGACCCCCGAAACTTTCCCGATGGCCGAAACTGGACTTCCTATATATAAATCTTTACCTCCGAACCATTTCGGAACTCCTCGTGACGTCCGGGATCTCATCCGGGACTCCGAACAACTTTCGGGTTACCGCATACTAGTATCTCTACAACCCTAGCGTCACCGAACCTTAAGTGTGTAGACCCTACGGGTTCGGGAGACATGCAGACATGACCGAGATGACTCTCCGGTCAATAACCAACAGCGGGATCTGGATACCCATGTTGGCTCCCACATGGTCCACGATGATCTCATCGAATGAACCACGATGTCGAGGATTCAAGTAATCCCATATACAATTCCCTTTGTCATTCGGTACGTTACTTGCCCGAGATTCGATCGTCGGTTCCTAATACCTCGTTCAATCTCGTTACCGGCAAGTCACTTTACTCATACCGTAATGCATGATCCCGTGACCAACCACTTAGTCACTTTGAGCTCATTATGATGATGCATTACCGAGTGGGCCCAGAGATACCTCTCTGTCATACGGAGTGACAAATCCCAGTCTCGATCCGTGTCAACCCAACAGACACTTTTGGAGACACTTGTAGTATACCTTTATAGTCACCCAGTTACGTTGTGACATTTGGTAGACCCAAAGCACTCCTACGGCATCCGGGAGTTACACGATCTCATGGTCTAAGGAAATGATACTTGACATTGGAAAAGCTCTAGCAAACGAACTACACGATCTTGTGCTAAGCTTAGGATTGGGTCTTGTCCATGACATCATTCTCCCAATGATGTGATCCCATTATGAATGACATCCAATGTCCATGGCCAGGAAACCGTTACATTGTGATGAATCAAACACCCATAGAATTCTGGTGTTGATCATGTTTTGCTCGCGGAAGAGGTTTAGTCAATGGATCTGCGACATTCAGATCCGTATGCACTTTGCAAATATCTATGTCTCCATCTTGAACATTTTCACGAATGGAGTTGAAGCGACGCTTGATGTGCCTGCTCCTTGGCAAGGGCAATAGCTCCAGTGTTGTCACAGAAGAGTGTGATCGGCCCCGACGCATTGGGTATGACTCCTAGGTCGGTGATGAACTCCTTCACCCATATTGATTCATGTGCTGCCTCCGAGGCTGCCATGTACTCCGCTCCACATGTAGATCCCGCTGTCGGTGTCAAAACCGGCGGATCTCGGGTAGGGGGTCCTGAACTGTGCGTCTAGGCGGATGGTAATAGGAGACAAGGGACACGATGTTTTTACCCAGGTTCGGGCCCTCTCGATGGAGGTAAAACCCTACTCCTGCTTGATTGATATTGATGATATGGGTAGTACAAGAGTAGATCTACCACGAGATCAAGGAGGCTAAACCCTAGAAGCTAGCTTATGGTATGATTGTTGTTCGTCCTACGGACTAAAACCCTCCGGTTTATATAGACGCTGGAGAGGGATAGGGTTACACAGAGTCGGTTACAATGGTAGGAGATCTACATATCCGTATCGCCAAGCTTGCCTTCCACGCCAAGGAAAGTCCCATCCGGACACGGGACGAAGTCTTCAATCTTGTATCTTCATAGTCTTGGAGTCCGGCCAATGATGATAGTTCGGCTATCCGGACACCCCCTAGTCCAGGACTCCCTTAGTAGCCCCTGAACCAGGCTTCAATGACGACGAGTCCGGCGCGCATATTGTCTTCAGCATTGCAAGGCGGGTTCCTCCTCCGAATAATTCATAGAAGATTGTGAACACCAGGATAGTGTCCGGCTCTGCAAAATAAATTCCACATACCTCCGTAGAGAGAATAATATTTACACAAGTTCAATCTGCTGACGTATTTCGTGGCGTGACATCACACCATGGCCAAGCCTTTACTCAAATCGTTTTTATTATTCCACCTCAACGCGTTTAGCGAAGCGGTTTCCTTGGCACGTCTTGTCGAAGCAGAGATCGTGTCCCCTTATTCCGGGATTCTCATCAATACGGATGTGGGTAACCCAACCGCGCCATTGATTGTGGCGCTTGGGAGATAAGCGAGTTTTACCAGGCTGGTGGGGACGCATAGTTTCGTCCGCCCATATATAAGGGGATAAGGATCCACCTTTTTACCTACGCCTTCTTCCTCCTTTGCTTATCCATCGCCGCGCACTCAAGCTCCAGCGCCCAAGTCCGCACATCTCACCTCAACCTTCTCCAACCATGTCCGGAGTAGGAGGCAAGTGGATGGCCTCCTCCGTTATGGAGGGGCACATCAAGAAGCTGCGCAGCGCCGGATATTTGTCCAGCGACATCGCGCACTGGCTCCCCGACAAGGGGCAGCTCACCCCACCCCTGAGCCCCATGAGAGGGTGGTATTCCTTCCCCATTTCGTCCGCGGACTGGGGTTCCCACTCCACCCCTTTGTCCGGGGGATCATGTTCTACTACGGCCTGGATTTCCATGATCTGGCCCCGAATTTCACCCTCAACATCTCGGCGTTTATCGTCGTGTGCGAGGCCTTCCTCTGCATCCAGCCCCACTTCGGCTTATGGCTAAAGACCTTTAATGTCAAGCCGAAGATTGTGAAGGGCAGCCAAGCGGAGTGCGGAGGCGCCATGGTGGGCAAGATGCCCAACGTCACTTGGCTCGAGGGCGCCTTCGTGGAAACCATCAAAGGGTGGCAATCGGGGTGGTTCTACATCACCGAGCCGCGTGACCCTGAATGGGCAACGACCCCCAAATTCAGATCTGGCATCCCCGTACAGCTCACTTCCTGGAAAGAGAAGGGCCTGCTTTGGGGCGATTCGGAAGAGCTGACGGACTCCAATCCTGTCTCCAAACCCTGGTGAACAAGAATCTCAAGCTTGTCAACGTAATCCAGGTCATGCTCATCCGCCGGATTCTCCCCTGCCAACAGCGGGACTTCAATTTATGGGAGTTCGATCCGGCACAGCACCAGACCTTGAGCGGGCTCTTCGACACTACGTACGAAGAGGCCTGGAGGGTGCTGTTCAAGGGCGCCGAGGCTCCCGCATCCGCTACCGAAGATCGCGGATTCAGCTCGCAGTGTCCGACTGGCGAGGTAAGCCATGTTATCCTTTATGGGACACTTGCTTTTCATAGTTTGACTCTATGTGGGATCTAAACTCCCAGTACCTTTAACAGGCCTGGCAGAAGACGTCCGGACAGGTTAACTGTCCGGCTCCCCTTCCAGAAGACCCAACGAATGCCCGTTTGACAGGGCTGCTGGTCCTGGCGCCTTACGTGGTGCCGGAGAAGAAGGCCAAGAAGAAGGCCACGGGAACCCAGAGGAGTTCCTGGTGCCAGGTGTTATCGGATTCATCGTCCGTTGACTCCAAGGCTGACTCCTCCCACGAGGACGAGGAGGAGAAGAAAGAGGCCTCTCCCCCAGTGGGGGGGGGGAGAGAAGAAGAGGAAGGCCTCTCCAACGAGGGAGGCCGAAGGGTCCAAGAAGGGAAGGACCCTTCCCCTGGACTGTTCCGCCAACGCCGGCGACGGTGACGAGGAGTGGCCCTCAAGGGCCAAGCCCCTGGCGAGATCGTAAGTATCCGGACTCCTGAATAACTCATAATTTTTCTTTTTGTCGCATAGCATCTTTTAACGCCGCATACAACCCTTTAGTCCGCCCAAGGACGATCTTCCCGCTTCGTCGAGCGGGTCCTTGGGTACGTCGGATGTGAATAGCACTTCACTTCCGACCGCCTCCTCCCCATGTGACGCCGACGACGCCGAGGTGGGATCCCGGAAAGGGACCCACCAGGAGGAGGAGGCCCCGGAGGTGCCGCAGGGCAACCTCCCGGACTTCGGATCGCACTCCGCACCGGAACCTACAGTGGTTCTGGAGTCCGGCGAGCGGCCCCTTCATAATAAGGGCAAGACTGTGATGCCAGCGGCCTCCGTCCAACCGGAGGCGCCGGATAACTTGCTGGAGTAGCTCAACGGCGCTTCCATCAAAGAGGAACACCGCACTGTCATCAGTACAGTGATTCAGAAGGTTCAGCGCGCCAAAAGCGGGTTGACCGAAGCCTGCAGCAGCCTTCTAACAGGCTTTGAGGTAAGAATTTTAAGATATGTAAAATAGTACCGCATAGACAGTAGCCCCTGATGCTCGGTTCGGTGTTCGGAAAGAAAAGCCGGACTGAGGATCTAAAAAGATATACGCAGGAGTCTTAACAAAAATATGTCAATATGGGAATGCAGGCTGCACTGCTGACCTCTGCCGCACTGACTGCGGAGGTCAATGCCTTGAAGCAGAGCCTCGAGCGGTCCGAGAGCGAGCTCGGCTGTGCCAAGAAGTAGCTCGAGGACAAGGAAGGTGAGTAACACCTTATTAAAACTGTACCTTACAGAAAAGGATTTGGTTGCAAGAGGAATGACAAGGATAACGTGGGTACTCCAGGGGCTTCGAACGAGGTGGCGACCCTGAAGGAGGCCGTGTCCGCGGCCGAACGCAATGCAGCCGCAGAACGCGCCGAGCGAGAGAAGCAGGAGGCGCAGGTGGCGGAGGTACGGAAAGAGCTCCAGGCTCTCATGGAAAAACACGAGAGTTTGGAGCGTGCCTCGAAGACTCAAGAGTCCGAGCTTGCATCGGCTCTTGAGAGTGCCAAAGCCGCTAAGGCCGAAGCCCACAAGGCCCTCTAGGAAATCGAGGCATTGAAGAAAATAGCGGCGGGTAAGGCATTCTTCATGCAAAGCAAGCATGTAAAAGTGAATTACCTGTTACTTACCCGAATTCGGAGCTCTCCAGGAGCGTTCGTAGATCTGCACCGTAGCGTGTCCGATGATGCCGCTTTCTACAGAGCCAAGGAGGGGAGCTCCACGGAGAAGGTGTTCTAGTCTCAGTATGCTGAGGCCGGACATCCGGTGCCCCTTAGCGACCAGCTGAATCAGCTGGTCGAGCTCCACAAGGTGGCCGAACAGGCCATGAAGGGCCTCATAGTTCGGCTGTGGCCAGAAGAGGCCATGCTTGGGAGCTACTTCGGCCTGGTGCGGCGGCTGGTGGATGCTTGTCCATGGGTTAAAGTCATCAAGCACTCCGCCTGCATTGAAGGAGCCCATCGGGCCCTTGCCCGTGCTAAAGTGCACTGGGGCATGATGGACGCTGAGAAGCTTGTGACGGACGCGCCACTGCCGGGGAAGGAGTATCGCACGCCCGAGATGTACTATAAGGGTGTCCTGAAGGGTGCCCGCATTATTGCGGTGAGTGCTCCAAAGATGTAATATTTGAGTAGATTCGCATTTTGTTATCCTGTGCGCTGAAAACTTTGTTCATATGCGCTAAGCAACGCTTGTTAATTTAAAATATTACCTTCTGTGCGGCCGTTTATCAAATCTGAGAGATGGCAAGTCGTCGGCTTCAGCCCCCATGCCACGAGTGCTGGGGTGTTCGGGATAAACTTGAGCGCTCTTGTTCCCATTTTTGGGTCCATCTAGGGAGGCGCTCAACACAACGAACGAGGCAACCGAACTTATAATGCTTGAACACTCTCACTTAGCCATAGAACTCTATAATTTTAAATTTCGGCGAAGCCCCTAGAGTTCGGAAGGCCGAATTCGGGGCGCTATCCACGCCTGGGCCGGAAAAAGCCGGTTCCTCGCTCTAAGCGGCATAAGTCTTTAGGGACTCGAAAAAACCTCTCGAACAGCGACCGGCTCTTGCCTCATCATGACGGTCAGTTTTAGCTTTCTCCACTGAGGTGCTCGCCCAGCTCAACTGGGGCACAATCGCAGTGGTTCTCCCAGCGCTACCTTAGCCGATATAACGGAACGTAAGGTACCAAAACATGGGAGCCGGGCAAACCCAACTATTGACCCAAGACATGATTCGGGGCCGATGCATATAATGCCATAAGTTCGGGGTGCCGCAATTGTGAAAGTGTTCGGACTTATTACACTATAATGTGGGGAACTTAAGCCCCTGGTGTATTTAGCCGTACCAAAGCGTACGGATGCAACATGTCATAAATGAACATATGTATAAGAAAGGAATGCAATTATAGGCAAAAAGCTATGCATTGTTTATTCAAATAATACTGCCATGAATGCAGAACGATACAAATAGTGCGATAAGCAAGGGGTGGAACTATTTAGCATGTCCCCTTCCAGGGGTAGGCTGCGGAATGGTGTATAAAACAGGTATAATGCTCGGAATGGAGACCACCAGGATACTCGTCATAGCTTTTCTTCTTCCCTGGCTGTTGCATCGTGAGTTCGGCAGGTCTACTGCCGGACAAGGCCTTTGGTAAATGGGGTCCTGAGGATAAGAAAAAAAGGAAAGAAAAAGGATGACACACTTGGGAGCCCCTGGTGTGGTTGAGCCGCACTCTGGGCCTGCCGTGGTCATGCCCCTACCCCTATGCCCATGGTATCTCCAGAGCGTAGTGATGTACGCGAAGTACTAGTCTTGCAATTTTGCGAGGGCTGGGGTTGGGGCCGCACTGCTACGCGTGCTCGAAACGTGCCAGGTGGTCTTGTTGTAGGTTACTCCGGGCGCGCTTAGCAGTGTCCGGTCGCTTAACGGCCGGACTCAAAAATTGCCTTAAGAGGCTGCTTTGCACTTTTGCCACGAGAGCCGCTGTATGCTCCTCCGTTCGGAGGGAGCATTCAGTGTTTCCGTTGACCGTGATGACTCCTCGAGGGCCCGACATCTTGTGCTTGAGGTATGCGTAGTGCGGCACCGCATTGAACTTTGCAAACGCGGTTCGTCCGAGCAGTGCATGATAGCCGCTGCGGAACGGAACTATGTCGAAGATTAACTCCTCGCTTCGGAAGTTATCCGGGGATCCGAAGACCACTTCTAGTGTAACTGAGCCTGTACAATTGGCCTCTACACCTGGTATGACGACTTTGAAGGTCGTTTTTGTGGGTTTAATCCTTCAGGGGTCTATGCCCATCTTGCGCACTGTATCTTGATAAAGCAGGTTCAGGCTACTGCCGCCGTCCATTTGGACTCTAGTTGTCGGAGTAATGGGCCATGGGTAGGCTGACCCAGGACCCAAGATCTTTCAAGACATCGGGGCAGGCCGCGCCGCTCAGCCGAGTCCCAGCCAAGCGATCTTCGAGAAGGCCGAGTCCCAGCGGGCGACCTTCGAGAAGGCCGAGTCCCAGCGGGCGACCTTCGAGAAGGCCGAGTCCCAGCGGGCGACCTTCGAGAAGGCCGAGTCCCAGCTGGCGACCTTCGAAGAAGCAGAGTCCTCAGATGGCGACTCCGAAACAAGCCGACTCCGGGCTTGCGACCTCCCAAGGGGCCGACTGTGAGAGTCGGCCCGCGACCTTTCACGAAGACCGATGCGAGGTACAGCCCCGTCGTGGCTGTCCCCTCGGACCCACGGGAAGAAGGCATGGCTACAGTGAGCCGCGTCACCAGGAGATCTCCGGTGAGGCGCGGCACTGTTGCCATGCCTCCCTTGACCTCAGCCACAGTGCACAAGGCACTGTGCCCACAACGGCGGCGCGTACGGCCCGGAGATCGCCGGGCCCCCCGTCAGTGAGATAGAGGAAGACGGCCGGAGAGTCCGAAGACGGCCCTACAGGAGTCGGCCTCCCCAGAGTCGGCCGCCTCCCGGCCAGTGCCCCACAAGCCATAAACCAGATTGGACGGGGAGTGGTGACAGTGATTACCTGACAGGCGGCGGCACTGTTCCCACGACCCCATGACCGAGCCTGCGTCATCAGGAGCGCTGCACAGTGTCCTGCCTGTCCGCGGGGCCCGCCAGTCGGCGGGCCCCAGAAGCCGGCAGGGAGGACGGCAGCAAGAGAGACTGACGACTGGGGGCCACGCCCAGTCGGATTACCATTGTACCCCCGGGGGGTAGGCCTATATAAACCCCCCGGGGCACCCATGCAAAGGGTTCGGCCCTGGTTAGGTTTAGACACATAGCAAGAAGGGAAAGAGCTAGCCTTGCTCCTTCCTGCCTCCACACAGCTCGAGGAGCACCATTGTACTATCACCCCATAGTGATCATGCGGAGACCCCGCAGAGCAGCAGTAGGGGTGTTATCTCCTCGGAGAGCCCCGAAGCTGGGTAAGATTCGCCGGCGTGCATGTCTTCGCCTCATCCCGTTTCCAGGCACCGGCGATGTTCTACTCGCCCCCACCATGATAAGCCACCCGTTGGCATATGTCGCACCCAACCCCCGACACTAGTGAGGTGAAATCCGTCGACGATTGGGTCTAGAACCAATGCGGCGAATCCGCCATGGCGGATGCTGGTGGGGTGGTCCCTTCGATCAAAAGTGATCGGGCAAGAGGACCATGGATTGAACTTTGGGGCGACTGGCTCCATCGCGTATATGTCCCTGAGGGCACGCTTCCGCTCCCTTTTGGGTATGTGGGTTGCGTATATCATGTTCACCGTCCGCACTTGTGGGGGGGAAACCCTTCTGTCCTCTGTTGTTCGGTGGCCGGGTCTCTTCCTCGTCATCGCTATGCAGCCCCTTGTCATTGTTTTCGGCAATCAACTTGCTTGCCTGCTTGAATACCCAACAATCCCTGTTGGTGTGATTAGCTGGCTTTTCGGGGGTGTCGTGTATCTGGCACGAGCGGTCGAGTATTCGGTCCAAATTGGACGGACCAGGAGTACTTCTTTTGAATGGCTTTTTCCGCTGACCGGGTTTGGAGCCTCTGAATCCGGCGTTGACTGCTGTATCCTCAGTATTATCACCGTTAATGCGGCGTTTGTGCTTGTTGCGGCGTGACCTGCCATTGCGGTCCTTGGTATCCGGACTGCCAGGATTTTTGTTGAGGTTGTTACTGCGGGCTAGCCAGCTGTCCTCTCCCGCGCAGAAGCGGGTCATGAGTGATGTGAGGGCTGCCATGGATTTCGGCTTTTCCTGTCCTAGGTGCCGGGCAAGCCACTCGTCGCGGATGTTGTGTTTGAAGGCTGCGAGGGCCTCCGCATCCGGACAGTCGACGATTTGATTTTTCTTGGTTAAGAACCGTGTCCAGAATTGTCTGGCCGATTCATCTGGCTGCTGAATTATGTGGCTTAGGTCATCAGCGTCTGGTGGTCGCACATATGTGCCCTGGAAGTTATCAAGGAATGCAGCTTCCAGGTCCTCCCAACACCGAATTGATTCTGCTGGCAAGCTGTTAAGCCAATGCCGAGCTGGTCCTTTAAGCTTGAGTGGGAGGTATTTGATGGCATGAAGATCATCACCGCGGGCCATGTGGATATGAAGGAGATAGTCCTCGATCCAAACCGCGAGGTCTGTTGTGCCATCATCGGATTCAATGTTCACGGGTTTAAACCCTTCGGGGATTTGATGATCCATTACTTCATCTGTGAAGCATAGTGGGTGTGCGGCGCCTCTATACTGGGCTATATCATGACGTAGCTCAAGCGAGCTTTGTCTACTGTGTTCGGCCCGGCCAGAATTGCTGTATCCAGCGCGACAGTTGTCGTCCCGTATCGTGGGGCGCCCATGCGATCCGTAGATCGATCTTGATTGTCTTGCCTTATCCTCCAATATGTCTTGCAAGTCCGGCGCATTCCCCCATGGCTTTGTACTTTTCGAGCGATGCCGGGGTACAACTTTAGTGGAGGGCCCAGAGGCCTCTCTGCCGCGGCCAAGAGGTGGCCGGTCGGCCGTACTGTGCGCTGGTGATGTAGGTTTATATGCTTCCTCCTCTAATCGGGGCAGCAGCTTGCGTTTGGGGTAGCTTTTGGAGGGGCATTCGAGTTCGTACTCTTCAGCCGCAAGGACTTCAGTCCATCTGTCGTCTAGCAAATCTTGGTCAGCTCTAAGCTGTTGCTGCTTTTTCTTGAGGCTACTTGCCGTGGCCATAAGCCTGCGTTTAAAACGCTCTTGTTCGACGGGATCCTCAGGCACGACGAATTCGCCGTCGTCGAGGCTTGCCTCGTCACCGGAGGGAGGCATGTAATTATCTTCCTCTACCTCTTTGTCTGCCGCTCTATCATGAGGGCTGGCTTCTTCATCGTCTTATGCTGAATCTTGCTGGAGGGGGTTGTCTTCGGCACTGTTCGGGGTGCTATTGTCTCTGGTGCCGGAATCTCCATTCTTGCTGTGGCGGGATTTAGAGCGGCGCCGCTGACGCCGGCGCTTAGGCTGTTTCTTGGAGGGGTCTTCCTCCGCTGTTCCATCGTCATTCCCATCCTTTGGGATGTCCACCATGTATATGTCGTATGACGAGGTGGCTTTCCAGTGCCCCGTAGGCGCTGGTTCTTGGTCATCTCCGACATCATCGTCCATACCGTCGATGTCTTTGGAGTCGAAGTCTAGCATGTCGGTTAGGTCGTCGACTGAGGGAGTCCTGGACTAGGGGGTGTTCGGACAGCCGGACTATCATCGTCCGCCGGACTCCGAGACAACGAAGATACAAGATTGAAGACTCCGTCCCATGTCCGAATGGGACTTTCCTTGGCGTGGAAGGCAAGCTTGGCGATACGGATATGTAGATCTCCTACCATTGTAACCGACTCTGTGTAACCCTAGCCCCCTCCGGTGTCTATATAAACTAGAGAGCTTTAGTCCGTAGGACATAACATACATTACAACAATCATACCGTAGGCTAGCTTCTAGGGTTTAGCCTCCTTGATCTTGTGGTAGATCCACTCTTGTACTACCCATATCATCAATATTAATCAAGCAGGACGTAGGGTTTTACCTCCATCGAGAGGGCCCGAACCTGGGTAAAACATCGTGTCCCTTGTCTCATGTTACCATCCGCCTAGACGCACAGTTCGGGACCCCCTACCCGAGATCCGCCGGTTTTGACACCGACATTGGTGCTTTCATTGAGAGTTCCTCTGTGTCGTCACCGATAGGCTCGATGGCTTCTTCAATCAACAACCACGCGGTCCAGGGTGAGACTTTTCTCCCCGGACAGATCTTCATATTCGGCGGCTTCGCACTGCGGGCTAATTCACTTGGCCATCTGGAGCAGATCGAAAGTTACGCCCCTGGCCGTCAGGTCAGGTTCGGAAGCCTAAACTTCACGGCCGACATCCGTGGGGACTTGATCTTCAACGGACTTGAGCCACAGCCGAGCGTGCCGCACTGTCACGATGGGCATGATTTAGCTCTGCCACCGGAGAGTGCCTTGGTGGCCGCACACAAATCCGCTCCGGCCCTTAGTCCGGAGCCGATCGCCCAGATCGAGGAACGGTGGCTGGACACCGCCCCGGGGGCTGCAACTTCCGTGGCGATGGAGCCGAACACTGACTTTGTCCCCTGTAAAACTCGTGACTCCGAGGTGCCGGACTCCCTGCCGGACTCTGAACCTCCTACGCCCCTGCCAATCGAATCCAATTGGGCGCCGATCATGGAGTTCACCGCTGCGGACATCTTTCAGCACTCGCCCTTTGGCGACATCCTAAATTCACTAAAGCATCTCTCGCTATCCGGAGAGCCCTGGCCGGATTATGGCCAGGATGGTTGGGAAGCGGACGACGAAGAAATTCAAAGCCCACCCACCTCCCACTTTGTAGCCACTGTCGATGATCTAACCGACATGCTAGACTATGACTCCGAAGACATCGACGGTATGGACAACGATGCCAGAGGCGAACAAGAATCAGCACCTACAGGGCACTGGAAGACCACCTCGTCATATGACATATACATGGTGGACACCCCAAAAGAGGGGGACGGCGAAGAAGCAGCAGAGGCAAATTCCCCAAAGAAACAGCCCAAGCGCCGACGTCAGCGGCGCCACTCTAAATCCCACCACAGCAAGAATGGAGATTCCGGCACAGGAGATAATAACACTCCAGAAAGTGCCGACGACAATCCCCTCCAGCAAGATTCAGCGCAGGAGGATGCGGAAGCAAGCCCTCATGAGAGAGTGGCAGATGAAGAGGTCGAGGATGATAATTACATACCTCCCTCCGAAGACGAGGCAAGCCTCAACAACGACGAATTCGTCGTGCCCGAGGATCCCGTCGAACAAGAGCGTTTCAAGCGTAGGCTAATGGCCACGGCAAATAGCCTAAAGAAAAAGCAGCAGCAGCTTCAAGCTGATCAAGACCTGCTGGCCGACAGATGGACCGAGGTCCTCGTGGACGAAGAGTACGAACTCGAACGCCCCTCCAAGAGCTACCCAAAACGCAAGTTGTTCCCCCGATTAGAGGAGGAAGCATACATACCATCATCACGAGCGTACAATACGGCCGACCGACCACCCCGTGGTCGCGACAGGGAAGCATCAAGGCCTTCCATCAAGACCGTACCCCGGCATCGCTCGAAAAGTACGAAACCACGAGGGAACGCGCCGGACTTGCGGGACATATTGGAGGATAAGGCAAGACAATCCAGATCTATCTATGGATCACGTGGGCGCCCCACGACCCACGACGAATACCGTCGAGCCGGATACAACAACTCCGGCCGGGCCGAACACATCAGACAACGCTCCCTTGAGCTACGTCGTGATATTGCTCAATACAGAGGCGCCGCACACCCGCTATGCTTCACTGACGAAGTAATGGATCATCAAATCCCTGAAGGGTTTAAACCCGTAAACATCGAATCATACGATGGCACGACAGACCCCGCGGTTTGGATCGAAGATTATATCCTTCACATCCATATGGCCCGCGGTGACGATCTCCACGCCATCAAATACCTCCCGCTCAAGCTTAAAGGACCATCCCGACATTGGCTTTACAGCCTGCCCGGAGAGTCAATTGGGTGTTGGGAGGACCTGGAAGCCGCATTTCTCGACAACTTCCAGGGCACATATGTGCGGCCACCAGAAGCCGATTACCTAAGCCACATATTCCTGCAGCCAGACGAATCGGCCAGACAATTCTGGACGCGGTTCTTAACAAAGAAAAATCAAATCGTCGACTGTCCGGATGCAGAGGCCCTCGCAGCCTTCAAGCATAACATCCGCGACGAGTGGCTAGCCCGGCACCTAGGACAGGAAAAGCCGAAACCCATGGCAGCCCTCACATCATTAATGACCCGCTTCTGTGCGGGAGAGGATAGGTGGCTAGCTCGCAGCAACAAACTCAGCAAAAATGCTGGTAGTCCGGACACTAAGGACCACAATGGCCGGTCGCGTCGATACAAAAATAAACGCCGCGTTAACAGCGACGACAAGGAGGATACGGCAGTCAACGCCGGATTCCGAGGCTCAAAACCCGGTCAGCGGAAGCAGCCATTCAAAAGAACCACTCCGGGTCCGTCCAATTTGGACCGAATACTCGACTACTTATGCCAGATACATGGCACCCCCGAAAAGCCAGCTAATCACACCAACAGAGATTGCTGGGTATTCAAGCAGGCAGGCAAGTTAATTGCCGAAAACAATGACAAGGGGCTGCACAGCGACGACGAGGAAGAGACCCGACCGCCGAACAATAGAGGACAGAAGGGTTTCCCCCCACAAGTGCGGACGGTGAACATGATATACGCAACCCATATACCCAAGAGGGAGCGAAAGCGTGCACTAAGGGACGTATATGCGATGGAGCCAATCGCCCCTAAGTTCAATCCATGGTCCTCTTGCCCGATCACTTTCGATCGAAGAGATCATCCGACCAGTATCCGCTATGGCGGATTCGCCGCATTGGTTTTAGACCCAATCGTCGATGGATTTCACCTCACGATAGTCCTGATGGACGGCGGTAGTAGCCTGAACCTGCTTTATCGGGATACAATGTGCAAGATGGGCATAGACCCCTCAAGGATTAAACCTACAAAGACGACCTTTAAAGGCGTCTTACCAGGTGTTGAGGCCAATTGTACAGGCTCAGTCACACTGGAAGTGGTCTTCGGATCCCCGGACAATTTTCGGAGCGGGAGTTAATCTTCGACATAGTCCCGTTCCGCAGCGGCTATCACGCTCTACTCGGACGAACCGCGTTTGCAAAGTTCAACGCGGTGCCGCATTACGCATACCTCAAGCTCAAGATGCCAGGCCCTCGTGGAGTCATCACGGTCAACGGAAAAATGGAACGCTCCCTCCGAACGGATGAACACACAGCGGCCCTCGCGGCAGAAGTACAGAGCAGCCTTTTAAGGCAATTTTCGAGTCCGGCCGTTAAATGCCCGAATATGGCCAAACGCGCCCGGAGCAACATCAACCAAGACCACCTGGCACGTTCCGAGCACGCATAGCAATGCGGCCCCAATGTCAGCCCTTGCATAATTGCAAGACCAACCCTCCGCGTACATCATTACGCTCTGGAGATACCATGGGCCTAGGGGAAGGGGCACGACCACAATAGACCGAGAGTGCGGCTCGACCACACCAGGGGCTCACAAGTTTGTCACTCCTTTTTTTAATACTATTATTTTCTTTCTTTGTGTACACAGGATTCCGTTCACCAGAGGCCCTGTCCGGCGGCGAACCCGCCGAATTCACGATGCAACAGCTAGGGAAGAAAGAAGGCTGCGACAAACACTCAGGTGGCCTCCATTACGAGCATTAAATTCGATTATATACACCAGTCCGCAGCCCACCCCTGGAGGGGGACATGTTTATTTAGTCCAATCCCTTGCTTACCGCACTATTTGTATCCTTCCGCACTCATAGCAGAATTCCCTGAATAAATAATGCAGCACTCTTTTGCCTATAATTGCATTACTTTACACATATGTTCACTAATGAAATCTTGCACCCGTATATTTTGGTACGGCCGAATACACCAGGGGCTTATGTTCCCCGCATTATGGTGTGATAAGTCCGAACACTTTCACAAGTGCGGCACCCCGAACTTATAGCATTATATGAATCGGCTCCGAATCATGTCTTGGGTCAATAGTTGGGTTTGCCCGGCTCCCACGTTTTGGTGCCTTACGTTCCGTTCTATCGGCTAAGGTGGCACTGGGAGAACCACTGCGATTGTGCCCCGGTTGAGCTGGGCGAGCGCCTCAGTGGAGAAAGCTAAAACTGACTGGCATGATAAGGCTAGAGACCGGTCGCTGTTCGAGAGGTCTTTTCGGGTCCTTAAAGACTTATGCCGCTTCGAGCGAAGTACCGGACAATGTCCGACGAAGGCGTGGATAGCGCCCCAAATTCGGTCTTCCGAATACTAGGGGCTTCGCCGAAATTTAAAATTATAGAATTCTATGGCTAAGTGAGAGTGTTCAAGCATTATAAGTCCGGTTGCATTGTTCGTTGTGTTGAGCGCCTCCCTAGATGGACCAAAAAATGGGAACAAGAGTGCTCAAGTTTATCCCGAACACCCTAGCACTCGTGGCTTGGGGGCTGAAGCCAACGACTTGCCATCTCTCAAATTTTATAAACGGTCGCACAGAAGGTAATATTTTAAATTAAACAAGCGTTGCGTAGCGCATATGAACAAAGTTTTCAGCGCACAGGATAATACATAGCGAGTTTTACTCAATAATTACATCTCTGGGGCACTCATCCGCAATATTGCGGGCACCCTTCAGGACACTCTTATAGTACATTTCGGGCGTACGATACTCCTTGCCCGCTGGCGGCGGGTCAGTAAGAAGCCTCTCCGCATCCAGCCTGCCCCAGTGCACCTTTGCGCGGGCAAGGGCCCGACGAGCACCTTCAATACAAGCGGAGCGCTTGATAACATCCACCCAGGGGCACGCATCCACCAGCCGCCGCACGAGGCCGAAGTAGCTCCCAGGCATGGCCTGTCCAGGCCACAGCCGGACTATATGGCCCTTCATGGCCTCCTCAGCTACCTTGTGGAGCTCGACCAGCTGCTTCAGCTGGTCGCTAGGGGGCACCGGATGGCCGGCCTCAGCGTACTGAGACCAGAAGACCTTCTCCGTTGAGCTCCCCCCCTCGGCACGGTAGAATGCGGCAGCATCGGATACACTGCGAGGCAGATCTGCAAACGCCCCTGGAGAGCTCCGAATTCGGGTAAGTGTCAGGTAGTTTACATTAACATGCTTGCTTTGCATGAAAAATGCCTTACCCACCGCTATTTTCTTCATATCCTCAACCTCCTGAAGGGCCTTACGGCCCTCGGCCTTGGCGGACTTGGCACTTTCGAGAGCCGAGGCGAGCTCGGACTCTCGAGTCTTTGAGTCGCGCTCCAAACTCTCATGCTTCTCCATGAGAGCCTGGAGCTCTTGCCGCACCTCCGCCACCCGTGCCTCCTGCTTTTCTCGCTCTGCCCGTTCCGCGGCCGCATTGTGTTTGGCCGCCGACACAGCCTCCTTCAGGGCTGCCACCTCGTTTGTGGCCCCTGCAGTACCCATATTATCCTTGTTAATTTTATTGCAACCGAAATCCTTTTCTGTAAGGTAAAACTTCAAAGTGGTGCTACTCACCTTCTTTTTCCTCGAGCTGCCTCTTGGCATGGCCGAGCTCTCGCTCGGACCGCTCGAAATCTTGCTTCAATGCTCCAACCTCCCCAGTCAGTACGGCAGAGGTCAGCAGCGCAGCCTGCAAACCCATATTGACATAATTTATTAGCAACCCTGCGTATATCTTTTCAGATCCTCAGTCCGGATTTTCTTTCCGAACACCGAACCGAGCATCAGGGGCTACTGTCTATGCGGTATTACATTACATAATTTTAAAACTTCTTACCTCAAAGCCTGTTAGAAGGCTGCTGCAGGCTTCGGTCAGCCCGCTCTTGGCGAGCTGAACCTTCTGAATCACCGCAATCATGATAGTGCGGTGTTCTTCCTCGATGGAAGCGCCTTTGAGCACCTCCAACAAGTTGTTCGGCACCTCCGGTTGGACGGAGGCCGCCGGCATCACGGTCTTGCCCTTCTTGCGAAGGGGCCGCTTGCCGGACTCCGGAACCACTGCAGGTTCCGGCGTAGAGTCCGGCGCAAAGTCCGGGAGGCTGCCTTGCGGCGCCTCCGGAGCCTCCTCATCATGGGTCCCTTTCTGGGATCCCACCTCGGCGTCCTTGTCGGCGCGAGGGGTGGAGGCAGTCGGGATGGAATCCACATCCGACGGCGCCAACGACCCGCTCGATGAAGCGGGGAGATCATCATCGGCCGGACTGCAGATAGCATGCGGCATTAGAAGGACACTATGTGACACAAAAGAGTAATTACAAATCATTCAGGAATCCGAATACTTACGATCTTGCCGGAGGCCTGGCCCTTGAAGGCCACTCTTCGCCGCCAACGTTGGTGTTGGCAGTGCTGTCCGGGGGAATAGTTCTCCCCCTCTTGGACCCTTCGGCCTCCCCTGTTGGGGAAGCCTTCCTCTTCCTCTCTCCCTCCTCTGGGAGAGAGTCTTCTTCCTCCTCCTCATCTTCGGGGGAGGAATCCGCCTCGGAGTCGTCGGACACCTGAAAACGGGAACTCTTTCGAGTGCCCATGGCCACCTTCTTGGCCTTCTTCTCCGGCACCACGTGCAGTGCCGGAACCAGCAGCCCCGCTAGATGGGCGTCCACTGGGTCTTCTGGCATGGGCGCCGGCCAGATGAGCTGCTCGGCCTTCTTCATCCATTCCTGTCAAAGGAAAAGGGAGATTAAAACCCGCTTAGAATCAAACTATTAACAACAAGTGTCCCGTAAAGGGGTAGAATCACTTACCTCGTCAGCTGGACGCTACGAGTGAAACCCGCGATCTTCCATCGCGGATGCTGGGGCTTCGGCGCCCTTAAACAGTACCCTCCAGGCGCCTTCGTACGTCGTGTAAAAGAGCCCGCTCAGCGCCTGGTGCTGTTCCGGATCGAACTCCCACAGATTGAATGCCCGTTCTTGGCATGGGAGAATCCGGCGGACGAGCATGACTTGGACCACGTCAACAAGCCTGAGCTTCTTGTTCACCAGCTTCTGGATACAGGCTTGGAGTCCCGTCAGCTCCTTCGAATTACCCCACAGCAAGCCCTTCTCTTTCCAGGAGGTGAGCTGCATAGGGATACCAGATCTGAACTCGGGGGTCGCCGCCCACGTAGGGTTGCGCGTCTCGGTGATATAGAACCACCCCGATTGCCACCCCTTGACGGATTCCACGAAGGCCCCTTCGAACCAGAGGACGTTGGGCATCTTGCCCAACATGGCGCCTCCACACTCTGCCTGCGTGCCCTTCACTACCTTCGGCTTGACGTTGAAGGTCTTGAGCCACAAGCCAAAGTGGGACTGGATGCAGAGGAGGGCCTCTCACACGACGATAAACGCCGAGATGTTGAGGATGAAGTTCGGCGCCAGATCATGGAAATCCAGGCCGTAGTAGAACATGAGCCCCCGGACAAAGGGGTGAAGTGGAAAGCCCAGTCCGGGGAGGAAGTGGGGAAGGAAAACGACCCTCTCATGGGGCTCGGGGGTAGGGATGAGCTGCCCCTCGTCGGGCAGCCGGTGCGCGATGTCGCCGGAAAGGTATCCGGCGCTGCGCAGCTTTGTGATGTGCTCCTCCTTAACGGTGGAAGCCAACCATTTGCCTCCCGCTCCGGACATGGTCGGAGAAGGTTGAGACGAGATGCGCGAGCTTGGGCGCAGGAGCTCGAGTGCGTGGAAGTGGATAAGAAAAGGAGGAAGAAGGCGTGGGTGAAAAAGGTGAATTGTCGGTGTCAAAACCGGCGGATCTCGGGTAGGGGGTCCCGGACTGTGCGTCTAGGCGGATGGTAACAGGAGACGAGGGACACGATGTTTTTACCCAGGTTCGGGCCCTCTCGATGGAGGTAAAACCCTATGTCCCGCTTGATTAATATTGATGATATGGGTAGTACAAGAGTAGATCTACCACGAGATCAAGGAGGCTAAACCCTAGAAGCTAGCCTATGGTATGATTGTTGTAATGTATGTTGTCCTACGGACTAAAGCCCTCCGGTTTATATAGACACCGGGGGAGGCTAGGGTTACACAGAGTCGGTTACAATGGTAGGAGATCTACATATCCGTATTGCCAAGCTTGCCTTCCACGCCAAGGAAAGTACCATCCGGACACGAGCCGAAGTCTTCAATCTTCTATCTTTGTAGTCTTGGAGTCCGGCGGATAATGATAGTCCGGCTGTCCGGACACCCCCTAGTCCAGGACTCCCTCAGTAGCCCCTGAACCAGTCTTCAATGACGATAAGTCCGGCGCGCATAATGTTCGGCATTGCAAGGCGGGTTCCTCCCTTGAATAATCCAGAGAAGATTATGAACACCCAGGATAGTGGCCGGCTCTGCAAAAATAATTTCCACATTCCACCGTAGAGAGAATAAAATATACACTAGCTCAATCTGCCGACGTATTATGCGGCGTGACACCACACCGCAACCAAGTCCTTGTTTGAATCGTTTTTTTACTATACCACCTCAGCACGTTTAGCGAAGCGGTTTCCTTGGCACGTCCTGTCGAAGCAGAGATCGTGTTCACCTTATTCCGGGATCCTCATCAATACGGATGTGGGTAACCCAACCGCGCCATTGATGGTGGCGCTTGGGAGATAAGCGAGTTTTACCAGGCCGGTGGGGGACACATAGTTTTCGTCCGCCTATATATGAGGGATAAGGATTCACCTTCTCACCTACGCCTTCTTCCTCCTTTGCTTATCCATCTCCGCGCACTCAAGCTCCAACGCCCAAGCTTGCGCATCTCGCCTCGACCTTCTCCGAATATGTCCGGAGCGGGAGGTAAATGGTTAGCCTCCACCGCCAAGGAGGAGGACATCACCAAGCTGCGCGACGCCGGATACCTTTCCAGCGATATCGCGCATCGGCTGCCCGACGAGGGGCAGCTCATCCCTACCCCTGAGCCTTATGAGAGGGTCGTCTTCCTTCCCCACTTCCTCCGCGGACTGGGCTTTCCGCTCCATCCATTTGTCCGGGGGCTCATGTTTTACTACGGCCTGGATTTCCACGATCTGGCGCCGAACTTCATCCTCAACATCTCGGCGTTTATCATCGTGTGTGAGGCCTTCCTCTGCATCCGGCCCCACTTCGGCCTGTGGCTCAAGACCTTCAATGTCAAGCCGAAAGTTGTGAAGGGCACGCAAGCGGAATGCGGAGGCGCCATGTTGGGCAAATTGCCCAATGTCCCTTGGCTAGAAGGGACCTTCATGGACTCCGTCAAGGGGTGGCAATCGGGGTGGTTCTACATCACCGAGCCGCGCAAGCCCACATGGGCGGCGGCCCCCGAATTTAGATCTGGAATCCCCACGCAGCTCACCTCCTGGAAAGAGAAGGGCTTGCAATGGGGCAATCCGGTGGAGGTGACGGGACTCCGAGCCTGCATCAAGAAGATGGTGAGCAATAGGCTCCGGCTCGTCGACGTGGTCCAAGTCATGCTCCTCCGGCGGATTCTCCCATGCCAAGAACGGGCATTCAATTTGTGGGAGTTCAATCCGGAACAGCACCAGGCGCTAAGCGGGCTCTTTGATACAACATACGAAGGCGCCTGGAGGGTGCTGTTCAAGGGCGCCGAAGCCCCCGCATCCGCGACGGAAGATCGCGGATTCAGCTCGCAGCATCCAAATGACGAGGTAGGTGATTTAACCCCATTACGGGACACTTGTGATAATTAAATTAACTTTTAGTGGGATTTCATTCTGCCCCTTCCTTTGACAGGAATGGATGGGGAAGGCCAAGCTGCTTATCAGCCCGGCTCCCATGCCAGAAGACCAAGTGAATGCCCGCTTAACAGGGCTGCTGGTTCCGGCACCGCACATGGTGCCGGAGAAGAAGGCCAAGAAGGTGGCCACGGGGACTCGAAAGAGTTCCCGCAATCAGGCGTCTGACGATGACGAGGACTCCTCCCCTGAAGACAAGGAGGAGGAGTATTCCCTCCCGGAGGAGGGAGAGAAGAAGAGGAAGGCTTCCCCAATCGGGGAGGCCGAAGGGTCCAACAGGGGGAGAACTATCCCCCCGGACAGTTTCGCCAACATCAACGTTGACGAGGATGAGTGGCCTCCAAGGGCCAGGCGTCCGGCAAGATCGTAAGTATTCGGATCATTTCTATGCCGTATATTTTATGTCATGCAGTATCCTTCTAACGCCGCATTCTGCCCGTAGTCCGGCCGGTGACGACCTCCCCGACTCGATGAGCGGGTCGTTGGCCTCGTCGGATGTAAATTCCGTCCCGACTGCCTCTACCCCACGCGCCGACGAGGACGCCGAGGTGGGATCCCAAAGAGGGACCCATCAGGAGGAGGCTCCAGAGGTGCCGTCAGACGACCTCCCGGACTTTGCGCCAGACTCTACATCGGAACCCGCAGTGGTTCCAGAGTCCGGCAAGCGGCCCCTTCGAAAGAAGGGTAGGACCGTGACGCCGGCGGCCTCCATCCAACCGGAGGCGCCGGATAACCTGTTGGAGGCGCTTAAAGGCGCTTCCATCAAGGAAGAACACCGCACTATCATGAGTGCGGTGATTGAGAAGGTTCAGCTCGCTAAGAGCGGGCTGACCGAAGCCTGCAGCAGCCTTCTAACAGGCTTTGAGGTAAGAAGTTAAGATTATGTAATGTAATACCGCATAGACAGTAGCCCCTGATGCTTAGTTCGGTGTTCGGAAAGAAAAGCCGGACTGAGGATCTAACAAGATATACGCAGGGTTGCCTAAAATATGTCAATATGGGTTTGCAGGCTGCGCTCTGACCTCTGCCGCACTAACGGCGGAGGTCGAGGTGCTGAAGAAGGATCTCGAGCGGTCCGAGCAAGAGCTCGGCCATGCCAAGAGGCAGCTCGAGGAAAAAGAAGGTGAATAACACCACTTTAAATAAGTACCTTACAGAAAAGGGTTTTGGTTGCAAATAAAATTAACAAGGATAATATGTGTATTGCAGGGGCCACTAACGAGGTAGCAGCCCTGAAGGATGCTGTGTCCGCGACCGAACGCAGTGCGGCCGCGGAATGGGCTGAGCGAGAAAAGCAAGAGGCACGGGTGGCGGAAGTTCGGCAAGAGCTCCAGGCTCTCATGGAAAAGCATGAGAGTTTGGAGCGTGACTCCAAGACTCGAGAATCCGAGCTTGCCTCGGCTCTCGAAAGTGCCAAGTCTGCCAAGGCCGAGGCCCATAAGGCCCTTCAGGAAGTTGAGGACATAAAGAAGATAGCGGCGGGTAAGGCATTTTTCATGCAAAGCAGGCATGTTAATGTGAACTACCTGACACTTAACCGAATTCGGAGCTCTCTAGGGGCATTTGCAGATCTGCCGCGTAGTGCGTCTGATGCCGCCGCATTCTATCGTGGCGAGGAGGGGAGCTCGACGGAGAAGGTCTTCTGGTCTCAGTACTCTGAGGCCGGCCATTCGGTGCCCCCAAGCGACCAGCTGAAGCAGCTGGTCGAACTCCACAAGGTAGCTGAAGAGGCCATGAAGGGCCTCCTAGTCCGGCTGTGGCCTGGACAGGCCATGCCTGGGAGCTACTTTGGCCTCGTGCAGCGGCTGGTGGATGCATGCCCCAGGCTGGATGTAGTCAAGCGCTCCGCCTGTATCGAAGGTGCTCGTCGGGCCCTTGCCCGCATAAAGGTGCAATGGGGCAAACTGGATGCGGAGAAGCTTCTCACGGACCCATCGCCGCTGGGCAAGGAGCATCGCACGCCGGAGCGGTATTATAAAGTTGTCCTGAAGGGAGCCTGCGATATTGCAGATGAGTGCTCCCGAAATGTAATCTTTGAGTGAACTCGCTGTGTATTTATCCTGTGTGCTGAAAACTTCGTTTATATGCGCCATGAGCAACACTTGTTTAATTTAAAATATTACCTTATGTGCGGCCGTTTGTAAAATCTGAGAGATGGCAAGTCGTTGGCTTCAGCCCCCAAGCCGCAAGTGCTGGGGTGTTCGGGATAAACTTGAGCACTCTTGTTCCCATTTTTGGGTCCATCTAGGGAGGCGCTCAACACAACGAACAAGGCAACCGGACTTATAATGCTTGAACACTCTCACTTAGCCATAGAATTCTATAATTTTAAATTTCGGCGAAGCCCCTGGTATTCGGAAGACCGAATCCGGGGCGCTATCCACGCCTTCATCGGACATTATCTGGAACTTCGCTCGAAGCGGCGTGAGTCTTTAAGGACCCGAAAAAACCTCTCGAACAGCGACCAGTCTCTCGCCTTATCATGCCAATCAGTTTTAGCTTTCTCCACTGAGGCGTTAACCCGGCTCAACCGGGGCGCAATCGCAGTGGTTCTCCCAGTGCCACCTTAGCCGACAGAACGGAACGTAAGGCACCAAAACGTGGGAGCCGGGCAAACCCAACTATTGACCCAAGACATGATTCGGAGCCGATTCATATAATGCTATAAGTTCGGGGTGCCGCACTTGTGAAAGTGTTCGGACTTTATCACACCATAATTTGGGGAACAGAAGCCCCTGGCATATTCGGCCGTACCAAAATATACGGGTGCAAGATGTCATATAATGAACATATATATAAAAGATAACGCAACTGCAATAAAAAGGTGCTGCATTATTTATGAAAGAAGGTCTGCTAGTAGAGCGGACTTATACAAATAGTGCGGTAGGCAAGGGATTTGGACTAAATAAACATGTCCCCCTCCAGGGACGAGCTGCAGACTTGGTGTATATAATCGAATTTAATGCTCGTAATTGAGACCACCTGAGTGTTCGTCGCGGCCTTCTTTAGTCCCTGACTGTTGCATCATGAGTTCGGCAGGTTTGCCACCGGACAGGGCTTCTGGTTAACAGAGTCCTGTATACATAAAAGAAGAAGAAAAATAAAAAAAAGAAGGGGGGCACATTTGTGAGCCCCTGGTGTGGTCAAGCCGCACTCTGGGTCCATTGTGATCGTGCCCCTTTCCCTATGCCCATGGTATCTCCAAAGCGTAATGATGTACGCGGAGTGTTATTCTTGCGATCATGCACGGGCGAGGGTTGGGGCCGCATTGCTACGCGTGCTCTGATCGCGCCAGGTGGTCTTGGTTGGTATTGCTCCGGGCGCGCTTTGCTGTGTCCGGCCTTTTAACTGCCGGACTTGAGAATTGCCTTAAAAGGCTGCTCTGTACTTCTGCCGCGAGAGCCGCTGTATGTTCCTCCGTTTGGAGGGAGCGTTCCGTATTCCCATTGACCGTGATGACTCCACGAGGGCCTGGCATTTTGAGCTTTAGGTATGCGTAATGCGGCACCGCATTGAATTTTGCAAACGCGGTTCGTCCGAGCAGAGCGTGATAGCCGCTGCGAAACGGGACTATGTCGAAGATTAACTCTTCGCTCCGGAAATTATCCGGGGATCCGAAGACCACTTCCAGTGTGACTGAGCCTGTACAGTTGGTCTCCACTCCTAGAATGACACCTTTAAAGGTTGTCTTTGTAGGTTTGATCCTTGATGGGTCTATGCCCATTTTGCGCACTGTATCCTGATAAAGCAGGTTCAGGGTGCTACCGCTGTCCATCAGGACTCTTGTGAGGAGAAATCCATCGACGATTGGGTCTAAAACCAATGCGGCGAATCCGCCATGGCGTATGCTGGTCGGATGGTCTCTTCGATCAAAAGTGATCGGACAAGAGGACCATGGATTGAACTTTGGGGCAACTGGCTCCATCGCATAGGCGTCCCTGAGTGCGCGTTTCCTCTCCCTCTTGGGTATGCGGGTCGCGTATATCATATTCACCGTCCGCACTTGTGGGGGGAAACCCTTCTGTCCTCTGTTGTTCGGCGGTCGGGTCTCTTCCTCGTCGTCGCTGTTTAGCCCCTTGTCATTGTTTTCGGCAATTATCTTGCCGGCCTGCTTGAACACCCAGCAATCTCGATTGGTGTGGTTAGCTGGCTTTTCAGAGGTGCCATGTATCTGGCATAAGCGGTCGAGTATTCGGTCTAGATTGGACGGACCCAGAGTGGTTGTTTTGAATGGCTTCTTCCGCTGACCGGGTTTAGAGCCTCGGAATCCGGCATTGACTGCCGTATCCTCCTTATCGTCGCCGTTAATGCGGCTCTTGTTTTTGTTTCGACGTGACCTGCCATTGTTGTCCTTGGTATCCAGAGTGCCAGAATTTTTACGGAGGTTGTTGCTACGGGCTAGCCAGCTGTCCTCTCCCGCGCAAAAGCGGGTCATTAACGATGTGAGGGCTGCCATGGATTTCGGCTTTTCCTGGCCCAGGTGCCGGGCTACTCATTCGTCCCGGATGTTATGTTTGAAGGCCGCAAGGGCCTCTGCATCCGGACAGTCGACGATTTGGTTTTTCTTTGTCAAGAACCGTGTCCAGAATTGTCTGGCCGATTCGTCTGGCTGCTGAATAATGTGGCTTAGGTCATCGGCGTCTGGTGGTCGCACATACGTGCCCTGGAAGTTGTCGAGGAATGCGGCTTCCAGGTCTTCCCAGCACCCAATTGACTCTGCGGGCAAGCTTTTTAGCCAATGCCGAGCTTTTCCTTTAAGCTTGAGTGGGAGATATTTGATGGCATGGAGATCGTCGCCGCGGGCCATGTGAATGTGGAGAAGATAGTCTTCGATCCAAACCGCGGGGTCTGTTGTGCCATCATAGGATTCGATGTTTACGGGTTTAAACCCTTCGGGGATCTGATGATCCATTACTTCGTCAGTGAAGCATAGAGGGTGTGCGGCGCCCCTATATTGAGCAATACAGCTCGAGAGAGCGCTGTCTGCTGTGTTCGGCCCGGCCGGGGTTGTTGTGTCCGGCACGACGGTATTCTTTGTGGGTCGTAGGGCACCCACGTGATCCATAGATGGATCTGAATTGCTTTGCCTAGTCCTCCAATATGTCTCGCAAGTCCGGCGCGTTCCCTCTTGGCTTCGTACTTTTGGAGCGATGCCGGGGTGTGGTCTTGGCTGGGGGCCTGGATGCCTCTCTGTCACGACCACGGGGTGGTCGGTCAGCCATATCGTGCGCTGGTGATGAAGGTATGTATGCTTCCTCCTCTAATCGGGGGAGCAGTTTGCGTCTTGGGTAACTTTTGGAGGGGCGTTCGAGTTTATACTCTTCGGCCGCGAGGACCTCGGTCCATCGATCGGCCAGCAGATCTTGATCAGCTTGGAGCTGTTGCTGCTTTTTCTTTAGGCTGTTTGCTGTGGCTATGAGCATGCGCTTGAAGCGCTCTTGTTCGACGGGATCCTCAGGTACGACGAATTCATCATCGTTGAGGCTTGCTTCGTCTTCAGAGGGACGCATATAGTTATCATCCTCAACCCCTTCGTCTGCCGCCCTCTCGTGAGGGCTTGCTTCTGCATCCTCCTGCGCTGAGTCTTGCTGGAGGGGATTGTCTTCGGCACTCTCCGGAGTATTATTATCTCCCGTGCCGGAATCTCCATTCTTGCTGTGGCGGGATTTAGAGAGGCGCCGCTGACGTCGGCGTTTGGGCTGCTTCTTTAGAGAATCTGCCTCTGCTGCTTCTTCGCCATCCCCGTCTTTCGGGGTGTCCACCATATATATGTCGTAAGACGAGGTGGTCTTCCAGTGCCCTGTAGGCGCTGGCTCCTGTTCGTCTCCGGCATCGTCGTCCATGGCGTCGATGTCGTCGGAGTCGAAGTCTAGCATGTCGGTTAAATCATCGACAGTGGCTACAAAGTGGGTGGCGGGTGGGCTTTGAATTTCTTCGTCGTCCGTACCCCAACCGTCCTGGCCATAGTTCGGCTAGGATTCTCCTGATAGCGAGAGATGCTTTAATGAATTCAGGATATCGCCAAAAGGCGAGTGTTGGAAAATGTCCGCGGCGGTGAATTCCATAACCGGCGCCCAATCCGGATCGATTGGTAGGGCCGCGGGAGGTTCGGAGTCCGGCGAGGAGTCCGGCGCCTCGGAATCACGGGTTTCGCAGGGGACAAGATCAGTGTTCGGCTCCATCGCCGTGGATGTTGAAGCCCCCGGGGCGGCGTCTATCCACCGGCCCTCGATCTGGGCGATCGGCTCCGGGCTAATGGCTGAAGCGGATCCGTGTGCGGCCACCAAGGCACTTTTCGGCGGCAGAGCTAGATCATGCCCATCGTCACAATGCGGCGCGCTCGGTAGTGGCTCGAGCCCGTCGAAGATCAAGTCTCCGCGGACATCAGCCGTGAAGTTTAAGCTTTCGAATCTGACCTGACGGCCAGGGGCGTAGCTTTCGATCTGCTCCAGATGGCCAAGCGAATTGGCCCGCAGTGCAAAGCCGCCGAATACGAATATCTGTCCGTGGAGAAAAGTCTCACCCTGGACGGCGTTGTTGGTTGAAGATGCCATCAGGCCTATCTGTGACGACACAGAGGAACTCTCAATGAAAGCACCAATGTCGGTGTCAAAACCGGCGGATCTCTGGTAGGGGGTCCCGGACTGTGCGTCTAGGCGGATGGTAACAGGAGACGAGGGACACGATGTTTTTACCCAGGTTCGGGCCCTCTCGATGGAGGTAAAACCCTATGTCCTGCTTGATTAATATTGATGATATGGGTAGTACAAGAGTAGATCTACCACGAGATCAAGGAGGCTAAACCCTAGAAGCTAGCCTATGGTATGATTGTTGTAATGTATGTTGTCCTACGCACTAAAGCCCTCCGGTTTATATAGACACCGGGGGAGGCTAGGGTTACACAGAGTCGGTTACAATGGTAGGAGATCTACATATCCGTATTGCCAAGCTTGCCTTCCACGCCAAGGAAAGTACCATCCGGACACGAGCCGGAGTCTTCAATCTTCTATCTTCATAGTCTTGGAGTCCAGCGGATAATGATAGTCCGGCTGTCCGGACACCCCCTAGTCCAGGACTCCCTCATGAATCCTTATCCCTTATATATAGGCGGGAGAAGACTATGCGTCCCCCACCGGCCTGGTAAAACTCGCTTATCTCCCAAGCGCCCCCATCAATGACGCGGTTGGGTTACCCACGTCCGTATTGATGAGAATCCCGGAATAAGGGGAACACGATCTCTGCTTCGACAAGACGTGCCAAGGAAACCGCTTCGCTAAACACGCTGAGACGGTATAATAAAAACGATTCAAGTAAGGGCTTGGTGGTGGTGTAATGTCATGCCGCAAAATACGTCAGCAGATTGAACTTGTGTATATATTATTCTCTCTACGGTGGAATGTGGAATTTGTTTTGCAGAGCCGGACACTATCCTGGTGTTCATGATCTTCTCTGGATTATTCAAAGGAGGAACCCGCCTTGCAATGCCGAACACTATGCGCGCCGGACTTATCATCATTGAAGCCTGGTTCAGGGGCTACTGAGGGAGTCTTGGACTAGGGGGTGTCCGGACAGCCGGACTATCATCGTCCGCCGGACTCCAAGACAACGAAGATACAAGATTGAAGACTCCGTCCCGTGTCCGGATGGGACTTTCCTTGGCGTGGAAGGCAAGCTTGGCGATACGGATATGTAGATCTCCTACCATTGTAACTGACTCTGTGTAACCCTAGCCCCCTCCGGCGTCTATATAAACCGGAGGGCTTTAGTCCGTAGGACATAACATACATTACAACAATCATACCGTAGGCTAGCTTCTAGGGTTTAGCCTCCTTGATCTCGTGGTAGATCCACTCTTGTACTACCCATATCATCAATATTAATCAAGCAGGACGTAGGGTTTTACCTCCATCGAGAGGGCCCGAACCTGGGTAAAACATTGTGTCCCTTGTCTCCTGTTACCATCCGCCTAGACGCACAGTTCGGGACCCCGTACCCGAGATCCGCCGGTTTTGACACCGACATCGACAGTGGCTACAAAGTGGGTGGTGGGTGGGCTTTGAATTTCTTCGTCGTCCGCATCCCAACCGTCCTGACCGCAGTCCGGCCAGGGCTCTCCTGAAAATGAGAGATACTTTAGCGAATTCAACATGTCGCCAAAAGGCGAGTGCTGAAAGATGTCCGCAGCGGTGAACTCCATGATCGGCGCCCAATCGGATTCGATTGGTAGGGCCGCGGGAGGTTCGGAGTCCGGCGTGGAATCCGGTGCCTCAGAGTCACGAGCTTTACAAGGGACATGGTCGGTATTCGGATCCATCGCCGTAGAGGTAGCAGCCCCCAAGGCGGTGTCTAGCCACCCATCCTCAATCGGCGCAGTCGGCTTCGAGTGAAGGGTCGGAGCGGACTCTTGTGCGGCCTCCAGGGCACTGTCCGGCAGCAGAGATAGATCATCCCATCGTGACAGTGCGGCGCGCTCGGCTGTGGCTCGAATCCGTCGAAGATCAAGTCTCCGCGGATGTCGGTCGTGTAGTTCAAACTCCGAAATCTGACCTGATGGCCAGGGGCGTAGCTTTCGATCTGCTCCAGATGGCCAAGGGAATTGGCCCGCAGTGCAAAGCCACCGAATACAAAGATCTGTCCGGGGAGAAAAGTCTCACCCTGGACCGTGTCGTTATTGATGATCGAAGGAGCCATCGGGCCTATGAGCGACGACACAGAGGAACTCTCAATGAAAGCACCAATGTCGGTGTCAAAACCCGCGGATCTCGGGTAGGGGGTCCTGAACTGTGCGTCTAGGCGGATGGTAACAGGAGACAAGGGACACGATGTTTTTACCCAGGTTCGGGACCTCTCGATGGAGGTAAAACCCTACTCCTGCTTGATTGATATTGATGATATGGGTAGTACAAGAGTAGATCTACCACGAGATCAAGGAGGCTAAACCCTAGAAGCTAGCCTATGGTATGATTGTTGTTCGTCCTACGGACTAAAACCCTCCGGTTTATATAGACACCAGAGAGGGCTAGGGTTACACAGAGTCGGTTACAATGGTAGGAGATATACATATCCGTATCGCCAAGCTTGCCTTCCTTGCCAAGGAAAGTCCCCTCCGGACACGGGACGAAGTCTTCAATCTTGTATCTTCATAGTCTTGGAGTATGGCCAATGATGATAGTTTGGCTATCCGTGTTGGGGAACGTAGTAATTTCAAAAAATTTCCTACGCACCACGCAAGATCATGGTGATGCATAGCAACGAGAGGGGAGAGTGTTATCTACGTACCCTCGTAGACCTGAAGCGGAAGCGATCACAACGTAGAGGAAGTAGTCGTACGTTCTCCTCGCGATCCGACCGATCCCGGCGCCGTTACTCCGGCGCCCCCGAGTTCTTGACACACGTACAGCTCGATGACGTCCCTCGTACTCCGATCCAGCCGAGTGTCGAGGGAGAGTTCCGTCAGCACGACGGCGTGGTGACGATCTTGATGTTTCACCGGCGCAGGGCTTCGCCTAAGCTTCGCGACGGTATGACCGAGGTGGAATATGGTGGAGGGGGGCACCGCACAGGGCTAAGGAACGATCCGTAGATCAAACTTGTGTGTTCTAGAGTGCCCCCTGCCCCCGTATATAAAGGAGGGAGGGGGGAGGTGCGGCCGGCCTAGAGGGGGCGCGCCGGAGGAGTCCTACTCCCACCGGGAGTAGGACTCCCCCCCTTTCCTAGTTGGAGTAGGATTGGGGGAGGGGGAAGAGGGAAAGGGGGGCGCCGCCCCCCCTACTTGTCCTATTCGGACTGGGGGGGGGGGGAGAGGGCGCGCGGCCACCCCTGGCCGGCCCCTCCTCTTCTCCCTCGAGGCCCACTAAGGCCCATGTAGTACCCGGGGGGTTCCGGTAACCTCCCGGTACTCCGGTAAATTCCTGTTTTCACCCGGAACCATTCCGAACTCCAAATATAGGCTTCCAATATATCAATCTTTATGTCTCGACCATTTCGAGACTCCTCGTCATGTCCGTGATCACATCCGGGACTCCGAACTTCTTCGGTACATCAAAATACATAAACTCATAATAACTGTCATCGAAACCTTAAGCGTGCGGACCCTACGGTTCGAGAACAATGTAGACATGACCGAGACACGTCTCCGGTCAATAACCAACAGCGGGACCTGGATGCCCATATTGGTTCCTACATATTCTACGAAGATCTTTATCGGTCAGACCGCATAACAACATACGTTGTTCCCTTTGTCATCGGTATGTTACTTGCCCGAGATTCGATCGTCGGTATCCAATACCTAGTTCAATCTCGTTACCGGCAAGTCTCTTTACTCGTTCCGTAATACATCATCTCACAACTAACTCATTAGTTGTAGTGCTTGCAAGGCTTCAGTGATGTGTATTACCGAGAGGGCCCAGAGATACCTCTCCGACAATCGGAGTGACAAAACCTAATCTCGAAATACGCCAACCCAACATCTGCCTTTGGAGACACCTGTAGTACTCCTTTATAATCACCCAGTTACGTTGTGACGTTTGGTAGCACCCAAAGTGTTCCTCCGGTAAACGGGAGTTGCATAATCTCATAGTTACAGGAACATGTATAAGTCATGGATAAAAGCAGTAGCAACATACTAAACGATCGTGTGCTAAGCTAATGGAATGGGTCATGTCAATCAGATCATTCTACTAATGATGTGACCTTGTTAATCAAATAACAACTCTTTGTTCATGGTCAGGAAACATAACCATCTTTGATTAACAAGCTAGTCTAGTAGAGGCATACTAGTGACATGTTGTTTGTTTATGCATTCACACATGTATCATGTTTCCGGTTAATACAATTCTAGCATGAATGATAAACATTTATCATGAAATAAGGAAATAAATAATAACTTTATTATTACCTCTAGGGCATATTTCCTTCAGTCTCCCACTTGCACTAGAGTCAATAATCTAGATTACATAGTAATGATTCTAACACCCATGGAGTCTTGGTGTTGATCATGTTTTGCTCGTGGAAGAGGCTTAGTCAATTGGTCTGCAACATTGAGATCCGTATGTATCTTGCAAATCTCTATGTCTCCCACCTGGACTAAGTCCCGGATGGAATTGAAGCGTCTCTTGATGTGCTTGGTCCTCTTGTGAAATCTGGATTCCTTTGCTAAGGCAATTGCTCCAGTATTGTCACAGAAGATTTTCATTGGACCCGATGCACTAGGTATGACACCTAGATCGGATATGAACTCCTTCATCCAGACTCCTTCATTAGCTGCTTCCGAAGCTGCTATGTACTCCGCTTCACATGTAGATCCCGCTACGACGCTTTGTTTAGAACTGCACCAACTGACAGCTCCTCCGTTTAGTGTAAATACGTATCCGGTCTGCGATTTAGAATCGTCCG
>LR880967.1:14515310-14542465 GCA_904067115.1 Aegilops sharonensis
TACGCCAACCCAACATCTGCCTTTGGAGACACCTGTAGTACTCCTTTATAATCACCCAGTTACGTTGTGACGTTTGGTAGCACCCAAAGTGTTCCTCCGGTAAACGGGAGTTGCATAATCTCATAGTTACAGGAACATGTATAAGTCATGGATAAAAGCAGTAGCAACATACTAAACGATCGTGTGCTAAGCTAATGGAATGGGTCATGTCAATCAGATCATTCTACTAATGATGTGACCTTGTTAATCAAATAACAACTCTTTGTTCATGGTCAGGAAACATAACCATCTTTGATTAACAAGCTAGTCTAGTAGAGGCATACTAGTGACATGTTGTTTGTTTATGCATTCACACATGTATCATGTTTCCGGTTAATACAATTCTAGCATGAATGATAAACATTTATCATGAAATAAGGAAATAAATAATAACTTTATTATTGCCTCTAGGGCATATTTCCTTCAATCCGGACACCCCCTAGTCCAAGACTCCCTCACCCGCCACGACGCTTTGCTTGCAACTGCACCAGCTTACTACCCCACCATTCAAAATATACATGTATCCGGTTCGTGACTTAGAGTCATCCAGATCTGTGTCGAAGCTAGCGTCGACGTAACCCTTTACGACGAGCTCTTCGTCAACTCCATCAACGAGAAACATATCCTTAGTCCTTTTCAGGTATTTTACGATATTCTTGACCGTTGTCTAGTGTTCCATGCCGGGATTACTTTGGTACCTACGTACCAAACTTACGGCAAGGTTTACATCAGGTCTGGTACACAGCATGGCATACATGATAGACCCTATGGCGGAGGCATAGGGGACGACACTCATCTTTTCTCTATATTCTGCAGTGGTCGGACATTGAGCCGAGCTCAATTTCACACCTTGCAACACAGGCAAGAACCCCTTCTTGGACTGATCCATATTGAACTTCTTCAATATCTTATCAAGGTATGTGCTTTGTGAAAGACCTATGAGGCGTCTTGATCTATCTCTATAGATCTTGATGCCTAATATATAAGCAGCTTCTCCAAGGTTCTTCATTGAAAAACACTTATTCAAGTAGGCCTTAATGCTGTCCAAAAGTTCTGTATCATTTCCCATCAAAAGTATGTCATCCACATATAATATTTGAAATGCTACAGAGCTCCCACTTAGTTTCTTGTAAACGCAGGCTTCTCCATAAGTCTGCATAAACCCAAACACTTTGATCATTTCATTAAAGCGAATGTTCCAACTCCGAAATGCTTGCACCAGCCCATAGATGGAGCGCTGGAGCTTGCATTCCTTGTTAGCATTCTTTGGATCGGCAAAACCCTCCGGCTGCATCATATACAGTTCTTCCTTAAGATGGCTGTTAAGGAATGCCATTTTGATGTCCATTTGCCATATCTCATAATCATAGTATATGGCAATTGCTAACATGATTCAGACGGACTTCAGCTTTGCTACGGGAGAGAAAGTCTCGTCGTAGTCAACCCCTTGAACTTGTCGATAACCCTTAGCGACAAGTCGAGCTTTATAGATGGTAACATTACCATCCGCGTCCGTCTTCTTCTTAAAGATCCATTTGTTTTTTATCGCTCGCCGATCATTTGGCAAGTCTGTCAAAGTCCATACTTTGTTTTCATACATGGATCCTATCTCAGATTGCATGGCTTCAAGCCATTTGTTGGAATCTGGGCCCGCCATTGCTTCTTCATAGTTCGAAGGTTCACCGTTGTCTAACAACATGATTTCCAGGACAGGCTTGCCATACCACTCTGGTGTGGAACGTGTCCTCGTGGACCTACGAAGTTCAGTAGTAACTTGATCCGAAGTACCTTGATCATCATCATTAATTTCCTCTCTAGTCGGTGCAGGCACCACAGGAACATCTTCCTGAGCTGCGCTACTTCCCGGTTCAAGAGGCAGTACTTCATCGAGTTCTACTTTCCTCCCACTTACTTCTTTCGAGAGAAACTCTTTCTCCAGAAAGGACCCGTTCTTGGCAACAAAGATCTTGCCTTCGAATATGAGGTAGAAGGTATACCCAATGATTTCCTTAGGGTATCCTATGAAGACACATTTTTCCGACTTGGGTTCGAGCTTTTCAGGTTGAAGTTTCTTGACATAAGCATCGCATCCCCAAAGTTTTAGAAACGACAGCTTAGGTTTCTTCCCAAACCATAATTCATACGGTGTCGTCTCAACGGATTTAGACGGTGCCCTATTTAAAGTGAATGTAGCTGTCTCTAGAGCGTATCCCCAAAATGATAGCGCTAAATCGGTGAGTGACATCATATATCGCACCATATCCAACAGAGTGCGATTACGACGTTCGGACACACCGTTACGCTGAGGTGTTCCAAGCGGCGTGAGTTGTGAAACGATTCCACATTTCCTTAAGTGCGTACCAAATTCGTGACTTAAGTATTCTCCCCCACGATCTGATCGTAAGAACTTTATCTTTCGGTCACGTTGATTCTCTACCTCATTCTGAAATTCCTTGAACTTTTCAAAGGTCTCAGACTTGTGTTTCATCAAGTAGACATACCCATATCTACTCAAGTTGTCAGTGATAGTGAGAACATAACGATATCCTCCGCGAGCCTCAATGCTCATTGGACCGAACACATCAGTATGTATGATTTCCAATGAGTTGGTTGCTCGCTCCATTGTTCCGGAGAATGGAGTCTTGGTCATTTTGCCCATAAGGCATGGTTCACATGTGTCAAATGATTCGTAATCAAGAGACTCCAAAAGTCCATCAGCATGGAGCTTCTTCATGCGTTTGACACCAATGTGACCAAGGCGGCAGTGCCACAAGTATGTGGGACTATCGTTATCAACCTTACATCTTTTGGTATTCACACTATGAATATGTGTAACATCACGTTCGAGATTCATTAAGAATAAACCATTGACCAGCGGGGCATGACCATAAAACATATCTCACATATAAATAGAACAACCATTATTCTCAGATTTAAATGAGTAGCCATCTCGCATTAAACGAGATCCAAATACAATGTTCATGCTCAAAGCTGGCACTAAATAACAATTATTGAGGTTTAAAACTAATCCCGTAGGTAAATGTAGAGGTAGCGTGCTGACGGCGATCACATCTACCTTGGAACCATTCCCGACGCGCATCGTCACCTCGTCCTTCGCTAGTCTCCGCTTATTCCGCAGCTCTTGCTTTGAGTTACAAATATGAGCAACCGCACCGGTATCAAATACCCAGGAGCTACTATGAGTACTGGTAAGGTACACATCAATTACATGTATATCACATATACCTTTAGTGTTGCCGGCCTTCTTGTCAGCCAAGTATTAGGGGCAGTTCCACTTCCAGTGTCCCTTTCCCTTGCAATAAAAGCACTCAGTCTCAGGTTTGGGTCCATTCTTTGGCTTCTTCCCGGGAGCTGGCTTACCGTGCGCGGCAACTCCCTTGCCGTCCTTCTTGAAGTTCTTCTTACCCTTGCCTTTCTTGAAACTAGTGGTTTTATTGACCATCAACACTTGATGTTCCTTTTTGATTTCCACCTCTGCTGATTTCAGCATTGAAAATACTTCAGGAATAGTTTTCACCATCCCCTGCATATTGTAGTTCATCACAAAGCTCTTGTAGCTAGGTGGGAGCGACTGAAGGTTCTGTCAATGACCGCCTCGTCCGAGAGGTTAATCTCCATCTGGGACAAGCGGTTGTGCAACCCAGACATTTTGAGTATGTGCTCACTGACAGAACTATTTTCCTCCATCTTACAACTGTAGAACTTGTCGGAGACTTCATATCTCTCGACACGGGCATGAGCTAGGAAAACCATTTTCAGCTCTTCGAACATCTCATATGCTCCGTGTTTCCCAAAACGCTTTTGGAGCCCCGGTTCTAAGATGTAAAGCATGCCGCACTGAACGAGGGAGTAATCATCAGCACGTGACTGCCAAGCGTTCATAACGTCTTGGTTCTCAGGGATGGGTGCTTCACCTAGCGGTCCTTCTAGGACATATGCTTTCTTGGCAGCTATGAGGATGATCCTCAGGTTCCGGACCCAGTCAGAATAGTTGCTGCCATCATCTTTCAGTTTGGTTTTCTCTAGGATCGCGTTGAAGTTGAGGTTGACATGTGCGTTGGCCATTTGATCTACAAGACATTTTGCAAAGGTTTTTAGACTAAGTTCATGATAATTAAGTTCACCTAATCAAATAATTTAATGAACTCCCACTCAGATTAGACATCCCTCTAGTCATCTAAGTGATACATGATCCGACTCAACTAGACCATGTCCGATCATCACGTGAGACGGACTAGTCATCATCGGTGAACATCTCCATGTTGATCGTATCTTCCATACGACTCATGTTCGACCTTTCGGTCTCTTGTGTTCCGAGGCCAAGTCTATACATGCTAGGCTCGTCAAATCAACCTAAGTGTTTTGCATGTGTAAATCTGTCTTACACCCGTTGTATGTGAACGTTAGAGACTATCACACCCGATCATCACGTGGTGCTTCGAAACAACGAACTTTTGCAACGGCGCATAGTTAGGGGGAACACTTGCTTGAAATTATTGTAAGGGATCATCTTATTTACTACCATCTTACTAAACAAATAAGAAGCAAAACATGATAAACATCACATGCAATCAAATAGTGGCATGATATGGCCAATATCATATTGCTCCTTTGATCTCCATCTTCGGGGCGCCATGATCATCTTCGTCACCGGCATGACACCATGATCTCCATCATCATGATCTCCATCATCGTGTCTTCATGAAGTTGTCACGCCAACGATTACTTCTACTTCTATGGCTAATGTGTTTAGCAATAAATTAAAGTAATTTACATGGCGTTATTCAATGACACGCAGGTCATACAAAAAATAAAGACAACTCCTATGGCTCCTGTCGGTTGTCATAGTCATCGACGTGCAAGTCGTGATTCCTATTACAAGAACATGATCAATCTCATACATCACATATATTTCATTCATCACATCCTTTTGGCCATATCACATCACAAGGCATGTGTTGCAAAAACAAGTTAGACGTCCTCTAATTGTTGTTGCGTGTTTTGACGTGGCTTCTATAGGTTTCTAGCAAGAACCTTTCTTACCTACGTAAAACCACAACGTGATATGCCAATTTCTATTTACCCTTCATAAGGACCCTTTTCATCGAATCCGCTCCAACTAAAATGGGAGAGACAGACACCCGCTAGCCACCTTATGCAACTAATGCATGTCAGTCGGTGGAACCTGTCTGACGTAAGCGTACATGTAAGGTCGGTCCGGGCCGCTTCATCCCACGATGCCGCCGAAGCAAGATAAGACTAATAGTGGCAAGAAAATTGACAACATCTACGCCCACAACAAGTTTGTGTTCTACTCGTGCATAGAAACTACGCATAGACCTAGCTCATGATGCCACTATTGGGGAACGTTGCAGAAAATAAAAAATTTCTACGCTTCACCAAGATCAATCTACGGAGTCATCTAGCAACGAGATAGAGGAGTGCATCTACATACCCTTGTAGATCGCGCGGAAGCGTTCAAGAGAACAGGGTTGAGGGAGTCGTAGTCGTCGTGATCCAAATCACCGATGATCCTAGTGCCGAACGGACGGCACCTCCGCGTTCAACACACGCACGGTTGGTGAAGACGTCTCCTCCTTCTTGATCCAGCAAGGGGGAGGGAGAGCTTGATGGAGATCCAGCAGCACGACGGCGTGGTGGTGGAAGTAGCAGCGATCTCGGCAGGGCTTCGCCAAGCTCTACAAGAGGGAGAGGTGTTGCAGAGGGAGAGGGAGGCGCCAGGGACTAGGGTGCGGCTGCCCTCCCTCCCCCTCTTTATATAGGGGCCAGGGGGGCGCGGCCCCCTAGAGATTGGATCTCAAGGGGGGGGGGGCGGCCAAGGAGGGTGGCTTGCCACCCGAGCCAAGTGGGGCGCCCCCACCCCTAGGGTTTCCAACCCTAGGCGCAGGGGGGGCCAAGGGGGGGCGAAACAGCCCACCAGGGGCTGGTTCCCCTCCCACTTCAGCCTATGGGGCCCTCCGGGATAGGTGGCCCCACCAGTGGACCCCCGGGACCCTTCCGGTGGTCCCGGTACAATACCAGTGACTCCCGAAACTTTCCCGATGGCCGAAACTGGACTTCCTATATATAATTCTTCACCTCTGGACCATTTCGGAACTCCTTGTGACGTCCGGGATCTCATTCGGGACTCTAAACAACTTTCAGGGTACCGCATACTAGTATCTCTACAACCCTAGCATCACCGAACCTTAAGTGTGTAGATCCTACGGGTTCAGGAGACATGCAGACATGACCGAGACGACTCTTCGGTCAATAACCAACAGCGGGATCTGGATACCCATGTTGGCTCCCACATGTTCCACGATGATCTCATTGAATGAACCACAATGTCGAGGATTCAAGTAATCCCGTATACAATTCCCTTTGTCAATCGGTACGTTACTTGCCCGAGATTCGATCGTCGGTATCCTAATACCTCGTTCAATCTCGTTACCGGCAAGTCACTTTACTCGTACCATAAATGCATGATCCCGTGACCAACCACTTAGTCACTTTGAGCTCATTATTATGATGCATTACCGAGTGGGACCAGAGATACCTCTCCGTCATATGGAGTGACAAATCCCAGTCTCGATCCGTGTCAACCCAACAGACACTTTCGGAGACACCTGTAGTATACCTTTATAGTCACCCAGTTATGTTGTGACGTTTGGTACACCCAAAGCACTCCTACGACATCCGGGAGTTACACGATCTCATGGTCTAAGGAAATGATACTTGACATTGGAAAAGCTCTAGCGAACGAACTACACGATCTTGTGCTAAGCTTAGGATTGGGTCCTGTCCATCACACATTCTCCCAATGATGTGATCCCATTATCAATGACATCCAATATCGATGGCCAGAAACCGTGACCATCTATTGATAAACGAGCTAGTCAACTAGAGGCTCACTAGGGACATGTTGTGGTCTGTGTATTCACACATGTATTGCGATTTCCGGATAACACAATTATAGCATGAATAAAAGACAATTATCATGAATGAGGAAATATAATAATAACCATTTTATTATTGCCTCTAGGGCATATTTCCAATAAAGTTATCATACGGTCACCGAAAAGTTCGGGGGCATATCGGTAATGTACCGGGGCCACCGGAGGGGTTCCGGGGGTGCACCGGGAGGGGCCACCTCTCTCGGAGGGCCTCATGGGCCGTGGGGGAAAGGGAACCAGCCCTTGGAGGGCTGGGCGCATCCCCCCTTGGGCCCATGCGCCTAGGGTTGGGGGGGAAACCCTAGAGGGAGCGCCCCCTTGCTTGGGAGGCAAGCCCCCTCCCCTTGGCCGCCGCCCCCTCTAGACCTCATCTAAAGGGGGCCGGCCCCCTTCCTTCTTCCCCTATAAATAGAGGGGCGAGGAGGGGAGGGGAGGGGCTGCGCCTTGGATGTCATCTAAAGGGGAGGGGCTGCGCCTTGGATGTCACTAATAAAGGGGTGATGGAGTGGCCGTACTCCGACAGGGCTTCCTTTAGATGACATCCAAGGCGCAGCCCCTCCCCTCCCCAACCCGTCGGAGTACGGCCACTCCATCACCACCATGCCGTCGTGCTGCTGTTGGAGCTCTCTTCCTCAACCTCTCCTTCCCCCTTGCTGGATCAAGAAGGAGGAGACGTCACCACTCCGTACGTGTGTTGAACGCGGAGGATCATCGGTGATTTGGATCACGACGAGTATGACTCCATCAACCCCGTTCTCTTGAACGCCTCCGCTCGCGGTCTGCAAGGGTATGTAAATGCACTCCTCTCTCTCGTTGCTAGATGACTCCATAGATTGATCTTGGTGATGCATATAAATTTTTTATTTTCTGCAACGATCCCCAACAGTGGTATCAGAGCTAGGTCTATGCGTAGTTTCTATGCACGAGTAGAACACAAGATTGTTGTGGGTGTCGATTTTGTCAATTTACTTGCCACTACTAGTCTTATCTTGTTTCGGCGGCATCAGGGGATGAAGCGGCCCGGAGCAACCTTCCACGTACGCTTACGTGAGACAGGTTCCACCGACTGACATGCACTAGTTGCATAAGGTGGCTAGCGGGTGTCTGTCTCTCCCACTTTAGTCGGATCGGATTCGATGAAAAGGGTCCTTATGAAGGGTAAATAGAAATTGGCATATCACGTTGTGGTTTTGGCGTAGGTAAGAAACGTTCTTGTTAAAATCCTATTGTAGCCACGTAAAAACATGCAACAACAATTAGAGGACGTCTAACTTGTTTTTGCAGCATATGCCTTGTGATGTGATATGGCCAAAGGATGTGAGGAATGAAATATATGTGATGTATGAGATTGATCATGTTGTTGTAATAGGAATCACGACTTGCATGTCGATGAGTATGACAACCGGCAGGTGCCATAGGAGTTGTCTTTATTTATTGTATGACCCGCGTGTCATTGAATAACACCATGTAATTACTTTACTTTATAGCTAAACCGTTAGCCATAGTAGTAGAAGTAATCGTTGGAGTGACAACTTCATGAAGACACGATGATGGAGATCATGGTGTCATGCCAGTGATGATGATGATCATGGTGCCCTGAAGATGGAGATCAAAAGGAGCAAAATGATATTGGCCATATCATGTCACTATTTGATTGCATGTGATGTTTATCATGTTTTACATCTTATTTGCTTAGAACGACGGTAGCATAAATAAGATGATCCCTCATAATAATTTCAAGAAAGCGTTCTCCCTAACTGTGCGCTCTTGCGAAATTTCGTTGTCTCGAAGCACCATGTGATGATCGGGTGTGATAGATTCTAACGTTCACATACAATGGGTGTAAGCCAAATTTACACATGCAAAACACTTAGGTTGACTTGACGAGCCTAGCATGTACAGACATGGCTTCGAAACACAAGAGACCGAAAGGTCGAACATGAGTCGTATAGAAGATGTCCACCGATGATGACTAGTCCGTCTCACATGATGATCGGACATGGCCTAGTTGACTCGGATCATGTATCACTTAAATGACTAGAGGGATGTCTATCTAAGTGGGAGTTCATTATATAATTTGATTAGATGAACTTAATTATCATGAACTTAGTCTAAAATCTTTGCAATATGTCTTGTAGATCAAATGGCCCACGCTAATGTGGCCCTCAACTTCAACGCGTTCCTAGAGAAAACCAAGCTGAAAGACGATGGCAGCAACTATACGGACTGGGTCCGGAACTTGAGGATCATCCTCATAGCTGCCAATAAAGAATATGTCCTAGATGCACCGCTAGGTGAAGCACCCGTTTTCCCAGCAGCTCAAGACATTATGAACACCTGGCAGTCACGTAGTGATGATTACTCCCTGGTTTAGTGCGGCATACTTTACAGCTTAGAACCGGGGCTCCAAAAGCGTTTTGAGCAGCACGGAGCATATGAGATGTTCCAAGAGCTGAAAATGGTTTTCCAAGCTCATGACCGGGTCGAGAGATATGAAGTTTCCGACAAGTTCTACAGTTGTAAGATGGAGGAGAATGGTTCTGTCAGCAAGCACATACTCAAAATGTCTGGGTTAAACAACCGCTTATCTCAGCTGGGAGTTAATCTCCCGGATGATGCGGTCATTGACAGAATTCTCCAGTCACTCCCACCTAGCTACAAGAGCTTTGTGATGAACTACAATATGCAGGGGATGGTGAAAACCATTCCTGAGGTATTTTCAATGCTGAAATCAGCGGGGGTGGAGATCAAAAATGAACATCAAGTGTTGATGGTCAATAAAACCACTAGCTTCGAGAAAGGCAAGGGTAAGAAGAACTTCAAGAAGGGCGAGAAGGGAGTTGCTGCGCCCGGTAAGCCTATTGCTGGGAAGAAGCCAAAGCATGGACCCAAAACTGAGACTGAGTGCTTTTATTGCAAGGGAAGAGGACACTGGAAGCGGAACTGCCCCAAGTACTTAGTGGACAAGAAGCCGGCAACACCAAAGGTATATGTGATATACATGTAATTGATGTGTACCTTACCAGTACTCGTAGTAGCTCCTGGGTATTTGATACCGGTGCGGTTGCTCATATTTGTAACTCAAAACAGGAGCTGCGGAATAAATGGAGACTGGCGAAGGACGAGGTGACGATGCGCGTCGGGAATGGTTCCAAGGTCAATGTGATCGCCGTCGGCATGCTACCTCTACATTTACCTACGGGATTAGTTCTAAACCTCAATAATTGTTATTTAGTGCCAGCTTTGAGCATGAACATTGTATCTGGATCTCGTTTAATTCGATATGGCTACTCATTTAAATCCGAGAATAATGGTTGTTCTATTTATATGAGAGATATGTTTTATGGTCATGCCCCGCTGGTCAATGATTTATTATTAATGAGTCTCGAACGTGATGTTACACATATTCATAATGTGAATACCAAAAGATGTAAGGTTAATAACGATAGTCCCACATACTTGTGGCACTGCCGCCTTGGTCACATTGGTGTCAAACGCATGAAGAAGCTCCATGCTGATGGACTTTTGGAGTCTCTTGATTACGAATCAGATGACACATGCGAACCATGCCTCATGGGCAAAATGACCAAGACTCCGTTCTCCGGAACAATGGAGCGAGCAACCAACTTATTGGAAATCATACATACTGATGTGTGCGGTCCAATGAGCGTTGAGGCTCGCGGAGGCTATCGTTATGTTCTCACTCTCACTGACGACTTAAGTAGATATGGGTATGTCTACTTGATGAAGCACAAGTCTGAGACCTTTGAAAAGTTCAAGGAATTTCAGAATGAGGTGGAGAATCAACGTGACCGAAAAATAAAGTTCTTAAGATCAGATCGTGGGGGAGAATATTTAAGTCACGAATTTGGTACGCACTTAAGGAAATGTGGAATCGTTTCACAACTCACGCCGCCTGGAACACCTCAGCGTAACGGTGCGTCCGAACGTCGTAATCGCACTCTATTGGATATGGTGCAATCTATGATGTCACTCACCGATTTACTGCTATCAATTTGGGGATACGCTCTAGAGACAGCTACATTCACTTTAAAGAGGGCACCATCTAAATCCGTTGGGCGACACCATATGAATTATGGTTTGGGAAGAAACCTAAGCTGTCGTTTCTAAAAGTTTGGGGATGCGATGCTTATGTCAAGAAACTTCAACCTGAAAAGCTCGAACCCAAGTCGGAAAATGCGTCTTCATAGGATCCTGAGGGAGTCCTGGACTAGGGGGTGTCCGGATAGCCGGACTATCATCATCGGCCGGACTCCAATACTATGAAGATACAAGATTGAAGACTTCGTCCCGTGTCTGGATGGGACTTTCCTTGGCGTGGAAGGCAAGCTTGGCGATATGGATATGTAGATCTCCTACCATTGTAACCGACTCTGTGTAACCCTGGCCCTCTCCGGTGTCTATATAAACCAGAGGGTTTTAGTCCGTAGGACGAACAACCATTACAACAATCATACCATAGGCTAGCTTCTAGGGTTTAGCCTCCTTGATCTCGTGGTAGATCCACTCTTGTACTACCCATATCATCAATATCAATCAAGCAGGAGTAGGGTTTTACCTCCATCGAGAGGGCCCAAACCTGGGTAAATACAATGTGTCCCTTGTCTCCTGTTACCATCTGCCTAGACGCACAGTTCGGGACCCCCTACCCAAGATCCGCCGGTTTTGACACCGACATTGGTGCTTTCATTGAGAGTTCCTCTGTGCCGTCACCGATAGGCTTGATGGCTTCTTCAATCGACAACAACGCAGTCCAGGGTGAGTCTTTTCTCCCCGGACAGATCTTCGTGTTCGGCGGCTTCGCACTGCGGGCTAATTCACTTGGCCATCTGGAGCAGATCAAAAGCTACGCCCCTGGCCATCAGGTCAGATTTGGAAGCCTAAACTTCACGGCTGACATCGACGGAGATTTGATCTTTGATGGATTCAAGCCACAGCCGAGCATGCCGCACTGTCACGATGGGCATGATTTGGCTCTGCCTCCGGACAGTACCCTGGAGGCCGCACACGAGTCCGCTCTGACCCATAGTTCGGAGCCGACTGCGCAGATCAAGGACAGGTGGCTGGACACCGCCTCGGGGGCTACAACTTCTACGGCGATGGAGCCGAACACTGACCTTGTCCATGGCAAAGCTCGTGACTCCGAGGTGCCGGACTCCTCACCGGACTCCGAACCTCCTGTGCCCCTGCCAATCGAATCCGATTGGGCGCCGATCATGGAGTTCACCGCTGCGGACATCTTTCAGCACTCACCCTTTGGTGACATCCTGAATTCGGTAAAGTATCTCTTGTTATCAGGAGAGCCCTGGCCGGACTGCGGTCAGAATGGTTGGGATGCGGACGATGAAGAAATTCAATGCCCACCCACCACCCACTTTGTAGCCACTGTCAACGATCTAACCGACATGCTAGACTACGACTCCGAAGACGTCGACGGTATGGACGACGATGCCGGAGACGACCAAGAACTAGCAATTCATGATATATACATGGTGGACACCCTAAAGGGGAGCGATAACGAGGAACAACGGGACGCGGCGAAGGATAATTCCCCCGAAAAACAACCAAAACGGCGACGCAAGCGCCGCCCCAAGTCCCGCCTTGATAACAACAGCACCCATAATGACCCAGCCATAGAGCAGGGCAAACCAGTAGGCGATGAACATACAACCAAGCAACCATCCAAGCAGGACGAATCGGATAATGAACTCATCCCCGACGAAAACAATAGTCCAGACGATCTCATGCTGGACACACCACCGGAGCATAAGAACCTTCAAAAAAGGCTTGTCACCACTGCAAGAAGTTTGAAGAAGGAGAAACAGAAGCTCAAAACAGCGGAAGACATACTCATAATGAGGTGGAGAAAAGTGCTCAAGACCGCGGACAAATATGGCAATAGCCACCAAATAAAGAGCTACCCGAAGCACAAGTTGCTGCCCGAATTCGACGAGGAGGCCACAGAGCCCCCACAAGCAAAAAGCAAAGAGGCCGCCTGGCCGAATAGACGACCAGATGACAGGCCAAGAGCGACAAGCGGCGCCGCACATAAGCCGGCACATGACACACATAAATATCCTCGCAAAACGGATGGCCCGGTCAGGTCCATTTACGGGCCAAAGAAGAGGGCGCTAGGAAGCAACACAACACGTCGCGTGTTCGAAGATAACGGCACACCTAAATACAGGGGCGCCGCACACCCACTATGTTTCACCGATGAGGTGCTGGATCATGAATTTCGAGCAGGGTTCACACCCGTAAACATAGCGGCATACGACGGAACAACCGACCCCGGAGTCTGGATTGAGGATTACATCCTGCACATACACATGGCTAGAGGAGACGATCTCCATGCTCAAAGGGCCAGCTCGGCAGTGGCTCAAAAGCCTCCCAGAAAATACCATTGGAAGTTGGGAAGAGCTCGAGGACGCGTTTAGAGCAAATTTTCAGGGGACTTATGTCTGCCCGCCGGATGCAGACGATTTAAGTCACATAACTCAGCAGCCCAGAGAGTCAGCGCGCAAATTCTGGAACAGGTTCCTCACCAAAAAGAACCAATTAGTCGACTGTCCGGACGCCGAAGCCTTAGCAGCTTTTAAACATAATGTCCGAGACGAATGGCTCGCCAGACACCTCGGCCATGAGAAGCCGAGAACAATGGCCACGCTAACAAGCCTCATGACCCGCTTCTGCACGGGGGAGGACAGCTGGTTAGCAAGATGCAGCACCAGCGACCCGAGTACATCCGAGATCAGAGATGGAAACGGAAAATCACGGTGTAGAAAGGACCAGTGCCGAAATAAAGAAAAGAGCCCGAAGAACACGATGGTCAATGCCGGATTCAAAAGCTCGCGGCCGAACAATAAAACACCGCCTCTTAAGGACAACAGTGACGAGCTATCCAACCTCAACAAAATTTTGGATCGGATATGTCAAATCCACAGTACCTCCGGGAAGCCTGCAAACCACACCCACCGAGATTGTTGGGTCTTCAAACAGTCCGGCCGACTCAACGCCGAACACAAGGGGCTCGACGCACCAAGCGAGGATGACGACGAACCCCACCAGCAGAATGCCGGAAAACAAAAGACTTTCCCACAAGAAGTCAAAACAGTAAACTCACTTCATGTGATAATACGGAACAAAAGTGCGGCACCCGCCAAAGTAGGTATCGCACGGTCCACCCCAGCGGAACCTCGAGATTGGATGTCAAAACCAATTACTTTCGACCACCTGGACTACTCCAGAAGTATTCGAAACGCAGGATGGACTGCTCTGATATTGGATCCTATAATCGACGGACTGCAATTTACACAAGTCCTAATGGATGGCGGCAGTGATTTAAACCTGCTATATCCGGACACAATCCGCAAGTTGGGGATAGACCTTACTAAAATTCGCCATAGCCGCACTTCCTTCAAAGGAGTGACGCCAGGCCCTTACGCCAAGTGCACGGGCTCCATACTATTAGAAGTTGTGTTCGGGTCACCCGACAACTTCCGACGCGAAAAGCTAACCTTTCATGTCGCCCCATTCAAAAGTAGCCATCAAGCACTATTGGGACGAGAAGCTTTTGTCCGCTTTAACCCCATTCCACACTACGCGTCTCTTACACTTAAAATGCCCGGTCCACGCGGCATCATCTCATTAAAAGGTCGTTCAAGACCCCGGACACGGCTAGGCGAGTCCGGAAAAAATATACTAGGGGCTCCCTAGCCGCACACCCCTTCCCAAGGGGCTGCGTGTATGAGCAATAAAGAGCCAGCAAAAGCTCAACTTTATTCATTTATTCATACTCCGTTTTAAATACATTTTTCACACGATTTCCTTTTCCTCTCTTTTACAGATGAACAGCATGTTACACCCGTCCAGGATACAGCACAATGGAGACACAGGCGCAGACGTGCAGTAGGGACCCGTTGCAAGGATTCTTTTCAGATTAAGACCCTGCGTAAACCTTTTTTACTGTCTCTTGTTGCTATACATACCCTGGTTTCTCATCATAAACCAGAGAGGAGGCTGACGTTTTGGCATCGGCCTCGTCAGAGGATCTCGCGTGTACCTGGACACTAGGGGCTTAGGGCAATGATCTACCCGTCATCATAAAGACCGAACACCTCAGGGAGTGTTCGGCGTCTCGAGTTAGGCCTTATATGCATCAGCTCCGAATAATGTCTTTGGTCAAATGTTGGGTTTTCCCGGCTCCTGTGTTTTGCTGCCTTATGTTCCGTATCATCGGCTAACGCGGCACCAGGAGAACTACTGCGGTTGTGCCCCGTTTCGGCCGGGTAAGCACCTCAGTAGAGAAAGCCGAAAACTGACTGTCATGATGTAGCGAGACACTGGTCAACCACTCGATCAACCTCCGGAATGTTTAGAATTCCTCCGCTTTGACGAAGGACCGCTTCCTAGTCAGGCACACACGTGCCCCAAATCCGGAGAGCGCAGTGCCCGTAGGAGCTATATCGTAGCCCCACCTTCGAACTCCCATGGCTAAGTGAAAGTCATAAAGCATTATAGTCCGGTTGCCTTGTTTGCTACGCTACCACCTCCTTCACAGGACCAAGACGTTGGATTAAGTGTGAAAATGTGCTGCTTTGCAAACACCCCCGTGGGGGCTGAGGCCGAAGACTGCTATCTTTCAGGTTATACACAAGTATACATTAACAGCCGCACATGAGATATTTAAATACTTGAACGCACAAGTATAAAAAGCGCTTATATTATAAATATCGTTTTACAAAAGATAAAGATCATTTGAACATGACATTTTTTGAGCACTGCGACTCTATTACACGAGCACCACGCAGAACTTCCCCAAAATAGTGCTCGGCGGGTAACCGGCTCTCGTCCGAACCCCGGGTTGCAACAGCGGTGGCATCCATCTCCGTCCAGTATGTCTTCACACGGGCGAGGGCCATCCGCGCACCCTCTATGCAGGCCGACCGCTTCATTGCCTTGATATGCGGCACCGCCCCAAGGAATTGCTGCAATAAACCGAAATAACTCTTCGGCTTGGGCCTATCCGGCCAGACATGAGCCACGATATCCGTCATGGCAAGTTCGGACAATCTATTTAGCTCAGCCCACTCAGCCAACCGATCGGTCAGCGGAAGTGAACGCTCCGGACTATGGAATTGAGATAAAAAAGCTCTTCCGTCTCGTGATCCTTTTGACTTCGGAAGTGCACAAAAGCGTCTGCCGCACTCGCCGCTAAGTCCATATAAGGATCCTCCGGACCCCACAGCTAGCCAAGCTGAGCGTACTTCAGATCTGTAAACCTCCTGCGCAGCAGAAAGGGCTTGCCAGCCACAATATCTCCGGCCTGGCGCAGCTCCTCCTTTATAGCCCTCATTGCAGAACGGGCATCCTTGTCTTCAGCGGCGGCCTTCCTCAGGTCTTCTTGCTCCGCTGGCGTTCATTTTCAAGAACCTCATAGCGGTCGGTAAGATGTTTCAACTTCACGGCCAATTCGTCCATCCCCTCCCTGCTTCGGCAGTGAGCAGCCCTTTTGGCTTCTAGCTCTTCGGCCGCCCTCGAGGCAGCCGCATCACTCCTTCTGGCCTACTCCTTGGCTCGAGCAAGTTCTGCCCGAAGGCTCTCCACAGCAGCGGCACCATCTGCATTGAGCACACATGTTGTAAGAAGTGGGCTTCGGCTCCCGTACTAGGCGACCATGGAGAAAAAACCTACCTTGTGGCTCGTCAAGTCGCTTATTGACCAGCGGGATGTCCGCATCCGCAACATCGAGCTGCCGCTTTAGTTCGACAACTCCATCAGTCCGGCTGGCCACCGGACTATCCGCCACCTGCATAGGGAAGGCGAAAATTAATACCTGTGATTTTGATCCTCGGCACGTTGTCGCTTTCGACAACATACCGAGTCTTAGGGGCTACTATCTATACAGGGCGCACTTTATGTGTAAAACTGTCAAAAGGTATGTCATTTTTACATACCTCAAACCCCGCCAGCAAACTTCTGACGGCATCATGCAACCCGCCTTCGGCGGACGAAATTCTTCCAATCACCATACTCATCAATGTACGGTGACCTTCTGAGTTAGACGCCCTCTCAAGCAGATCCTCCAGCTCCCCCGGCCGCACACCAGTTGGTGCCGAACTGTCCGGCCCTGCCGGACTCGGGGATACCCTCCATGATGACACCTCGGGATCGTCCGCCCTACCTGACGGTGCGGCAGATGGAGGCGTCTCGCTCTCCATCATCTCTGGACGAAGGTCCCCCGAAGACGAGCTCATCTGAGAAGGACGGAGATCCGAACTACAAGGTAAAAACTTTGGTTATCCTCAGAAGCAAAAATAGGGATGTCTCTTATCATAGAACCCCCCTTTTTTCCACTTACGGCTCGCTGGAGGGCTGATTCCTTAGGGGAGATAGTGCGGCCGGGGCCTCCCCGGACGCAGGACCCTCTGGTGAAGATCTCTTCCCCCGCTTCGAGGCCTTGGCCTCCAGGTTTTCGGAAGCGGTCCTCTTCTCCCCTTGGAAGGAGGGATTCTCGATCCCCCCTTTCTCAAAAGCCTCCTTGGTAGAGGCGGTAGTTCCTCTGTTCTCCCCTTCGCCTTCGTCTGAAGGCACAACCCCCAGCATCCTGACCAGCACGGGATCCGGCGCGGTCTCCGGGAGGGGGGCCAGACACCGTATCAGTTTTGCTTGCACTATCCACTCCTGTTCAGAGGACAATTGGTTAAAAGGCAAATCGTAAAAATGCAAACAAACGGTATGTCCGGACACAGAGCTACTTACTTGTGTATCCGGGCGATTGCAGCTTAGGCCGGTGTCCTCGGTCAATTCCGGACACATCTCTTGTGATCCGAAGAACAATTTTTACATCTCCACGGGTGTCGTACCCATGAAGTGTTGGAGAATTCGTGGTCCCTCCGGATTGAATTCCCACAGCCGGAGAGGATGACGTTTGCAGGGCAGAAGACGCCTAATCAGCATGACCTGCATCACCACGACCAGATCGATCTCCCTCGCTTGGAGGTCTCGAATCCGGCCCTGCAATAAGGGCACGTCCTTTGACGGCCCCCAGTTGAAGCCTTGGTTGACCCATGACATCAGTCGTCGTGGAGGTCCCGAGCGGAAGATGGGCGGCGGCTTCTGCCTGCTGCCCCTGGGAGCGGTAATATAAAACCACTCCTGTTGCCACAAGCCGAGCTCCTCTTGGAAGGAGCCCTCGGGCCATGGAGCATCGGCCCTCCTGCTTACGACCGCCCCGCTGCACTCTGCTTGGCGCCCCTTGATCACCTTCTGCACCATGTTAAAGGTTTTGAGCCACAAACCGAAGTGGGGGGTAGTGCGGAGGAAGGCCTTGCAGACGACAATGAATGAAGAGATGTGGAGGATGGACTCCGGAGCCAGGTCGTGGAATTCCAGCCCATAGTAAAACATGAGCCCTCTCACAAAAGGATCCATCAGGAAGCCTAAACCCTGACGGAGGTGGGACACGAACACGATCTCTGCTTCGACAAGACGCGCGAAGGAAACCGCCTCGCTAAACGCGCTGAGGTGGTATAACAAAAAACAATTCAAGTAAAGGCTTGGCAGTGGTGTGACGTCATGCCGCGAAATACGTCAGTAGATTGAGCTTGTGTGTAGGATCGTTGAAGGTAAGAGTGTCTAGAGGGGGGGGATTAGACAACTCGACAAGATAAAAGTTTATGCCTTTTGACTAGAACAAGTTTTTGGCAAGTTCACAATGGAGATCAAGTCAAGCATCATGCATACAAGTCAAGTAACATACTACACATGCAATTCTAGAGTATGGGCAGCGGAAAGTAAATTGCACAAGTAGTAAAGGAGAGGTGGAGAAGAGCAAACACAATTTGGAGACACGGAGATTTTTCTCGTGGTTCCGATAGGTGGTGCTATCGTCAATCCACGTTGATGGAGACTTCAACCCACGAAGGGTAACGGCTGCGAGAGTCCACGGAGGGCTCCACCCACGAAGGGTCCACGAAGAAGCAACCTTGTCTATGCCATCATGGCCTACGTCCACGGAGGACTAGCCTTACTCGGGGTAGATCTTCACGAAGTAGGCGATCTCCTTGCCCTTACAAACTTCTTGGTTCAACTCCACATCTTGACGGAGGCTCCCAAGCGACACCTAACCAATCTAGGAGGCACCACCCTCCAAAAGGTAATAGATGGTGTTGGTGATGATGAACTCCTTGCTCTTGTGCTTCAAATGATAATCTCCCCAACACTCAACTCTCCTCACTGATTTGGCTGTGGTGGAAGAAAGGATTGAGTGGAAAGCAACTTGGGAAGGCTAGAAATCAAGTTTCATATGGTGGGAGTGGAGCAACTTGATCTCAACACAAGGGTAGGTAGTTTTCTTCTCAGAAATGTAAGGTAGGAGTGGTAGTTCTTTCTGATGGCTCTCTCCACGAATGAAGAGGAGGTGGAGGGGTATTTATAGCCTCCACACAAAATCCAACCGTTACACACNTCCACGTTGATGGAGACTTCAACCCACGGAGGGTAACGGCTGCGAGAGTCCACGGAGGGCTCCACCCACGAAGGGTCCACGAAGAAGCAACCTTGTCTATGCCATCATGGCCTACGTCCACGGAGGACTAGCCTTACTCGGGGTAGATCTTCACGAAGTAGGCGATCTCCTTGCCCTTACAAACTTCTTGGTTCAACTCCACATCTTGACGGAGGCTCCCAAGCGACACCTAACCAATCTAGGAGGCACCACCCTCCAAAAGGTAATAGATGGTGTTGGTGATGATGAACTCCTTGCTCTTGTGCTTCAAATGATAATCTCCCCAACACTCAACTCTCCTCACTGATTTGGCTGTGGTGGAAGAAAGGATTGAGTGGAAAGCAACTTGGGAAGACTAGAAATCAAGTTTCATATGGTGGGAGTGGAGCAACTTGATCTCAACACAAGGGTAGGTAGTTTTCTTCTCAGAAATGTAAGGTAGGAGTGGTAGTTCTTTCTGATGGCTCTCTCCACGAATGAAGAGGAGGTGGAGGGGTATTTATAGCCTCCACACAAAATCCAACCGTTACACACATTTGACCAATCTCGGTGGGACCGAAGTTGACAACTTGGTGAGACCGAAAGTTCAAATCTTGTGAACGTTGGGATTTTCGGTGGGACCGAAAATACAATCTCGGTGTGTCCGATTCTTCCAAAGACTAGGGTTTGCCATTCTCGGTGGGACCGACTTTATCATCTCGGTGACACCGATTTGAGTACAGAAGGTTACAGAAGGTTGGCAACACTGGTTTCGGTGAGACCGAGTTTGGAATCAGAAAATCCGAGATTTCTAGGGTTTGGGTATATGGCTGAGGTGGTTCATCTCGGTGTGACTGAGTTTATGGAATCGGTGGGACCGAGATTACTTATGAGTATATGTTGGAATGAAAGATTGCTGATAGTTTGAGAGATAAATCACTAAGCACTTTTGAGCAACCAGATCATCATCATAACCTCATCCCCTTTTAATAGTATTGGCTTTCCTATGGACTCAATGTGATCTTGGATCACTAAACCAAAAATGGAGTCTTGAGCTCTTGTCAATCCTTTCCTTAGCATCCTAGGGGTTCACCTCTTCAGTCCTTTTGCCATGCCAAAGTGATTGACTTTCCTGAAACATACTTGATAAAAGCATTAGTCCAACCACAAGGTATGTTGTCATTAATTACCAAAACCACCCAGGGAGCAAATGTGCTTTCAATCTCCCCCTTTTTGGTAATTGATGGCAACACACAAAACAGGACATCAAAGCTTACTGAAATAAAGATAGAATTATCACTAAAGCTTTGACAAACATGTAGTACACAGGCTCCCCCTACAAGTGTGCAAGCTTTTCATAGATTATGGTTTAGGACTACCACAAGCACACATGAGAGAAAAGCAAGATGTGCTACATGCAGCTTGGCTATATGCATCAGAGCAGATGAGGATAAGTGAGAGATGATGCATATGTGCATGGTGATATCTTGCAAACAAGTATTCACAAGCAAGTCACCATCATGCACATTCTGCAAGATGCATATACTTACCTTGAAGTTCCTTGGCATTGTACTTGAAGAAATAAGCTTGAGAAAATAAGGTTAGATAACACAAGAGTATTTCTTCATCCAACAGCAAGAACATCAAGAGTACCAAGCCAAGGATGACATGTATAAAGAGTGTCTCATGTTGAGCACTAGCTTGAATCAGCTAACATGTCTCCCAAGACTAAAAGATTTTCAATGAGCTCTGAGAGATTTTGCTTTTCATAAGATACCAATTGTGCTTTTCAGAAGATACCAATTGTGAGAGTAAGGGAAGCAAAATCAAAAGAATAATGCCAAAAGTAATATCCAAGGTGAAATGCAAAGCTTTGATGTGATCCTCTCCCCCTTAAGGTAAGATTGTTCTTCTTCTCCCTTTAAATCTTCTCTTCTCCCCTTATCTTCCAATCTCCCCCTAAGCTCCCCCTAAATCTTCTCCCCCTTTGACATCAAGTGCCGAAAAGGACAGTAAACTAGGAAGGTCAGGAAAGATGGAAGGAAAGAGGTGGGATCCTTAAGAATCACAGCTGAGCAAATTAAGTATGCAGAATAAATCATTTAGTTGAGCTGCAGAAGATGATATCCTGGTGAATGTAAATCGGTGACACCGAATTCATATGGATCGGTGAGTCCGAAGGTCAGAGATTTAGGGCAGATCCTTTTCGGTCAGACCGAAGTAAGTGAATCGGTGACGCCGAGTTTAATTCCAAGGAAATATAGAAATAATTCAGCTCATTTTGCAAGGAATGTTTCAAAAGATTTGCAATGAATTTGTAAAAGATTTTCAGGGAATTGATCAGAGCCAAAAGGATATACACAAGAACAGAAGAAACAGAAATGAAAAAGATTGCTAGATGAAGTTTTTTTTTAAGAAAAATCAATGAGAAAGCATAAGAGAAAAATAGAAAAACTCCAGATCATATGTACTTCATCTAGACATGGGTCGGCGACAAATTCACCTATGTTTGAGTATATTGACTTAGGAGTCAAATGAGAACATTTGATCATAGGTCATACTCATCGTTTAAGCTCAAAATGGGGTTGCCATTTTTCGATTAAGCATTTGATGTAATCACATCTTTTGAAGCTGCTTGTACTCATGACTTTGAGCAAAGCTCCTTCAAGATGTGAAAAACATACCTTGGGCTTGTTGTTGCTTGTGCTCATGTAGGTGAACTTGATGTTGATGCTCATAGAATGTGAAGTTGGAGCACCATTTCCAATTGTATAGCTCATCTTCCTACATGGGTTAGGCAAGCAAGGAAATACTCAAGAATATCCAAGATGACAAGAGTGAAGTACTAGATGTATAAGGTGTCATGAAGGATATGTGGAATTTTGTTCCTTGAACTCAACATCCCAAAGGGCTAGATACTTGGTAAATGACAAGATTACTCATGATTCGAGTGTGTGTGGTAATCTTGTAGAATGTAGACCATCCAAGTACCTGCAAGGAGTTAGATGCAATACAAGGGGGCAGATGTGTCCAAGACATATGATCATCATCATAAGAGAAATATCAAGGATTAGTCAATTAGGCTCATGCCTTGCATGCATCAATGGAGTTTTTACTCCAGGTTTGAAGCATCAATGATGTTCAACTCACTCCTTAAGCGACAAAACACTTTCTCATCAAGTGGTTTTGTAAAGATATCTGCAAGATGTTTGTCAGTACGAACATGCTTAAGATCGATGTCACCCTTAGCAATGTGATCACGAATAAAATGGTGACGAACTTCAATATGTTTCGTGCGAGAGTGTTGCACGGGATTGTGTCCAATCTTAATCGCACTCTCATTGTCACAAAGCAAAGGAACATGTCTCGCATGTATCCCATAATCCTTAAGCGTTTGTGTCATCCATAGCAACTGAGCACAACATGAACCAGCAGCAATATATTCTGCTTCAGCAGTAGATAATGATACCGAATTTTGTTTCTTGGAGGACCAAGCTACAAGGGATCGACCGAGGAATTGACACGTACCCGAAGTTGACTTTCTATCAATCCTGTCTCCGGCATAGTCCGAGTCGAAATAGCCAACAAGATCGAAAGAGGCCCTCTTGGGATACCAAATGCCAAAGTTAGGTGTGTGTATCAAATATGTCACAATTCTTTTAACAGCTTTAAGATGACATTCTTTAGGGGCTGATTGATATCGAGCACACATGCATACACTCAACATTATGTCAGGACGAGGAGCACAGAGATATAGTAGAGAACCAATCATGGATCGATAAACCTTTTGATCAACAGGTTCTCCATCTTTAGTCAAGTCATTATGTCCACTAGTAGGCATGGGGGTTTTCATACCTTTGCTTTCTTGCATGTTGAACTTCTTGAAGAGATCCTTGGTGTACTTTGTTTGTGAGACAAAGGTACCCTCCTTAGATTGCTTGATCTTCGACTTGTGTGTAACCTTGTGCTACGAGACGAGCCTTGTTGCGGATGACTTGTCCATCTTCATCTTGCTTGTTCCGAAACACCCATTTGGTTCCAATGACGTTTTGGTCATCATTGGGCTTCTCTACCAAAGTCCAAACGTTGTTCCTCTCGAAGTTGTGTAGCTCTTCATGCATAGCGTTCACCCAATCCGGGTCTTCAAGCGCTTCTTCTACCTTCATAGGTTCAAGACTAGAAATAAATGAGTAATGCTCACAAAAGTTAGCTAAACGAGTTTTAGAGCGAGTAATTCTCCCGGAGTCGATGTCATTCATCATTTGTTCCACGGGATGATTCTTCTTGACTCTTGCTCGAACTCGAGATAGCTTTCGTTGTGGTTGAGGTTGAGCTTCCTCATCATCTTCTTCTTCTTCTTCTTCTTCATTGTTGTTGGTGTTGTCCTGCGGTGGTGGAGAAGGAGGTTGAGGTGGATCTTCTTGTCGCACTTCCTCATCTTGGTGAGTTCCACTTGTGGAGGCCTCCATGTTGCCTTGAGGTTCATCTCTCCGTGAGGTAGGGGGCTCCACATATGTAGATGAGGTACTCTCCTTCACTTCCATGGGACGGATCTTCCCAATGGATAAGTCTTGAATGGCTTCCGATGGGTCCTTGTCTCCTACATCAATAGGCATTTGCTCTACTTGCGAGCCATTAGATTCATCAAACTTCACGTCTACCGTCTCTTCAACCTTTCGGGTGAAATTATTGTAGACACGGTAGGTGTGAGAGTTTGATCCATAACCGAGGAAAAAGCCTTCATGAGTTTTAGGAGAAAATTTAGACCGACGATGCTTATCAAGGATATAGCATTTTGAACCAAAGACACGAAAGTATCCCACTTGGGGGTTGTTACCGGTAAGGAGCTCGTATGAAGTCTTGCCGAGGAGCTTATGAAGATAAAGCCTGTTGATAGCATGACAAGCTGTCTCGACGGCTTCACCCCAAAAGTGCTTCGGTGTCTTGTATTCATCAAGCATCGTTCTCGCCATCTCAATGAGTGTTCGGTTCTTCCTCTCAACAACTCCATTTTGTTGAGGAGTATACGTAGCCGAGAACTCATGTAGAATCCCTTCCTCATCGAGAAAAGAGTCCACATGGGCGTTCTTGAACTCCGTTCCATTGTCGCTCCGAACTTTCTTGATCTTCACCTCAAATTGATTTTGGGCCTTTCTGGCAAAGGTTTTGAAGATTCTCTGAACCTGTGACTTGTCATCAAGGAAAAATACCCACGTAAATCTGGAATAATCATCAACAATAACTAGACCAAAGGAGTTACCACCAAGGCTTTTGTAAGCATTGGGACCGAAGAGATCCATATGAAGAAGCTCAAGCGGTCTCCTTGTGGTCATGATGTTCTTCACGGGATGACTTCCACCTACTTGTTTTCCTGCTTGACAGGCACTACAGAGTCTATCTTTGTCAAAGAAAACATCTTTAACACCAAGAATGTGATCACCTTTGATTAGCTTATCTAGACTACGCATACCAACATGTCCAAGCCTTCTATGCCATAACCAACCTTTAGCCGATTTAGCAATGAAGCAAGTTCTAGGTTGAGCTTTCTTAGTGAAATCGACAATGTATAGGTCACCTCTACGGATACCAGTAAAAACCATGTTATGATTGTCACGACGAAAAACTTGGCAATCTACTTCAGTGAATAGCACATTGAATCCAAAGTCAGCTAATCTAGACACGGAAAGTAAATTGTATCCAAGTGATTCAACAAGCATGACATTTTTAATGGAGCTATCATGAGATATGGCCACCTTACCAAGGCCAAGTACCTTACCCTTGGAGTTGTCTCCAAAAGTCACATACTTGCGTGGACCATCGTTCTTTGCAAGCTCTCGAAACATGTCCTCATCTCCGGTCATGTGATCGGTGCATCCACTATCAAGAATCCACTCTTTTCCACCGGATATGTAGTCTCTCAGATTTGCCATAAGATTGAGACTCTTCATGATCTTGTCTAGCTCGGTGTCCGAATCAGAGTAATCGTCATCATGCTCATGCTCATCATCATATTGACCCATAGATAATTCATCATCAATACCTAGGTCAATTTGACAATGACTTGCATCAGTTTTGTCAATGTGACAATAATCATCGGAATGCAATACAAGAGCATTTCTAATTAGAACATTGATAAGTCCGGGATCACCCTTCTTTTTCATAAGATCACGAAGCTCAAAGAAGCATTTATCAAAGTTGGGATCATTAGGGCGCATCATATCAAACTCAATAGTCTTGTATAGAATTTCATCAAGACCTCTCAAAGAGTAGTCCGGATAAAGTTCTTCCAAGAACTTCCACATGGCATAGGCGCACTCAAAGTTTGTAACAAGCTCAAGCAAGTTATCGGGCAAGCCTCTAATGATAAGATTTACGGTTCTAAGGTTACGAAGCAAATCATGCTCTTCATCCATAGTAGGGTGCAAGGGGTCAAATGGAGGTACATATGGGGTTTCAACATATTTTCGCAAGTTGTACATCTTAAAGATAGCAAGCATTTCAATCCTCCACGAGTTATAGGACACTCCATCAAGAATAGGCACTCTATGACTAGCACTCCCAAACGTAGACACGTCCATCTTCCTCCAATGGTGTGCAAACCAAAGCAATGGAGACCAAAGCTCTGATACCAATTGTAGGATCGTTGAAGGTAAGAGTGTCTAGAGGGGGGGGGGGATTAGACAACTCGACAAGATAAAAGTTTATGCCTTTTGACTAGAACAAGTTTTTGGCAAGTTCACAATGGAGATCAAGTCAAGCACCATGCATACAAGTCAAGTAACATACTACACATGCAATTCTAGAGTATGGGCAGCGGAAAGTAAATTGCACAAGTAGTAAAGGAGAGGTGGAGAAGAGCAAACGCAATTTGGAGACACGGAGATTTTTCTCGTGGTTCCGATAGGTGGTGCTATCGTCAATCCACGTTGATGGAGACTTCAACCCACGAAGGGTAACGGCTGCGAGAGTCCACGGAGGGCTCCACCCACGAAGGGTCCACGAAGAAGCAACCTTGTCTATGCCATCATGGCCTACGTCCACGGAGGACTAGCCTTACTCGGGGTAGATCTTCACGAAGTAGGCGATCTCCTTGCCCTTACAAACTTCTTGGTTCAACTCCACATCTTGACGGAGGCTCCGAAGCGACACCTAACCAATCTAGGAGGCACCACCCTCCAAAAGGTAATAGATGGTGTTGGTGATGATGAACTCCTTGCTCTTGTGCTTCAAATGATAATCTCCCCAACACTCAACTCTCCTCACTGATTTGGCTGTGGTGGAAGAAAGGATTGAGTGGAAAGCAACTTGGGAAGACTAGAAATCAAGTTTCATATGGTGGGAGTGGAGCAACTTGATCTCCACACAAGGGTAGGTAGTTTTCTTCTCAGAAATGTAAGGTAGGAGTGGTAGTTCTTTCTGATGGCTCTCTCCACGAATGAAGAGGAGGTGGAGGGGTATTTATAGCCTCCACACAAAATCCAACCGTTACACACATTTGACCAATCTCGGTCAGACCGAAGTTGACAACTCGGTGAGACCGAAAGTTCAAATCTTGTGAACGTTGGGATTTTCGGTGGGACCGAAAATACAATCTCGGTGAGTCCGATTCTTCCAAAGACTAGGGTTTGCCA
>LR880967.1:14542658-14561599 GCA_904067115.1 Aegilops sharonensis
TGATGATGAACTCCTTGCTCTTGTGCTTCAAATGATAATCTCCCCAACACTCAACTCTCCTCACTGATTTGGCTGTGGTGGAAGAAAGGATTGAGTGGAAAGCAACTTGGGAAGACTAGAAATCAAGTTTCATATGGTGGGAGTGGAGCAACTTGATCTCCACACAAGGGTAGGTAGTTTTCTTCTCAGAAATGTAAGGTAGGAGTGGTAGTTCTTTCTGATGGCTCTCTCCACGAATGAAGAGGAGGTGGAGGGGTATTTATAGCCTCCACACAAAATCCAACCGTTACACACATTTGACCAATCTCGGTGGGACCGAAGTTGACAACTCGGTGAGACCGAAAGTTCAAATCTTGTGAACGTTGGGATTTTCGGTGGGACCGAAAATACAATCTCGGTGTGTCCGATTCTTCCAAAGACTAGGGTTTGCCATTCTCGGTGGGACCGACTTTATCATCTCGGTGACACCGATTTGAGTACAGAAGGTTACAGAAGGTTGGCAACACTGGTTTCGGTGAGACCGAGTTTGGAATCGGAAAATCCGAGATTTCTAGGGTTTGGGTATATGGCTGAGGTGGTTCATCTCGGTGTGACTGAGTTTATGGAATCGGTGGGACCGAGATTACTTATGAGTATATGTTGGAATGAAAGATTGCTGATAGTTTGAGAGATAAATCACTAAGCACTTTTGAGCAACCAGATCATCATCATAACCTCATCCCCTTTTAATAGTATTGGCTTTCCTATGGACTCAATGTGATCTTGGATCACTAAACCAAAAATGGAGTCTTGAGCTCTTGCCAATCCTTTCCTTAGCATCCTAGGGGTTCACCTCTTCAGTCCTTTTGCCATGCCAAAGTGATTGACTTTCCTGAAACATACTTGATAAAAGCATTAGTCCAACCACAAGGTATGTTGTCATTAATTACCAAAACCACCCAGGGAGCAAATGTGCTTTCATTGTGTACATATTATTCTCTCTACGGTGGAATGTGGAATTTATTTTGCAGAGCCGGACACTATCCTGGTGTTCACAATCTTCTATGAATTATTCGGAGGAGGAACCCGCCTTGCAATGCCGAACAATATGCGCGCCGGACTCATCGTCATTGAAGCCTGGTTCAGGGGCTACTGAGGGAGTCCTAGACTAGGGGGTGTCTGGATAGCCAGACTATCATCATCGGCCGGACTCCAATACTATGAAGATACAAGATTGAAGACTTCGTCCCGTGTCCGGATGGGACTTTCCTTGGCGTGGAAGGCAAGCTTGGCGATACGGATATGTAGATCTCCTACCATTGTAACCCACTCTGTGTAACCCTAGCCCTCTCTGGTGTCTATATAAACCGGAGGGTTTTAGTCCGTAGGATGAACAACCATTACAACAATCATACCATAGGTTAGCTTCTAGGGTTTAGCCTCCTTGATCTCATGGTAGATCCACTCTTGTACTACCCATATCATCAACATCAATCAAGCAGGAGTAGGGTTTTACCTCCATCGAGAGGGCCTGAACCTGGGTAAAAACATTGTGTCCCTTGTCTCCTGTTACCATCCGCCTAGACGCACAGTTTGGGACCCCCTACCCGAGATCCGCCGGTTTTGACACCGACAGATACCATAAGGAATCCATTGGGTATACCTTCTACCTTAGATCCGAAGGCAAGATCTTTGTTGCTAAGAATGGGTCCTTTCTGGAGAAAGAGTTTCTCTCAAAAGAAATAAGTGGGAGGAAAGTAGAACTCGATGAAGTACTGCCTCTTGAACCGGAAGGTAGCGCAGCTTAGGAAGATGTTCCTGTGGTGCCTACACCGACTAGAGAGGAAGTTAATGATGATGATCAAGGAACTTCGGATCAAGTTGCTACTGAACTTCGTAGGTCCACAAGGACACGTTCCACACCAGAATGGTATGGCAACCCTGTCCTAGAAATCATGTTGTTAGACAACAGTGAACCTTCGAAGTATGAAGAAGCGATGGCGGGCCCAGATTCCAACAATTAAATGGCTTGAAGCCATGCAATCCGAGATAGGATCCATGTATGAAAACAAAGTATGGACTTTGACAGACTTGCCTGATGATCGGCGAGTGATAGAAAATAAATGGATCTTTAAGAAGAAGACGGACGCGGATGGTAATGTTACCATCTATAAAGCTCGACTTGACGCTAAGGGTTATCGACAAGTTCAAGGGGTTGACTACGATGAGACCTTCTCACCCGTGGCGAAGCTGAAGTCCGTCCAAATCATGTTAGCAATTGCCGCATTCTACGATTATGAGATATGGCAAATGGACGTCAAAACGGCATTCCTTAACGGCTTCCTTAAGGAAGAATTGTATATGATGCAGCCGAAATGTTTTGTCAATACTAAGAATGCTAACAAGGTATGCAAGCTCCAGCGCTCCATCTATGGGCTGGTGCAAGCATCTCGGAGTTGGAACATTCACTTTGATGAAATGATCAAAGCGTTTGGGTTTATGCAGACTTATGGAGAAGGCTGCGTTTACAAGAAAGTGAGTGGGAGCTTTGTAGCATTTCTCATATTATATGTGGATGACATACTTTTGATGGGAAATGATATAGAACTTTTGGACAGCATTAAGGCCTACTTGAATCAATGTTTTTCAATGAAGGACCTTGGAGAAGCTGCTTACATATTAGGCATCAAGATCTATAGAGATAGATCGAGACGCCTCATAGGTCTTTCACAAAGCACATACCTTGATAAGATATTGAAGAAGTTCAATATGGATCAGTCCAAGAAGGGGTTCTTGTATGTGTTGCAAGGTGTGAAATTGAGCTCGGCTCAATGCCCGACCACGGCAGAAGATAGAGAAAAGATGAGTGTCATCCCCTATGCCTCGGCCATAGGGTCTATTATGTATGCCATGCTCTGTACCAGACCTGATGTAAACCTTGCCGTAAGTTTGGTAGGAAGGTACCAAAGTAATCCCGGCATGGAACACTGGACAGCGGTCCAGAATATCCTGAAGTACCTGAAAAGGACTAAGGATATGTTTCTCGTCTATGGAGGTGACAAAGAGCTCGTCGTAACGGGTTACGTCAACGCTAGCTTCGACACAGATCTGGATGACTCTAAGTCACAAACCGGATACGTGTATATTTTGAATGGTGGGGCAGTAAGCTGGTGCAGTTGCAAGCAAAGCGTCGTGGCGGGATCTACATGTGAAGCGGAGTACATGGCAGCCTCGGAGGCAGCACATGAAGCAATCTGGATGAAGGAGTTTATTACCGACCTAGGAGTTATTCCCAATGCGTCGGGGCCGATGGCTCTCTTCTGTGACAACACTGGAGCCATTGCCCTTGCCAAGGAGCCCAGGTTTCACAAGAAGACCAGGCACATCAAGCGTCGCTTCAACTCCATTCGTGAAAATGTTCAAGATGGAGACATAGATATTTGCAAAGTGCATACGGATCTGAATGTCGCAAATCCGTTGACTAAACCTCTTCCGCGAGCAAAACATGATCAACACCAGAACTCTATGGGTGTTCGATTCATCACAATGTAACTAGGTTATTGACTCTACTGCAAGTGGGAGACTGTTGGAAATATGCCCTAGAGGCAATAATAAAATGGTTATTATTATACCTCCTTGTTCATGATAATTCTCTATCGTTCATGCTATAATTGTGTTATCCGGAAATCGTAATACATGTGTGAATACATAGACCACAACATGTCCCTAGTGAGCCTCTAGTTGACTAGCTCGTTGATCAATGGATGGTTATTATCGGAGTAATGGGCCACGGGTAGGCTGACCCGGGACCCAAGATCTTTCAAGACATCGGGCAAGCCGCGCCCCTCGGACCGCGTCCCAGCTGGCGACCTTCGAGAAGCCCGAGTCCCAACTGGCTACCTTCGGAGAAGCCGAGTTCCCAAATGGAGACTCTGAAGCAAGCCGACTCCGGGCTTGCGACCTTTCGGGGGGCCGACTATGAGAGTCGGCCCGCGACCTTTCACGAAGACCGATGCAGGGCACGGCCCCGACGTGGCCGTCCCGTCCGGCCCACGAGGGGTGGGCATGGCTACAGTGAGCCGTATCGCCGGGAGATCTCCGGTGAGGCGCGGCACTGTTGCCATGCCCCTGACCTCAGCCACAGTGCGCGATGCACTGTGCCCACGACGCCGGCCTGTACGGCTCGAAGATCGCCGGGCCACCTGTCAGCGAGAGGATCGAAGACGGCCGGGTCGCCTGAAGACGGCCTTGCGGGAGCCGGCAGTCCCAGAGTCGGCCGCCTCCCCGCCAGGGCCCCACAAGCCATAAACCAGATTGGATGGGGAGTGGCGACAGTGATCGCCTGACAGACGGTGGCACTGTTCCCACGACCCCATGACCGAGCCTGCGTCATCAGGAGCACCGCACAGTGTCGACCTGTCCGTGGGGCCCACCAGTCGGCGGGCCCCAGAAGCCGGCAGAAAGGACGACGGCGTGAGAGACAGACGGCTGGGGGCCACGCCCAGTCAGATTACTATTGTACCCCCGGGGGGTAGGCCTATATAAACCCCCCGGGACACCCATGCAAAGGGGGGGACTTGGGATAGATTTAGACACATAGCAAGCAGGGGAGAGAGCCAGCCTTGCTCCCTCCTGCCTCCCGATACAGCTCAAGGAGCACCTTTGTATTATCACACCATAGTGATCATGCGGAGACGCCGCAGAGCAGCAGTAGGGATGTTATCTCCCCGGAGAGCCCCGAAGCGGGCTAAGATTCGCCGGCGTGCATGTCTGCGCCTCATCCCGTTTCCAGGCACCGGCGACGTTCTACTCGCCCCCACCATGATAAGCCACCCGTTGGCATATGTCGCATCCAACCCCCGACATTTGGCGCCCACCGTGGGGCCAGGTGCACCGTCGTCCGGAGATCTGTTCTGGACGGGAACCCTTTTCCTCCCTGGCGAGCGCAGCCAGCCCGGCTCGCCAGATGGAGTCTGCATCGACACGCTGCGCGGCGCCGAAGCCGCCTGCGCTGCGAGCGGCCTCGCCGAACTTATCGGCGAGGTGCGCCTCTCCGACGAGCCTGCCCCAGATACAGGCACGGGTGGCCCCGAGAACCTTCTCGCGGGCCTCCTCGACCAACTCCACGTCGCCGGCGAGCCGGCCGTAGATTTGGAGTCCGTAGGCTCCTCCGACCCGATGCTGGTCGACTCTGACACCGTATCGATCGATATCTTCCCCACCAACGTGGTGGTCTACGACAAGCCGCTTCCGTACGTGGAGAGTGGCGGAAGCGCCGTCACGGAGGTGCTCGTCATCGGCCACGGCGAGCACTCCGGTGAAGACGCCCAGGACCCGCTGCCAGCGCTCCTGCAAGACCTGACGGCACCCATTCCAGAGGACGCGGACGCTGAGATGCTGGAAACACGCCGCCTTCACATCATCGAAGGCGCCAAGAAGTTGTCAAGCATGAGGCGCTTGTCAGAAGCATACCAGCGCGAGATGGATCGCGCTGTAGGTGGCTCGCCGGCTCCGACTGGGCTGAGCCGTCTGGGTGCGGTCCGAGAGCGCGGTGCAGCCATCGCCGACTTGCTCGGGGCGAAACGCCCCGTGTACACCACCCCAGCAGAGAACATCCGCGCCGCCCAAGCGGCGACCGAAGAGCTGAAGAACTTCGAAGGCGAAGAGCGTCGTGTAATGACGGAGCGAGTCCAGCAGCTCCTCGACGCGGTTGCTGCGCAAAACGCAGCGGGCGGCCGCGCAGACGCGCTGCAGCAGCCGAACGACGACTTACCCCCTCGCCGAGATCAAGGCGCGACCTCCCGGACGCCGACTAGCGGAGTCCGCGGAAGGAAAGAGAAGGAGCCGGCTGTCAGTCACAGCCGGACTCGCATCACCATCGAGCGCGACCAAGACGGCCGCCCGAGAGCAGTGGAACGACGGGACGATTATCTGCCTCCCCCGCCCCGAAGAGAGCGGCGAGTTTCTCCGCTGCCTGTTGAGCATCCGACTCTCGAAGGTCGCCTTGGCCGCCGAGAGGGAGTCGGAGAGAATGGCGCCCGCCATCGGATCGACCGACTCCACCGATCCCTGGTGTTAGAAGAAGAAGATGAGTTGGGTCCACCCTGCTTAGGGCCCCGCATCCGAGACGAGCCCTTCCCCAAAGGGTTCACACTCCCCCGAGACACACCCAAGTACACCGGCTCCGTGAAGCCAGAGGACTGGCTGATAGATTACTCCACAGCCGTCAACATAGCCAACGGCAACAAGCGAGTCGCCGTGAAGTATGTTCCCCTCATGCTCCAGGGTACGGCCTGGACATGGCTGAACAGCCTGAAGCCCCGCAGCATCAATAGCTGGGTCGACTTCACCGAAGCCTTCATTCATAACTTCACCAGCACGTACAAGCGACCTCCCAAGCCGCGCCAGCTCTCCTTGTGCGTGCAGGGCCCTGAAGAATCAACACGCGACTACCTCACGCGCTGGGGCGAACTTCGAAACTCCTGCGAGGGCGTGCACGAGGTGCAGGCCATCGAGTACTTCACGGCCGGGTGCCGAGAGGGCACCCTCCTCAAGCACAAGCTCCTCTGCGACGAGCCCGAAACCCTCGACGAACTGCTAGTCATAGCAGACAAGTACGCCACGGCCGACTCTTCTATGAAGATGGAGATTCAAGTCAACGCGGCTGGCAAGGTGACTCCCCAGGCCCGCAGAACCCCGGCTGGAGACGCCAGCCGGCGACAGCAGCAAAACGACAACAAGCGCAAGGCCCCTCAGCCGACTTCCAACAGTCGGCAGGTCGCAGCGGTAGAAGATCAGCAACCGGAGGGGCAGCCTCCGGCCAAGCGGCAGAAAGGCGGCAAGTCCAACTAGTTGCCGGCTTTCTCCTATGAGCAGACTTTGGATGGTCCTTGCAAGTTCCACAGCGGCGCGAAGCCGTCGAACCACACCACAAGAAAATGCCACTGGCTCGCCAGGATCCCCAAGGGAGACGGCCTCACCCCTCCGCCGCCTGCAGGGCCGCCGCCTCCGCCGCCGCCCCAGCAGCCGGCGGCCCGGCCAGTCGGCGCAGTCCAAGATGAGTTCCCAGAAGAGCACGAAGCCTACGTAGTGTTCACCACACTAGTAGAAAAGGGGGCAACGGTCCAGGCCGGTTCAGCCCATTAGTCCCGGTTCAATCCAGAACCGGAACTAATGGGGGCATCGGACCCGGTTCGTGAGCCCCGGGGGCCGGCCTGGCCACGTGGGCCATTGGTCCCGGTTCGTCTGGACCTTTTAGTCCCGGTTGGTGGGATGAACCGGGACCAATGATCCTCGCTCCTGGCCCACCACCATTCGTCCCGGTTCGTGGCACGAACCGGGACCAAAGGAAACCCCTTAGTCCCGGTTCGTGCGACCAACCGGGACCAATGGTGGTGCCTATATATACCCCCTCGCGCAAGAGCAGAGCACACTGCTCTGTTTTTTCTGGCCGAGGGGGAGAGGGCTTGGTGGTGCTCTAGCTCACCTCATATGCACACAAGGTGTTCGATGGAATGCCCGAGCCACACTACTTAAGGTTTCTCCTCTCCAAGCTCGACCGCCAAGCTCCATTTTCCTCCATATTTGTCTAGGTTTAGCGGTCCGTCACGCCCCATCCCCGTCTTCAACGTCGTCGATCACCCGCACCGATCTCATCGGCGGCACCACCGTGGTGAGCCTCTTGTTCTTATCTTCTTTCCGAAAGGAAAAATATTCTTATTTGTATGTTTAGATAGATATATACTTGTATAATTTTCTTACTATTATTATTGCATCTTATATAGTGCGATGGTTTTGGTATCCGCCCCCGTCGGCCCTCGTCCTGTCTATGATTCGGATGTGGTATATATTATCTTTTCATAACTATTGGTTCATTTATTATTTATGACAATTATGCCGACCAACGTGACATAGATTTTATTCATCTAGGAGGTTGTTGAACCGGAAATTCCAACCGACCCTATTGTCGAGAGGTTAAATTTAGTTGAAGAAGAAAACAATTTGTTGAAGGAAAAAATTAGAAAAATTGAGGAGGAGAAGATGATATTGGAGTTGCATGTTGCGGATGTCGTCGATGATCACAAGATCAAGATGGATGCAATGCGCTTGAAGATTAGAAAGATTAGAAAATATGCCATTCATACCGAGGCTTGGTATCATTATGTCGTTGGATCGGTTGTTACATTGGTTGCGATTATGATCGCATTTGTTTTCGCATTGAAATGTTTTACATAGTTTCAGTGTATGGTTTAATTAATTTAGATGCTCTGCAGAGCTTTATGTTGTTAGATGAGAACTATGTATGTACTTTGGTTTTAATGTGATGATGAACTTCTATTAATTTGGTCACTTAATTAATTATCTATTCATGATCTCTCTAATGATTTTTGACACACTTAATTATATATAATGCACACAGATGAACCGGCAATGGATGTACGGTTCAAGACACACCTCCGAGTACATTAAGGGCGTGCATAATTTTCTCGAAGTGGCTGAGGCAAACAAGGAGAATGGTTTTATGTGTTGTCCATGCCCTATATGTGGGAATACGAAGTCTTACTCTGACCGGAAAATCCTGCACACCCACCTGCTTTACAAGGGTTTCATGCCACACTATAATGTTTGGACGAGGCACGGAGAAATAGGGGTTATGATGGAAGACGGCGAAGAAGAAGAGTACGATGACAACTATGTGCCCCCTGAATACGGTGATGCTCCAGAAGATCAAGAGGAACCAGACGATGTGCACGATGATGCTGCAACGGGAGAAGCTGCTGAAGATCAAGAGGAACCAGATGATGTGCCCGATGATGATGATCTCCGCCGGGTCATTGTCGATGCAAGGACGCAATGCGAAAGTCAAAAAGAGAAGCTGAAGTTCGATCGCATGCTAGAGGACCACAAAAAAGGGTTGTACCCCAGTTGCGAAGATGGCAACACAAAGCTAGGTACCGTACTGGAATTGCTGCAGTGGAAGGCAGAGAATGCTGTGCCTGATAAAGGATTTGAGAAGCTACTTAAAATATTGAAGAAGAAGCTTCCAAAGGATAACGAATTGTCCAACAGTACATACGCAGCAAAGAAGGTCGTATGCCCTCTAGGATTGGAGGTGCAGAAGATACATGCATGCCCTAATGACTGCATCCTCTACCACGGTGCGTACAAGGATCTGAACGCATGCCCGGTATGCGGTGCATTACGGTATAAGATCAGACGAGATGACCCTGGTGATGTTGACGGCGAGCCCCCCAGGAAGAGGGTTCCTGCGAAGGTGATGTGGTATGCTCCTATAATACCACAGTTGAAACGTCTGTTCAGAAACGGAGAGCATGCCAAGTTGATGCGATGGCACAGTGAGGACCGTAAGAAAGACGGGAAGTTGAGAGCACCCGCTGACGGGTCGCAGTGGAGAAAAATCGAGAGAAAGTACTGGGATGAGTTTGCAAGTGAGCCAAGGAACGTATGGTTTGCTTTAAGCGCGGATGGCATTAATCCTTTCGGGGAGCAGAGCAGCAATCACAGCACCTGGCCCGTGACTCTATGTATGTATAACCTTCCTCCTTGGATGTGCATGAAGCGGAAGTTCATTATGATGCCAGTTCTCATCCAAGGCCCTAAGCAACCCGACAATGACATTGATGTGTACCTAAGGCCATTAGTTGAAGAACTTTTACAGCTGTGGAATGGAAACGGTGTACGTACGTGGGATGAGCACAAACAGGAGGAATTTAACCTAAAGGCGTTGCTGTTCGTGACCATCAACGATTGGCCCGCTCTCAGTAACCTTTCAGGACAGACAAACAAGGGATACCACGCATGCACACACTGTTTACTTGACACTGATAGTATATACCTGGCAAGCTGCAGGAAGAATGTGTACCTGGGCCATCGTCGATTTCTTCCGACCAACCATCAATGTCGAAAGAAAGGCAAGCATTTCAAAGGCGAGGCAGATCACCGGAAGAAGCCCGCCATGCGTACCGGTGATCACGTACTTGCTATGGTCAATGATTTACACGTAATCTTTGGAAAGGGTCCCGGCGGACTAGCTGTTCCGAGTGACGCTGAGGGACACACACCCATGTGGAAGAAGAAATCTATATTTTGGGACCTACCCTACTGGAAAGACCTAGAGGTCCGCTCTTCGATCGACGTGATGCACGTGACGAAGAACCTTTGCGTGAACCTGCTAGGCTTCTTGGGCGTGTATGGGAAGACAAAAGATACAGCTGAGGCACAAGAGGACCTGCAACGTTTGCACGAAAAAGACGGCATGCTTCCAAAGCAGTATGAAGGTCCTGCCAGCTATGCTCTTACCAAAGAAGAGAAGGAAATCTTCTTTGAATGCCTGCTTAGTATGAAGGTCCCGACTGGCTTCTCGTCGAATATAAAAGGAATAATAAATATGGCAGAGAAAAAGTTTCAGAACCTAAAGTCTCATGACTGCCACGTGATTATGACGCAACTGCTTCCGGTTGCATTGAGGGGGCTTCTACCGGAAAATGTCCGATTAGCCATTGTGAAGCTATGTGCATTCCTCAATGCAATATCTCAGAAGGTGATCGATCCAGAAACCATACCAAGGCTAAGGAGTGATGTGGTGCAATGTCTTGTCAGTTTCGAGCTGGTGTTCCCACCATCCTTCTTCAATATCATGACGCACGTTCTTGTTCATCTAGTTGACGAGATTGTCATTCTGGGCCCCGTATTTCTACACAATATGTACCCCTTTGAGAGGTTCATCGGAGTCCTAAAGAAATATGTCCGTAACCGCGCTAGGCCAGAAGGAAGTATCTCCATGGGCCATCAAACAGAGGATGTGATCGGGTTTTGTGTTGACTTCATTCCTAGCCTTAAGAAGATAGGTCTCCCTAAATCGCGGTATGAGGGGAGACTGACTGGAAAAGGCACGCTTGGAAAGGACTCAATAATATGCAGGGACGGATATTCTTGGTCTCAAGCCCACTACACAGTTCTACAGAACTCTACCTTGGTGACCCCGTATGTCGATGAACACAAGAACAGTCTGCGCTTCAAACACCCGGAGCAGTGCGACGACTGGATTACATGTGAACACGTCAGGACTTTCAGCAGTTGGTTGGAAGCACGTATCAGAGGTGATAGCACTGTTTGTGAGGAGCTGTACTTGTTATCCAGGGGACCATCTTTGACCGTATTGATTTGGAAAGGATACGGGATAAATGGGAATACATTTTACACGATTGACCAAGATCAAAAGAGCACCAACCAAAACAGCGGTGTCCGCTTTGATGCAACAACCGAGAGGGGAAAGGACATGTATTATGGTTACATAGTGGACATATGGGAACTTGACTACGGACATGATTTTAAGGTCCCTTTGTTTAAGTGCAAATGGGTCAATCTGTCAGGAGGCGGGGTACAGGTAGACCCACTGTACGGAATGACAACAGTGGATCTGAAAAATCTTGGGTACACTGACGAACCGTTCGTCCTAGCCAATGATGTGGCACAGGTTATCTATGTGAAGGACATGTCCAGTAGACCGAGAAAGAGAAAAGATAAGGAAGCAAATACATCATACGATGAGCCAAAGCGCCACATAGTTCTTTCAGGAAAAAGGGACATCGTGGGAGTGGAGGACAAGACAGACATGTCTGAAGATTATGAAAAGTTTCATGAAATTCCTCCCTTTAAAGTCAAGGCTGACCCCAGCATCCTGATAAACGATGAAGATTATCCATGGTTACGGCGCAATAAGCAAATGACACAAGCGAAGAAAAAGTGAAGACTTTCTCCCGCAACTATTGTTCGTTTATGATACCATTATATTGTAACTGATGAGTATGATACCATTGTTCGTTCAGAGTTCATTTGAAATGTCTTATGGTTCGGCCCTCGTAATAATTAAAAATAGCAACAATAAGTATTTTGTTGTAAGTAGAAACCAAATAAATTAAATAAAGCAAGAAAGAAAACAAAAAAAAGTGTTTTCAAATTTGAAAATTAGTAATGGCACTAACAGAAAGTTTATAATTTTCCTAAAACTAGAAGCAAAAAGATTTAAAAAATAGAGCAAAAAACAAAAGAAAATAAATAATGCAGAAAACAAAACAAAAAAACAACAATAAGTATTTTGTTGTAAGTAGAAACAAAATAAATTAAATAAAGCAAGAAAGAAAACAAAAAAAATGTGTTTTCAAATTTGAAAATTAGTAATGGCACTAACAGAAAGTTTATAATTTTCCTAAAACTAGAAGCAAAAAGATTTAAAAAATAGAGCAAAAACCAAAAGAAAATAAATAATGTAGAAAACAAAACAAAAAAACAACAATAAGTATTTTGTTGTAAGTAGAAACAAAAGAAATTAAATAAAGCAAGACAGAAAACAAAAACAAATGGTTTTCAAATTTGAAAATTAGTAATGGCACTAACAGAAAGTTTATAATTTTCCTAAAACTAGAAGCAAAAAGATTTAAAAAATAGAGCAAAAACCAAAAGAAAATAAATAATGTAGAAAACAAAACAAAAAAACAACAATAAGTATTTTGTTGTAAGTAGAAACAAAAGAAATTAAATAAAGCAAGACAGAAAACAAAAACAAATGGTTTTCAAATTTGAAAATTAGTAATGGCACTAACAGAAAGTTTATAATTTTCCTAAAACTAGAAGCAAAAAGATTTAAAAAATAGAGCAAAAACCAAAAGAAAATAAATAATGTAGAAAACAAAACAAAAAAACAACAATAAGTATTTTGTTGTAAGTAGAAACAAAAGAAATTAAATAAAGCAAGACAGAAAACAAAAACAAATGGTTTTCAAATTTGAAAATTAGTAATGGCACTAACAGAAAGTTTATAATTTTCCTAAAACTAGAAGCAAAAAGATTTAAAAAATAGAGCAAAAAACAAAAGAAAATAAATAATGCAGAAAACAAAACAAAAAAACAACAATAAGTATTTTGTTGTAAGTAGAAACAAAATAAATTAAATAAAGCAAGACAGAAAACAAAAAAAAGTGTTTTCAAATTTGAAAATTAGTAATGGCACTAACAGAAAGTTTATAATTTTCCTAAAACTAGAAGCAAAAAGATTTAAAAAATAGAGCAAAAACCAAAAGAAAATAAATAATGTAGAAAACAAAACAAAAAAACAACAATAAGTATTTTGTTGTAAGTAGAAACAAAATAAATTAAATAAAGCAAGAAAAAAAATGCCACCTACTGGGCCGCCACGGCCTGAATACGACTGGTATCCCTATTTCGGGCCAGGATTCAGGCCCGCAGAAGGCCCAGAAGGTCCATCAGGCAACGAAGGAGCAAGTAGGCCCATAAGCCTGCAGTTCAAAGGAGTTCAAGAGGGGAGCGGCAGTGGGGCTTATAAACCAGTGCGCTCCCCTCTCAACTAGCGAGGTGGGACTAAACTTTGGCCCCGACGCGGGCAGCGCAGGGGCCTTTGGTCCCGGTTGGTGGCACCAACCGGGACTAAAGGGGGGGGGGGCTTTAGTCCCGGTTAGAGCCACCAACCGGGACCAAAGGCCGCAGCTTCCCGCCCTTTGGGCTGCCGAAATTGAGGCTTTTGGTCCCGGTTGGTGCCACCAACCGGGACTAAAGGGGGCATTAGTCCCGGTTGGTGCCACCAACCTGGACCAATGCTCCTTGTATATAAGTGGCACTTTGCAGTTTTGCAGTTCATCGCCACATTGCCCCCCCGACGACGCCGAACGCATCGACGCCGCCAGGCTGCCCCGACGCCGCCCGCCGCTCCCGCCGTCGCCGTCGCCGTCGCCGTCGCCCGCGCCCGTCGTCGTCGCCGTCCTCCCCGAGCCCGCGCTCGCCGTCGTCGCCGCCAGGCTCTGCCGCGTCGCCACCAGGGCTCCGCCGCGTCGCCGTCGCCCGCGCGCCCCCGCGCCCCGCGCCCCGTTGCCGTCGCCGTCGCCGTCGCCCGCCCCCGCGCTCCGCCACCGCTGTGAGCCGCCGCGCCGCACCGGCTCTTTTTTTTCTTTCATTTTTATTAGTTTTCTTTTTTTTGTTCAATGTATATATATATATATGTGTGTATGTATATATGTGGCTATATATATATGCGGCTCTGTTTTTTTCATTTTTATTAGTTTAGTTTTTTTTCTATTCATATGAACAATGCATATATGTGTATGTGTATGTATATGTTCATATATATATATGTTATGTATATGTTTCATTTTTAGAAAAGTTCGTTTTTTTTCTGTTCACAGATTTTTTTGTTGATATTAATTACTGTAGAATATGCAAATGTTGGTATATTCATATGAACAATGCATTAGGCAAAACCTTTGTTTTTTTTGGAATTTTCTATTTGAACAATTTTTTTAAAACAAGCAATACTAAAAGAATGAGAGGGAAAAGGAAAATAAGAACAGGAAGAAAGGAGAAAAAGAGGAGAGGAAGAAGAGGAGAAAATAAATAAGAAGAGGAAAAAAGAAAAAAAAGAAGAGGAGAAGAAGAAAGGAATAGAGGAGAAAGGAGAAATTCTATTTTTTCTTCTTCTCCTCTATTCCTTTCTTCTTCTCCTCTTTTTTTTTTCTTCTTTTACTTCTTCTTCTTCTTCCTTCTTCCTCTTTTCTTCCTTTTCCTTAATTATTTTCCTTTCTCGAGGGAGAAGAAGAAAAAGAAGAGGAGAAGAAGAAAGAAATGAAAGGAGAAAGAAGAAACTTAAACACGAGGGGGTGGTACCGATACCCCCTCCCCGATATGTATATGTATGTCGCGTCGTTGTCGATATAATTAACCCCCTCTAGATACAACTGCAGCACCCCCCTCGGCCCTCTCGCTCGACCAAAACTCTCGAGACACCCAAACCCTAGAGAGAAAACGATGTTGAATAATAATTGACATGTTGTCAATATTTGCAGAAACTATGGAGCACTCCCGAGACGAAGAAACAGAAGCGATGTTGGGGGAAATAATCGCAAATGGAAGTGATGATGTTGCGTCATTTCTCATCGACACCGTTGGTCAGATGGATGAAGAAGAGGGCTATGATTATGATGGCTTCGACACATTAATGCCGGTACAAGAGGAGGACTATGTTCATGATGGCTCCGGTGACACAATGGAGGTACAAGACGAAGGAGACCGTGCCGAGCCGAGTCACCAAACTGAGTCCGGCCAGGTATATATATATTAGTTAAGCCCGTGCTGACAAGTTAATTGATGCATCCATTGTTTTGGTATATGTACACATATTAAGTACTGTCGTCTTTCTTCCTTATAATTTCTAGCCCTCCGGATCGAGCACAACTTCGGTACGGAGACGAGGCCCGAAGAAAAAGTTGAGCTCAGATGAAAAGTTTGAGATCATAGAAATCGCGCCCGACGGCGAACCGATTGAACCCATCCGGACAAAGAAGGCATTTTCTGCTCAGTGCGGGGTTCTTGTTAGGGACAGGATCCCGATCAGCATCCAGCAATGGTATAAGCCTGCTAAGGATGAAGACGCTGAGGTGTCTTATGTCAATGATATGCAGAAAGAAGATCTTTGGAATGAGCTGAAGGCAAATTTCACCCTACCGCCAGAGGAGGATCCGGAGAAGCCAGTTAAAGAGCAATTAATCAAGTCTTGTGCTCTTAAGAAGATGGCTGGCCTAATGAGGAGGTGGAGGAAAGAGCTGAACCAGTTTGTCAAGAAAAAAGAGACACCAGAATTCATCGGCAAATATGAGAATATCAAAGATCACTGGCCCGCATTTGTGGCCACATGACATCGGAAAAGAGTAAGAAGATGTCGGAGACAAACAAGAAAAATGCTGCGAAGAAGACGCTTCACCATCGCACGGGGTCAGGTGGCTACCTCAAAGCCTGGCCTAAGTGGTCCAAGGCTGAGCATGATCTGCTTGAAAAAGGGATCGAACCAGAGACGATGCGCTGGCCAGACCGTTGCCGGACTTGGTTCTTCGGGGCTGGCGGAACCTTGGACCCTGTAACAGGGCAGTGTCAGTGGACGAACGAGCAACTGCAAACACCAGTCAAGAAACTTCGACAATATATTGATGCTGCGCAGCGAGGGACGTTCCTTCCAAACAGGGAGAAGGACGAGCTCACAATGGCCCTTGGGAATCCCGAGCACCCTGGACGGACACGAGGCACGCCAGGCTCGCTTCCGTGGAAGGTTGGTTTTCCGGACGCAGGGGGTTACAAAACCCACGAGAGGAGGAAGAAAGTGGAGCATGACCAAATGCAGGCGCTGCTTGGAAGGGTAATGGGGCTAGAGGATCGAGAAGAGGAACGAGAAGCAGCAGATCGCAACAAACGACATGCCGAAGCTTCCCCCGAAGCTACCCCGCCATCTCAGTGCAGAAGCAGCGTTGCTTCCACCGAGCTGCTTCAGCCGGAGCATGTCTTGACGGCTCCTGCCAGCTATCCCGTGGATGGTATCACGGAGTCTCAAAATTGCCACATTATGGCGCGATGCATGAATTTGAAGGTCAAGGCGGCTGTTGGCCAAGTTTATCCTAGTGGACCCGGCACAACTTATCACTGCCAGCCGATTCCAGAAGGATTTGCTAAGGTGATGGTTGATGAAATAACGGAGGGATTTGAGGACCTCGCGCTTGAGCACCCTACCGGTGAAGGGGAAACTAGGCTGGGTTTTGCTCTGAAGACTCCATGCCTATGGCGGAAGGAGCTCATCGACCTTCTGAACTGGACGCCTCCGCCTCCTCCTCCTCATCCGGCGAGTCAGGGCACTCCGCCTCCTCCACGGCCTCCTCCTCCGGCGAGTGACGATCAGGGCACGCATGGCGGCACTCCGCCTCCTCCACCGCCTCCTCCTCCGGCGAGTGAAGATCAGGGCACGCGTGGCGGCACTCCGCCCCCTTCTCCGGCGCGTGGCGGCACTCAGCCTCCTCCTTCTCCGCCTCGCCAGCAAGGGCGGAAGAGACCCGCCCCCGCCCCGGCTGCTCCGACGCGTCGTAGTCCTTCTCCTCCGGCTCGTAAGCAAGCACGAAGGAAGACAGACGCCGCAGCCGCTCCGTCCGCTCCGGCGTCTAGCAGCACAAGAAGAGAGAGGCAATACAGATACGGTCCACCTCTAAAGCCTGTAGAGAAGTTACCGTATGAGAGGAGCAAGGAGGAAAACGATACGATCGTGCAGACCCAAGTGAAGGAGTTCTTTGAAGGGGTTAAAGCAAAGATACATCCACCTCCGGAGGAGAAGGTCGATCCGGTGAAAGCAAAGCGCACTCTCGATGCCCTGAGGAAACCACCAAAGTCTCCGCCGAGAACCAACTATGAGCGCATTACTGAACAGACATATCTCCAAGCCAAGCGGTCGGGAACTACTGTCACTGATAAAAGGTTAAAAGAACAACGGGCAAAGGGGAAAAAATTGCCTAGCTCGGCGAACAAGCACAGTAATCGTGCCCCCCGCTGAATGTGTCTAATCCTCCGGGGACGGTGGCCGGTTATGGCAATCTTGAAGATTACCTGCCTGACGATGCACTTCCTGATTTCATGGAGGTGGACTTATTCAGATACGAGTACGGGAAGCCTCTCGTCAAAGATGAAAAGTCTCTGACAACAATGATGCGAAGATTCCACAGTTGGTACATGAAAACCTGCAGAGAGTCTAAGGGGACGAACACTTTGTATCTGAAAATTAAAGAGGAGCACGACCTCGTTTCAAATGATCTGTTGTCTATTCCATTTGAGGAGTTCTTCGAGTTCTTCAATCAAAAGGCCCTCGATAAATTAATGGTCTTTTGCTACTGCCTGTAAGTACTATTTCTGTCATTAGTCTGTATATATAGCTCGGCTCTTTCATTGCATGTATTTATAATTAATTATCCACTACTAGGGAAAAGCCTATACACAGAATCTTATCTGCAGCGCGCTTCAAAATACCACGCTACTGCTACTTAGCAGCAGAGCGTGTCTGCCAAACGTGCTACTGACTTGGAAGTAGCAGTAGCGCGTTTGAGGAATACAGCGCTACTGCTATAGTTGCCATGACCTTGGCCCCCCGCTAGCTATAGCAGTAGCGCGTTACACTGTAGAGCGCTACTGCTACTTGCGTTAGCTGTAGCGCTTTTTGCCAAACGCGCTACAACTATCCCTACCTTATCCCCACGGTAGGACCGGCCCTCAGTCACTCTCACTCTCGCCCGCTACAACCGCGCGTCGTCGTCCGTCGCCGCCGCCGCCGTTCGTCCGCCGCCGAGGTACTCCCCTCCTTCCGTCCCTCCTCCATCCTCCTCGCACATCCTCCCCTCCGCCTGCGGCCGCCCCTCCCTCCTCCGCCGCCGCCCTCCTCCATCCGCCTGCGGCCGCCCCTCCTCCCTCCGCCGCCGGCAGCCCGCCTCCCACTGCCCTCGACCTCGCCGCCCCTAGCTACCTCTCCGTCGCCCCCCACCCCCTGCCACTAGTTAGTACTAGATTTAGTAGTAGATGTTAATTTAGGGTTAGCTAGTACTAGATGTTAATTTAGTAGTAGTAGATGTTAATTTAGCTTAGTTAGTACTAGATTTTTAGTAGTAGTAGTGGTAGTTGAACTACTTTAGTTGTAGTTGAACTAGTTTAGTAAGTTAATAAACTAGTTGAACTAGTTGAATTAACTGAACTAATCTATTTTTAGTAAGATAATTAATATAACTAGTTGAACTACTTTATGTTTAGAAAGAACTAGTTTTTTTTCTATTTATAGTAAGTTTATATTTAGTAAGAACTAGTTGAATTAATAAAACTAGTTGAACATGTTTTGTTGCTAGTGATAACTTATATGGTTTCAGGTGACCTCCGTCGTCCCCGTCACCGACCCCCTCCGACAACCCCGCCGTCATCCCAGTCACCGACGTACCCCCTCCGACATCGAGGTGAGACCAGCCAAATATCCTTGTATATTTTGTGTTGTTGCTCAAATAGGATATGTGGTTGCCCAAGTGGCCGTTCATGTTCAGTTTACATCTCCGAGTGGCCTATGTTTTGTCGGAGTGTTGATTAATTTC
>LR880967.1:14564113-14591820 GCA_904067115.1 Aegilops sharonensis
ATGGTCGCCTCTCAGTTCTGAACATACTGCCAGGTAAATCTAGGGAGCTCACCTGTGCATATCGGATTTCTAAAAACCGTGAACACATGATCATCAGAGAATGGAAGAAATGTATGGACATTCGCAAGGAGGTTCTTGGAAGTAACATTCAGCGAAAGGCAAGAATGGGAGACAGGCTAATCTCCATTCTCCATAATGGAGAGTCAGGGGCTATCTTGTTTTTTGTTATTTTACCTTAGAAAATGTAGTAGGTCTTAATCGAATGTAATAGGTCCTATGAGGTACAATATGTTTATTATGTGGTAATGTGTTAGAGTTGATAATGATGATCTTGAGGAGGTGTTATGTGATGTCAATGATGAAAACGATGATATTGAGGAGGTGTTATATGACAATGATGTATTGTGATGCTAAGTTGTTAATGATATGATGATGATATTATTATATCATTGGGTGAAAGAACCGCGGATTAGTTTCAAGTGGATGGACATCCACTTGAAACTAGTCCACGGTTCTTTCACCCCATGATGTAATAACTCATTATGATGCAAAAACAATCTCTAAATTCCTGTTGTATGAAAACTTGTGTAAAGGTGTATGAATACAACATGAAATAGAAAAGAAATAAAATACTAAATAGTAGTAGTAGCGCGGGTTAGGAGAAGCGCTACTACTAATTAACAGCAGTGATGTTCTAAAGAACCGCTGCTAGTAAGTCAAGTTAGTAGTAGCGTGCGTCAAGCCGCGCTATTGCTAAGCATTAGCTGTAGCGCCTTATCAGTAGCGCTTGTGCCCGCGCTACTGATAGGCCCAAAACCCGCACTGCTGCTAGGCTTTTCCCTAGTAGTGATCCTCAATATATTATGCAGATTGAAGATCGTCGAGTGCAAAAAAAATGAAATCTATGATATTGGGTTCATTAACACAAATATCATAGATGTTTTTCTGGTTAAAAAGCGCGCCGAAGAGGCCGAGGACAACTTGCTACAATCATTGATCAAAAATCAAAACAAAGATACCATACTCTTTCCTTACCACGGCCCGTGAGTGTTACTGTCGTGTGCATATTCGGTTTTCCTTATTACTCGAGCGAGGTTAATGTAATTGATGAGTTATGCATGCGTGTAGGTACCACTATATTCTTCTGGAGATTAAGCTTGAGCGTGGACTAGTAACCGTCTTAGACTCCAGACGGAAAGATCCCAACACCTATGCGGACATGACTGAAATGCTCAGCAAGTAAGTTCAATCGATCATTATCGCACCATATCGGCAACTTTTTGTTCATTTCCTGATATCTCAAGTAATAACAAATATTTTCTTTGTCTTGCAGGGTTTGGAAACAGTTCACCGCACAAGCTCCCGGACTGCCGAAGGAGCTGCGATATACATACCCGAAAGTAAGTACTACTGGCGCGCATCTCCCGTTGATTCTATAGCTATACTTTCATCAATGCCATTTATATAATGCTTCATTATCAGTTTGATTGACCTCTATTTCTCGTAAAGTGCTTGTGGCAGGAGGAAGGGAATGATTTCTGTGGATACTATGTGTGCGAGTTCATCCACAACGCGACATTGAAAAACAAGCGGGGCTACTCTAGAAGACAATATGAAGTGCGTAAGCAATAATATTCACAATTTCATTTTATTACACCATCATTTCTGTTGAGTTTCATTCATATATATGTATTAATTAACCCCCTTCTTCAAATTAATTAGACGTGGCAGATGCGGGATGAACTCCTAGAACCAGATCGCATGAAAGCAATTCAAGAGGAATTGGCGGGATTCTTTCTTGAACACATCATCAGTAAAGCCGGAGAATACCATGTGGAACTTGAATTCAAATGCTAGTGGTTTGTAATTAAGAGATCTTATATAGATTGTACATGTATGTAGCCAGTAAAACTTGTTGTTCGACCAATCTCTCGGAGAAGGAGAGGTCGATCGATCACTTCTCTCGGTATGCATGACGAACTTCTGTACTGAATGGTTCTCTCGATCACTTATGTATATATACTACGTAGCGTCGAGCAAGCACGGACATAATTAAGAGAGGACACTTCTCTCTATTAATTAGCTAGCTAACACAATATACGAAACACCTAAATTAACCCCCCAAAACCCCCCAACCCCCCTCCTTTCAAAAAAAAAACCAGGCCACTGGAATGCAGACACGTGGACGCCTTTTGGTCCCGGTTGGAGCCACCAACCGGGACCAAAGGCCCCCTGACTGGGCTCGGCGCACAGGGCCACGTGGAGGCACAATTGTCCCGGTTCGTGTTTGAACCGGGACTAATGGGTTGATGTATTAGTAACGACCCATTAGTCCCGGTTCCCGAACCGGGACTAAAGGCCCTTACGAACCGGGACTGATTGGTGGTTTTCTACTAGTGCCAGTATGGCGGATGACCGGCGCAGCAGGCGCCAACAACAGCAAGAAGTAAATGCGATAGCAACGGATGTCCCAGAGTTCATGCATTGGTCCGAGAAGCCTATCAGCTGGAGTCGGGCGGATCACCCAGAGGTGATGCCTAGTCCGGGCTCCTACGCCCTGGTCCTAGGCGCGACCTTGGCCACTGATAGGCGGGCCGCTCGTTTCTCGAGGGTCCTGATAGACGGAGGCAGCAGCATAAACATCCTGTACAAGGACACCATGGAGAAGCTCGGAATCAGGCGGAGGCAGCTGCAGAGCAGCCGCACCGTGTTCCATGGAATTGTACCCGGCCTCTCCTGTTCACCAATCGGCAAGATTCTGATAGACGTCCTCTTCGGAGACAAAGATCACTTCCGCCGAGAGCCGGTCTGGTTCGAGGTGGTGGACTTGGAGAGCCCATACCACGCATTGCTTGGCCGGCCTGCTTTGGCCAAGTTCATGGAGGTTCCCCACTAAGCCTACCTCAAGATGAAGATGCCGAGTTCCAAGGGGATCCTGACCATTGCCGGCGACTACAAGAAGTCGTCCGCTTGCGCGGCCGAGAGCAATCAGCTGGCCGAGTCTTTGGTGATCGCAGCCGAGAAGCGGCTCCTTGACCGGGTCGTGGCGATGGCCGGAAAGCAGCCAGAGATGTCGCCCGACCCCAAGGAGTCGGAGGCAGAAGGATCATTCAAGCCGGCTAAAGAAACCAAGAAGATACCCTTGGACCCCGAGCACCCAGAGAAGTACGCTGTCATAGGCACAAGCCTTGACAGCAAATAGGAAGGCGAGCTCGTCGATTTCCTCCGTGAGAATCGGGACATCTTCGCATGGTCCCCCAAGGACATGCCAGGTTTGCCGACGGAATTCGCCGAGCACAAGCTACACGTCAGGCCGGATGTGAAGCCCGTCAGGCAGCCCTTACGCCGCCTGTCAGAAGAGAAGAGAAGAGTTGTTGGGGAAGAGATAGCCCGACTCCTGGCGGCCGGATTCATTATGGAAGTATTTTTTCCAGAGTGGCTGGCAAACCATGTGCTGGTACTGAAGAAAAATAAGCAGTGGCGAATGTGTATCGACTACACCAGCCTCAATAAAGCCTGCCCGAAGGACCCGTTTGCTCTGCCAAGGATTGATCAGGTGATAGACTCCACAGCCAGATGCGAGCTGTTGAGTTTTCTAGACGCGTACTCCGGATATCACCAGATCAAGCTGAATCCAGCAGACAGACTGAAGACCGCATTCATCACGCCATTCGGAGCCTTCTGCTACCTGACGATGACGTTCGGCTTAAGGAATGCTGGCGCCACCTTTCAGCGTTGCAAGCAGAAGTGCCTCCTCAAGCAACTCGGACGGAACGCCCACGTCTATGTGGATGATGTGGTGGTGAAGACGGAAAAGCGTGGGACGCTACTGGAAGACCTCAAAGAGACCTTCGAAAATCTGCGCCGATTCCAGATCAAGATCAACCCCGAGAAATGCGTGTTCGGAGTCCCAGCCGGCCAGCTCCTTGGCTTCCTGGTCTCCGAACGCGGCATAGAGTGCAACCCCGTGAAGATCAAGGCTATCGAGAGAATGGAGGTACCCAGCCGACTGTTGGATGTGCAGAAGTTCACCGGCTGCTTGGCGTCCGTTAGCCGATTCATCAGTCGGCTGGGCGAGAAAGCTCTGCCTTTGTATCAACTGATGAAGAAGACCACCTTTTTTGAGTGGAACCACAAGGCAGATGAGGCATTTCTCCAACTAAAGAAGATGCTGGCAACCCCCCCTGTGTTGGCGGCTCCGACTCCCAAAGAGCCCATGCTTTTGTACATCGCCGCCACCAGCCGGGTAGTCAGCACGGTCATTGTAGTCGAACGCAAGAAGGAAGGCAAGGCGCTTCCGGACCAGAGACCGGTCTATTACCTGAGCGAGGTACTGTCGACCTCCAAGCAGAACTACCCTCACTATCAGAAGATGTGCTACGGCGTGCATTTTGCCGCCAAGAAGCTGAAGCCCTACTTTCAAGAGCATCCAATCACTGTGGTTTGCACCGCTCCACTCGCCGAGATCATTGGAAGCCGAGATGCCTCCGGCCGAGTGGCCAAGTGGGCTATCGATCTAGCCCCTTACACCATCTACTACCAACCTCGCACCGCCATCAAGTCGCAGGCGCTGGCCGACTTCCTCGTCGACTGGGTCGAGACCCAGTACCTACCGCCGGCGCCCGACTCTACTCATTGGCGGCTGCACTTCGACGGCTCCAAGATGCACACCGGCCTTGGAGCCGGCGTCGTCCTCACCTCCCCCAAGGGCGACAAGCTCAAGTATGTGCTGCAAATCCACTTCGCCGCCTCCAACAATGTCGCCGAATACGAAGCGCTCATCCACGGGCTCCGGCTTGCCAAAGAACTCGGCATTCGCCGGATCTTGTGCTACGGCGACTCCGACCTGGTGGTTCAGCAATCATCCAGCGACTGGGACGCCAAAGACGCAAACATGGCGAGCTACCGCTTCCTGGTGCAGCAACTCAACGGATATTTTGAGGGGTGCGAATTCCTTCACGTGCCAAGAAACGACAACGATCAAGCAGACGCCTTGGCGCGAGTCGGCTCCACCCGCCAAGCGATACCTTCTGGCGTCGCCCTTCAGCGCCTCCTCAAGCCGTCTATCAAGCCCTCACCAGAGTCAGACTCCATCTTCGTGCCGGCTCCGCCAGAAATAGTCGGATCCGACTCCAAGGTCCCAGCAAGCAACCTCAAGAAAGCCACAGTTGAAACAAGCCCGGGGACTACGCCAGTCGGCCCGGGGACTTCCGAGCCCGGCCCGGGGACTGCGCCAGTCGGCCCGGGAGCTGCCCCAGTTGGCCCAGAGACTCCCTCGGTCCAGCAAGCGGCGATAGACTCCAACCCGCCGCCTCCCAGCCCAGCCACCCTTGTCCAAGTCGCTGTGGTAGCAGTTGAAGAGATAGCAGCACCTTCGTGGACGCAGCCCATCCTCAAGTTCCTAGTGAACAAAGAATTACCAGCAGACGAGACCCTGGCTCGGCAAGTGCAACGCCGAGCAGCAGCTTACACCATAGTCAACAGAGAGCTAGTCAGGCGCAGTGTCACTGGTGTCTACCAGCGCTGCGTAGAGTCAGAGCAAGGCCAAGCGATCCTCAGAGACATCCACCAGGGCGAGTGCGGCCACCATGCGGCTTCGAGAGCACTCGTGGCCAAAGCCTTTCGGCACGGTTTCTTTTGGCCGACTGCCCTGGAAGAAGCTAAAGAACTAGTCCAAAAATGCAAGGGGTGCCAGATGTTCCACTCCAAGCCCCTTCAGCCGGCTTCCGCGCTGAAGACAATCCCCATTGCCTGGCCCTTCGCAGTTTGGGGCCTGGACATGGTGGGACCATTCAAGACGGCCCGAGGCGGCCTAACCCATTCGCTTGTCGCAGTGGACAAATTCACCAAGTGGGTGGAAGCAAAGCCCATCAAGAAATTAAACGGGCCTACAGCAGTGACCTTCATTGCCGACATCACAGTGCGGTACAGCATACCGCACATCATCATCACCGACAATGGCACCAACTTCGCCAAGGGCGCCTTGGCTCATTTCTGCGCGACACAGGGCATCCGACTGGACTTAGCGTCCGTTGCCCATCCGCAGTCAAACGGCTAGGTGGAACGAACCAACGGCCTCATCCTGTCTGGCATCAAGCCTCGATTGGTCGAACCACTCGAGCGCTCGGCCGGCTATTGCGTCGAAGAGTTGCCTGCCGTCCTCTGGAGTCTGCGCACAACCCCAAACAAGTCAACCGGCTTCACGCCTTTCTTCCTCGTTTACGGTGCCGAAGCCGTCATCCCAACGGATATAGAGTTCGACTCTCTGCGAGTCTCCATGTACACCGAGGAGGAGGCTGAAGAAGCACTACAAGACGGTGTCGATCTGCTGGTAGAGGGCCGACTGTTGGCACTCAGTCGGTCTGGCATCTACCAGCAGAGTCTGCGCCGATACTACAATCGCAAGGTTAAGCCAAGATCGTTCCAAGAGGGCGACCTTGTGCTCCGGCTGATTCAGAGAACAGCCGGCCAGTACAAGATGTCGGCGCCTTGGGAAGGTCCCTTCATCATCAGCAAGGTGCTAGGGAACGACGCCTACTATTTGATCGACACTCAGAAGCCTCGAGCGTGCAAGAGGGACGACTCTGGCAAAGAAACAGAGCGCCCGTGGAACGCGAATCTTCTTCGAAGGTTTTACAGTTGATGCAGTATGTATCGCGCTACCCTCTTTTGTATTAAAGTACTAAGACCTTAGGCCCCCCGGGACGAGCTCGGTACTGCCTTTTTGATTATCTGTATGATAAGAACCACGCTTCCGAATATGTTGTTCCTTTTTATCATACTGTCTGGCACCGGGTCCGACTAGTCGGCCCGGGGACTCGCCATCTTGCGCTATGAAATGCTCCCTGCGGTCAGGCAAGTAATGTGTCACGCTCAAAGCCATCTCCTGTCGAAAGTCGCAGTTCGCAGAGCGACTGTTGGTAGGCAGGGGACGAGCAAGAACGAGCGCACATATGAAAAATGGCTAAGGACTTAAGAGCTACGCATAGCCCAAGCCGGCTACCAGCCTCCCCTTACCGAGCCGACTCACGAGCAGTCGGCTCGCCGTCTCAATCTTCATCAAGGGTAGCCGACTCTCGAATAGTCGGCCTGTCAGTTTCTAGCCAACTTGCTGAGATACTCTAAACGACTATGTACTTGCCTCCCTAAAGTAGCTAAGCACTTGACCCGGCGGCAGTCCGCAGAGCGGCTGCCCAGCCGGCAAGGCGGCAACTGAAGGAAGGCGGCAAAGGAAAAAGTCTAAGGAGCAAAAAGCAGGGAAAGGCGGAAATTGGATAAATATTTACATAAGGCCCTTGGCCGAATACACCCCGTGGGTGGAATTGTTCGAACCTAACAAGTTTTTCAAAGAACAACAAAGATAGATAAACAGAAGCACTCTAGGAGGTGGCCTCCAGAGCCGGAGGGTCGGAGGTGACGGCGGTATCGGATGCCGGGGCAGTCGGCTGGGCGGTCTCGGCTTGGTCGCCTCCGGCGACAGTCGCCTTGTCCTTGTGCGGCTCGTTGTTAGAGGCGCGATCAGGTTGAGGCTGGCCGCCTGCTTCGTCTTCTGGCGCCTCCTCCTCGCCTTCATCCTCCGACTCGTCCTCCTCCTCGGCGCTGGAGTCGATCACCTCCGCCGAGTCCTCCTCGTACTCCGGGTTCATCCCGAACCAGTCCGGCGGTGCCTCCTCGCCGCCTTCGGTCCGCTCGGGCACAAAGACACTCGTGTCCGTGTACTCGGCGATGGCTGCCGCGCGCTCGACCAGGGCGCCTTCTACGGCCTCCAGCTCGGCCTGGGCCTCTGACCGGAACGCGGCCAGGCGGTCCAGGTCCAGCCCCGCATACCACCCTTTGACGAACTCCAAAGCCCGGCGTGCTCCGGCACGGGCCGAGGAGGCCCTCCAAGCCTCAAAGCGGCCAGCGGCGACCTCCAGCCACTCGGCGGTCCGACTGGCGGTGCGAAGAGCCGGCACGTCCGGCCATAGGGCGGCGACTACTTGGGCACCGGCGCGCTGAAGACGGCGCAGCAGACGGTGCGCAGGACGAAGACGAACCCCGATGCTCAGGAGCTGCTCGTCGATGGTTCGGGGGCCGTTGGCGGCAATCACTTCGCCCTTCGCTCTTCGCTCCTGCCGAGCCGCCTTGATGGCCAGAGGGATGGCCTGCGAGTGGCCGGGAAAGAAGTCTGCCAAGGCAGAAGAAAAGAGGGTAAAAAAACCAGAAATCAGCCCGACATAGAGTCGGAAGACCAAAGAAGAGAAAAAAGACTTACCATCGATGATGTCCTCGAGCTCGTGGTAGCCAGAGGTCAGCATCGCCTCCCGGTCGGTCCAGGCGGAGCGCTCGACCTCGAACTCGGCTATGAGGGCATCTTCCCGCGACTTGGCGTTGTCCTGCGCCTTCCGGAGCAGCTCTTTCTGCTCGGCCAGCTGGGTCGCCAGCAGGTCGCACTCATGGACGAGCTTGTTGCACTCCTCCTCCTTGGCGCGGCGTGCGGTGTTGGCCTCGCCCAGCTGCTCCTGGAGGGCGGCGTTGGCGCCTGAAGATCAAAGAAAAAAGACAAGAAAGTCATCAGTAAGGAAGATCGCCGGGGAGATCCGGCCCGACTGCTCAGCAGTCGGCCCGAATCTCGGGGACTACAGCACGCGGGCGCGCCAGCGCGCCGCCGCGGAGAAGAAGGAAGATAGATCGCCGGGGAGATCCGGCCCGACTGCTCAGCAGTCGGCCCGAATCTCGGGGACTACAGCCCGCGGGTGCGCCAGCGCACCCCCGCGAAGAAAGAAGAACTAGCTCACCTCGGCTTTCCGTCAGATCGGCGGTCAGCTTCTTCAGCTCTTCAACATTGCGGTTGAAGGCAGTGGCACGGAGATTGTGGTATTCCTACAAAGCCGGCAAAGCAAAAGTTAATCTTCGGAGCTCACCAGAAGGAGTTCCGAGCCGCCTGCTCAGCAGCCGGCCCCGAACTCGGGGACCACACCCAGTGGGTGCGCTGGCGCGCCCCCACAAGAAAAGACAGAAATTAAAAAAGAGAGACGAAACACACCCGGACGGAGGTACGCAAGGCCAAATGCGCCCTGGTGCAGAGTTGGAGGGCGTCGCCCTCTTCACGCAGCTTCGACTGGACGTCAAGAAGGGCCTGGTTCAGCGGGCCGGTGCCGCCTTCGCGCAGCCAGCCGGTGGGCGCGTCACTGGAAGCCTCGACGACCAGATTCGCCCAGCTTGCGGCGCTGGTTTCCCGAGCTCGCGGCGCTGAGCTCGTCCTCTCAAGCCGGCGGCGCGCCGGCGCGGCGACCGGAAGAAGCAGTTGCGCGTCGGCGTCGTCCCCGGTCGGAGGATCTTGCGGGTCCACCGGCTGCTTGCCATGCGGCCTCCCAGACGGAGGCGGCGGAGGCGGCGCGTGAGTATCCGAGCCTGAGATGTCGCCGCCCTCCTCCGCGAGAGGGTTCGCGGCGCCGACCTCTCCTTTCTGCCCCGTGAACTCCTGAGCCGGCGGTGCCGACGACAACGGGGGGACAAGCATCGCCGATCGGCGATGCGCGACCTCCTTAGCATGCCGCTTCGCCGCGGCCGCGGTCTCGGCCTCCTCCAGGCGTCGCTGGGCATTGGCGGCCGCCTTCTCGGCCTCCGCCTTCTCTAGGCGGTCGGCCTCCTCCTCTTTGCGCTTCTCCCGCGCGTTCCGTTCTGTCGCCTCCCGAAGGTCGGCGGCGGGATCAATCCGCCGAGTGTTGGCAGATGTCTCCACCAACCCCATGACGGAGGGGACGGTGGCTCTCTCAAGGGAGAGGGGAGCTCTGGAGAAGATCAGAGGGAAAATCAGAAAAGACTCAAATGAGATCCAACAAAGAAATAAAGGAGTAAGGGAGACTCACGAAGAATTTAACGGCGGCCTTCTCACTTCCTTTCGGAAGCGGTTGGCCTTCACGGCCGCCTCCTCCCGCTTGGTCGCGGCGGCGGCTCCCTTGAACTTCTTTGGCTTGCCGCCGGGCGCACTCGGCCCGGCGTGACGCCTCTTCGCGCCGGCTTGGCAGGAGGGGCCGGCTCTCGGCTGGCGGCGCGGGACGACTTCCACGTCGGCGTCGTCCTCGGGCCAGTCGGCGAAGGTCGCCGACGGTCTAAGGCCGCCGTCTACCCCCTCTCTGCCGCCTTCGGCGTCGGCCTCCAGCGCTGCCGCTCCCAAGTCGGGGTCATCGACGTCGCTGGCCTCGCGATCTGGGACATAATCGCGAGGCTCTCTGATGGTGCCGGCTGCGGGCGCCGTGAGAGGATTCTGCTCAGAAGACGCCAGCAATGATTAGAGTTCGAGGTCAGACGCGGGGAAGATCGAACTACAGGCGGATGTGATTTACCATTGGAGAGGGGTTGTCGCGCGAGTACGGCTCCTTGCCGAACTGCCAGTCCTCTGTGAACTCGCAGTGGGCGATGTGGTTCACCAAGTTCGCCACCTCCCCGCGCGGCATGTCCTTGGTGCACAGCCGGCTCGGATCGTGGCGGCCGCTCATCTGACAGATGAGGTGAGGCCGGCCCTGGAGCGGAAGAACCCGGCGCGCCACAAAGGCGGCCAGAAGATCGGAGGCGACGAGCCCCTCCGGCTCCGGAGGTCGAAAGTGATTTTGACCAATGGCACCAACTGGCCAGCCGGCCAGTCAGAGGCTCGGGGTCGAAAGGCGGCAGATTGACCCAGTCGCCATCGGTGGAGATGTTCTTCACGTAGAAGTAGGACTTCTGCCACATCTTCACCGACTTCACCAACGGAATAGGAGGGAAAGGATTGTCGGCCGTCGTGCGCCGCACCGCGATGTAGGTGCCGCACTGAGCCAGCGTGCCGGCGGCCTGAGTACCAAGTTTTGAAGAGAAGAACTCCCCCACAGCTCGAGGGTGGGGAGAACGCCGATATAGCCTTCGCACAGAGTGGCGAAGGCGGAGAGAAGCACCACCGCGTTGGGGGTGAGGTGGTGCGGCTGCAGCTTGTGGAACTCCAGAAACGAGCGGAAGAATCCGCTCGCCGGAAGCCCCAGCCCGCGCATAAGATGCAAGCGGAAGATGACCCGCTCGCCCTCCTCCGGCGCGGGCCGGATCTCTCCCACCGGCGCGGGACGGGCGTGCACCAAGTCCGCGCTCGGGAGACGGCGGGTCCGGCGGAGAAAGTCGATGTGCTCCAACTCCACGTCGGAGCCATCCCACACGCCGGAGCGCGAAGTGGGGGGCGCGGTGGAAGAAGAGCTCATTGCCGGCGAGGAAGAATGCCTTGGCTCGCGGCGGAGGAAGAAGGAAGGGCAGGAGAGCGGGGGAGAGGGTGTGCATACATTGCCACCCCGCTCCCTCCCGCCTATTTATAGCCCTGCGGGCTGAGGAGCCGAGGGGGCGCACGTGAGATTAACTGCGCCCGCGGCCCCACGCCGCCCACGATTAACCCCCACGAAGTTACTGCGCGCAGTAACAACGTGGGGATGCCAACCGCCCTCGGCCATAGCGGATCCGCTCGGGGGCCGAGGTGCGGTAGTGGCGGGCCCCACCTGGCGGCCCGTCCCGTCACGCGCGTGGGAAGGCAGACTATCGCCTCCACGTGGCGCCGTGCGATAGGACCGTCTCAATAATGGCAGGGAAGCGTAATCGATACGCTGCCCGTTTCCCGCCGCAACTTGCGAATGGCGGCTCCTCGCAGACCCAGTCCGACTTCGGCGAGGCGGCCCAAAGAAACGGCGGCCGAGTCTCAGAATTGGCGCTGGGAAGATTGAAACTGCTGAAGCCCCACGACGCGGCGCCCGCTGGGCTTCACCAGCTTCGGGGACTACTGTCGGAGTAATGGGCCACGGGTAGGCTGACCCGGGACCCAAGATCTTTCAAGACATCGGGGCAAGCCACGCCCCTCGGACCGCGTCCCAGCTGGCGACCTTCGAGAAGCTCGAGTCCCAGCTGGCGACCTTCGGAGAAGCCGAGTTCCCAAATGGCAACTCTGAAGCAAGCCGACTCCGGGCTTGCGACCTTTCGGGGGGGCCGACTATGAGAGTCGGCCCGCGACCTTTCACGAAGACCGATGCAGGGCACGGCCCCGACGTGGCCGTCCCCTATATATAAGGGATAAGGATTCACCTTTTCAACTACGCCTTCTTCCTCCTTTGCTTATCCACCTCCGCGCACTCGAGCTCAAGCGCCCAAGTTCGCGCATCTCGTCTCAACTTTCTCCGACCATGTCCGGAGCGGGAGGCAAATGGTTGGCTTCCACCAATAAGGAGGAGCACATCACAAAGCTGCGCAGCGCCAGATACCTTTCCAGCGACATCGCGCACCGGCTGCCCGACGTGGGGCAGCTTATCCCTACCCGCGGGCCCCATGAGAGGGTTGTTTTCCTTCCCCACTTCCTCCGCGGACTGGGCTTTCCACTTCACCCCTTTGTACGGGGGCTCATGTTCTACTACGGCCTGGATATCCATGATCTGGCGCCGAACTTCATCCTCAACATCTCGGCGTTTATCGTCGTATGCGAGGCCCTCCTCTGCATCCGGCCCCACTTCGGCTTGTGGCTCAAGACCTTCAACGTCAAGCCGAAGGTAGTGAAGGGCACGCAGGTGGAGTGCGGAGGCGCCATGTTGGGCAAGATGCCCAACGTCCTCTGGTTCGAAGGGGCCTTCGTGGAATCCGTCAAGGGGTGGCAATCGGGGTGGTTCTATATCACCGAGCCGCGCGACCCTACGTGGGCGGCAACCCCCGAGTTCAGATCTGGTATCCCTACGCAGCTCACCTCCTGGAAAGAGAAGGGCTTGCTGTGGGGTAATTCGAAGGAGCTGACGGGACTCCAAGCCTGTATCCAGAAGCTGGTGAACAAGAAGCTCAGGCTTGTTGACATGGTCCAAGTCATGCTCGTCCGCCGGATTCTCCCATGCCAAGAACGGGCATTCAATCTGTGGGAGTTTGATCCGGAACAGCACCAGGCGCTGAGCGAGCTCTTCGACATGACGTACGAAGGCGCCTGGAGGGTGCTGTTTAAGGGCGCCGAAGCCCCCGCATCTACGACGAAAGATCGCGGATTTCACTCGCAGCTTCCAGCTGACGAGGTAAGTGATTCTACCCCTTTACGGGACACTTGTTGTCAATAGTTTGATTCTAAGCGGGTTTTAATCTCCCTTCTCCTTTGACAGGAATGGATGGCGAAGGCCGAGCAGCTCGTCTGCCCGGCGCCCATGCCAGAAGACCCAGTGGACGCCCGTCTAGCGGGGCTGCTGGTTCCGGCACCGCACGTGGTGCCGGAGAAGAAGGCCAAGAAGGTGGCCACGGGCACTCGAAAGAGTTCCCGTTTTCAGGTGTCCGACGACTCCGAGGCGGATTCCTCCCCCGAAGATGAGGAGGAGGAAGAAGATTCTCTCCCAGAGGGGGGAGAAAGAAAGAGGAAGGCCTCCCCAACAGGGGAGGCCGAAGGGTCCAAGAGGGGAAGAACTATTCCCCCGGACAGCTCTGCCAACACCAACTTTGGCGGTGAAGAGTGGCCCTCAAGGGCCAGGCCTCAGGCGAGATCGTAAGTATCCGGATTCCTAAATGATATGAAATTTCTTTTGTGTCACATAGTGTCCTTCTAATGCCGCATACTGCCTGCTTCGTCGAGCGGGTCGTTGGCTGCGTCGGATGTGTATTCCATTCCGACTGCCTCCACCCCTCGCGCCGCCGAGGACACCGAGGTGGGATCCCGGGAAGGGACCCATCAGGAGGAGGCTCCGGAGGCGCCGCAAGGCGGCCTCCCGTACTTTGCACCGGACTCTACGCCAGAACCTGCAGTGGTTCCAGAGTCCGGCAGGCGGCCCCTTCGCAAGAAGGGCAAGACCGTGATGCCGGCGGCCTCCGTCCAACCGGAGGCGCCGGACAACTTGTTGGAGGCGCTCAAAGGCGCTTCCATCGAGGAAGAACACCGCACTATCATGAGTGCGATGATCCAGAAGGTTCAGCTCGCCAAGAGCGGGCAGACTGAAGCCTGCAGCAGCCTTCTAACAGGCTTTGAGGTAAGAAGTTAAAATTATGTAATGTAATACCGCATAGACAGTAGCCCCTGATGCTCAGTTCGGCGTTCGGAAAGAAAAGCCGGACTGAGGATCTAAAAAGATATACGCAGGGTTGCTAAAAAGTATGTCAATATGGATTTGCAGGCTGCGCTGCTGACCTCTGCCGCACTGACTACGGAGGCCGGTGCATTGAAGCAGGATCTCGAGCGGTCCGAGCAAGAGCTCGGCCGTGCCAAAAAGCAGCTCGAGGACAAAGAAGGTGAGTAACACCACTTTGAAAAGTTACCTTAAGGAAAAGGATTTAGTTTGCCATAAGGGAATAACAAGGATAACATGGGTGCTGCAGGGGCCACAAACGAGGTGGCAGCCCTGAAGGAGGCTGTGTCCATGGCCGAACACAATGCGGCCGCGGAACGGACAGAGCGACAGAAACAGGAGGCACAGGTGGCGGAGGTGCGGCAAGAGCTCCAGGCTCTCATGGAGAAGCATGAGAGTTTGGAGCACGACTCAAAGACTCGAGAGTCCGAGCTTGCCTCGGCTCTCGAAAGTGCCAAGTCCGCCAAGGCCGAGGCCCGTAAGGCCCTTCAGGAAGTTGAGGATATGAAGAAAATAGCGGCGGGTAAGGCATTTTTCATGCAAAGCAAGCATGTTAATGTAAACTACCTGACACTTACCCGAATTCGGAGCTCTCGAGGGGCGTTTGCAGATCTGCCTCGCAGTGTATCCGATGCTGCCGCATTCTACCGTGGTGAGGAGGGGAGCTCAACGGAGAAGGTCTTCTGGTTTCAGTATGCTGAGGCCGGCCATCCGGTGCCCCCTAGCAACCAGCTGAAGCAGCTGGTCGAGCTCCACAAGGTAGCCGAGGAGGCCATGAAGGGCCTTATAGTCCGGCTGTGGCCTGGACAGGCCATGCCTGGGAGCTACTTTGGCCTCGTGCGGCGGCTGGTGGATGCATGCCCCTGGGTGGATGTCATCAAGCGCTCCGCCTGTATTGTAGGTGCTCGCCGGGCCCTTGCCCGCGCAAAAGTGCACCGGGGCAAGCTGGATGCGGAAAAGCTTATCACTGACGCGCCGCCAGCGGGCAAGGAGTATCGTACGCCGGAGATGTACTATAAGACTGTCCTGAAGGGTGCCCACAAGATTGCGGATGAGTGCCCCAGAGATGTAATTATTGAGTAGACTCGCTATGTATTATCCCGTGCGCTGAAAACTTTGTTCATATGCGCTAAGAAAAGCTTGTTTGATTTAAAATATTACCTTCTGTGCGGCCGTTTATAAATTCTGAGAGATGGCAAGTCGTCGGCTTCAGCCCCCAAGCCACGAGTGCTGGGGTGTTCGGGATAAACTTGAGCACTCTTGTTCCCATCCTTGGCTCCATCTAGGGAGGCGCTCAACACAACGAACATGGCAACCGGACTTATAATGCTTGAACACTCTCACTTAGCCATAGAATTCTATAATTTTAAATTTCGGCGAAGCCCCTAGTATTTGGAAGACCGAGTTCGGGGCGCTATCTACGCCTTGGTCAGACATTATCCGGTTCTTCGCTTGACGCGGCATAAGTCTTTAAGGACTCGAAAAGACCTCTCGAACAGCGACCAGTCTCTCGCCTTATCATGACCGTCAGTTTTAGCTTTCTCCACTGAGGCGCTCGCCCAGCTCAACCGGGGCGCAATCGCAGTTGTTCTCCCAGTGCCACCTTAGCCGACAGAACGGAACATCAGGTACCAAAACGTGGGAGCCGGGCAAACCCAACTATTGACCCAAGACATGATTCGGAGCCGATTCATATAATGCTATAAGTTCGGGGTGCCGCACTTGTGAAAGTGTTCAGACTTATCACACCATAATGCGGGGAACATAAGCCCCTGGTGTATTCGGCCGTACCAGAATATACGGGTGCAAGATGTCATTAGTGAACATATATGTAAAGTAATGCAATTATAGGCAAAAGAGCCCTGCATTATTAATTCAAGGAATTCTGCTATGAGTGCGGAAGGATACAAATAGTGCGGTAAGCAAGGGATTGGACTAAATAAACATGTCCCCCTCCAGGGGTGGGCTGTGGACTGGTGTATATAATCAAATTTAATGCTCGTAATGGAGGCCACCTGAGTGTTCGTCGCAGCCTTCTTTCTTCCCTGGCTGTTGCATCGTGAATTCGGCGGGTTCGCCGCCGGACAGGGCCTCTGGTGAACGGAGTCCAGTGTACACAAAGAAAGAAAATAATAAAAAAAAGGAGTGACACACTTGTGAGCCCCTGGTGTGGTCGTGCCGCACTCTGGGTCTGTTGTGGTCGTGCCCCTTCCCCTAGGCCCATGGTATCTCCAGAGCGTAATGATGTACGCGGCGGGTAGGTCTTGCAATTATGCAGGGGCTGGGGTTGGGGCCGCATTGCTACGCATGCTCGGATCGTGCCAGGTGGTCTTGGTTGATGTTGCTTCGGGCGCGTTTGGCCGTATCCGGCTGTTGACCGGCCGGACTCGAAAATTGCCTTAAAAGGCTGCTCTGTACTTCTGCCGCGAGAGCCGCTGTGTGTTCCTCCGTTCGGAGGGAGCGTTCCTTATTTCCGTTGACCGTGATGACTCCACGAGGGCCTGTCATCTTGAGCTTGAGGTATGCGTAATGCGGTACCGCGTTGAACTTTGCGAACGCGGTTCGTCCGAGCAGAGCGTGATAGCCGCTGCGGAACGGGACTATGTGGAAGATTAACTCCTCGCTCCGGAAATTATCCGGGGATCCGAAGACCACTTCCAGTGTGACCGACCCTGTACAATTGGCCTCCACACCTGGTATGACGCCTTTGAAGGTCGTCTTTGTAGGTTTAATCCTTGAGGGGTCTATGCCCATCTTGCGCACTGTATCCTGATAAAGCAGGTTCAGGCTACTGCCGCCGTCCATCAGGACTCTTGTGAGGTGAAATCCATCAATGATTGGGTGTAAAACCAATGCGGCGAATCCGCCATGGCGGATACTGGTCGGATGGTCTCTTCGATCGAAAGTGATCGGGCAAGAGGACCATGGATTGAACTTAGGGGCGACTGGCTCCATCGCATATACGTCCCTTAGTGCACGCTTCCGCTCCCTCTTGGGTATATGGGTTGCGTATATCATGTTCACCGTCCGCACTTGTGGGGGGAAACCCTTCTGTCCTCTACTGTTTGGCGGTCGGGTCTCTTCCTCGTCGTCGCTGCGTAGCCCATTGTCATTGTATTCGGCGATTAACTTGCCTGCCTGCTTGAATACCCAAAAATCTCTGTTGGTGTGATTAGCTGGCTTTTCAGGGGTGCCATGTATCTGGCATAAGCGGTCGAGTATTCGGTCCAAATTGGACAGACCCGGAGTGGTTCTTTTGAATGGCTTCTTCCGCTGACCGGGTTTAGAGCCTCGGAATCCGGCGTTGACTGCCGTATCCTCCTTGTCATCGCCGTTAACACGGCGTTTATTTTTGTTTCGACGCGACCTACCATTGTGGTCCTTAGTGTCCGGACTACCAGCATTTTTGCTGAGGTTGTTGTTGCGAGCTAGCCAGCTATCCTCTCCCGCATAGAAGCGGGTCATTAATGATGTGAGGGCTGCCATAGATTTCGGCTTTTCCAGTCCTAGGTGCCCGGCTAGCCACTCGTCGCGGATGTTATGCTTGAAGGCTGCGAGGGCCTCTGCATCCGGACAGTCGACGATTTGATTTTTCTTTGTGAGGAACCATGTACAGAATTGTCTGGCCGATTCGTCTGGCTGCTGGATTATGTGGCTTAGGTCATCGGCGTCTGGTGGCCGCACATATGTGCCCTGGAAGTTGTCGAGGAATGCGGCTTCCAGGTCCTCCCAACACCCAATTGACTCTGCGGGCAGACTGTTAAGCCAATGCCGAGCTGGTCCTTATGGATGTGAAGGAGATAATCTTTGATCCAAACCGCGGGGTCTGTCGTGCCATCGTAGGATTCAATGTTTACGGGTTTAAACCCTTCAGGGATTTGATGATCCATTACTTTGTCAGTGAAGCATAGAGGGTGTGTGGCGCCTCTGTATTGAGCAATATCACGACGTAGCTCAAGGGAGCGTTGTCTGCTGTGTTCGGCCCGGCCGGAGTTGTTGTATCTGGCTCGACGGTATTCGTCGTGGGTCGTGGGGCTCCCACGTGATCCATAGATAGATCTGGATTGTCTTGCCTTATCCTCCAATATGTCCCACAAGTCCGGCGCGTTCCCTCGTGGCTTCGTACTTTTTGAGCGATGCCGGGGTACGGTCTTGATGGAAGGCCTTGATGCTTCCCTGTCGCGACCACGGGGTGGTCGGTCGGCCGTATTATGCGCGATGATGGTATGTATGCTTCCTCCTCTAATCGGGCGAGCAACTTGCATTTTGGGTAGCTCTTGGAGGGGCGTTCAAGTTCATACTCTTCGGCCGCGAGGACCTCGGTCCATCTGTCGGCCAGCAGGTCTTGATCAGCTTGAAGCTGCTACTGCTTTTTCTTTAGGCTATTTTCCGTGGCCTTTAGCCTACGTTTGAAACGCTCTTGTTCGACGGGGTCCTCGGGCACGACGAATTCGTCGTCGTTGAGGCTAGCCTCTTCTTCGGAGGGAGGTATGTAATTATCATCCTCGACCACTTCATCTGCCGCTCTCTCGCGAGGGCTTGCTTCTGCATCCTCCTGTGCTAAATCTTGCTGGAGGGGATTGTCGTCGGCACTTTCTGGGGTGTTATTATCTCCTGTGCCGGAATCTCCATTCTTACTGTGGCGGGATTTAGAGGGGCACCGCTGTCGTCGGCGCTTGGGCTGTTTCTTTGGGGAATCTTCCTCCGCTGCTTCTTCACTGTCTCCATCTTTTGGGGTGTCCACCGTGTATATGTCGTATGACGAGGTGGTCTTCCAGTGCCCTATAGGCGCTGGTTCTTGTTCGTCTCCGGCATCGTCGTCCATACCGTCGATGTCTTCGGAGTCATAATCTAGCATGTCGGTTAGATCGTCGATAGTGGCTACAAAGTGGGAGGTGGGTGGGCTTTGAATTTCTTCGTCGTCCGCTTCCCAACCATCCTGGCCATAATCCGGCCAGGGCTCTCTGGATAGCGAGAGATGCTTTAGTGAATTTAGGATGTCGCCAAACGGCGAGTGCTGAAAGATGTCCGCAGTGGTGAACTCCATGATCGGCGCCCAATCGGATTCGATTCGCAGGGGCGCAGGAGGTTCGGAGTCCGGCAGGGAGTCCGGCACCTCGGAGTCATGAGTTTTACAGGGGACAAAGTCAGTGTTCGGCTCCATCGCCGCGGAAGTTGCAGCCACCGGTCCTCGATCTGGCCGATCGGCTCCGGGCTGAGGGCCGGAGCGGATTCGTGTGCGGCCACCAAGGCACTGTCCGGCGGCAGAGCTATATCATGCCCATCGTGACAGTGCGGCACGCTCGGCTGTGGCTCGAGTCCGTCGAAGATCAAGTCCCCGCGGATGTCGGCCATGAAGTTTAGGCTTCCGAACCTGACCTGACGGCCAGGGGCGTAGCTTTCGATCTGCTCCAGATGGCCAAGTGAATTAGCCCGCAGTGTGAAGCCGCCAAATACGAAGATTTGTTCGGGGAGAAAAGTCTCACCCTGGGCAGCGTTGTTGTTGGTTGAAGAGGCCATTGAGGCTATCGGCGACGACACAGAGGAACTCTCAATGAAAGCACCAATGTTGGTGTCAAAACCGGCGGATCTCGGGTAGGGGGTCCTGTCGGTGTCATAACCGGCAGATCTCGGGTAGGGGGTCCCGAACTGTGCGTCTAGGCGGATGGTAACAGGAGACGAGGGACACGATGTTTTTACCCAGGTTCGGGCCCTCTCGATGGAGGTAAAACCCTACGTCCTGCTTGATTAATATTGATGATATGGGTAGTACAAGAGTAGATCTACCAAGAGATCAAGGAGGCTAAACCCTAGAAGCTAGCCTATGGTATGATTGTTGTAATGTATGTTGTCCTACGGGCTAAAGCCCTCCGGTTTATATAGACACCGGAGGAGGCTAGGGTTACACAGAGTCGGTTACAATGGTAGGAGATCTACATATCCGTATTGCCAAGCTTGCCTTCCAGGCCAAGGAAAGTACCATCCGGACACGAGCCGGAGTCTTCAATCCTCTATCTTCGTAGTCTTGGAGTCCGGCGGATAATGATAGTCCGGCTGTCCGGACACCCCCTAGTCCAGGACTCCCTCAGTAGCCCCTGAACCAGTCTTCAATGACGATAAGTCCGGCGTGCATAATGTTCGGCATTGCAAGGCGGGTTCCTCCCTTGAATAATCCAGAGAAGATTATAAACACCCAGGATAGTGTCCGGCTCTGCAAAAATAATTTCCACATTCCACCGTAGAGAGAATAAAATATACACTAGCTCAATCTGCTGACGTATTATGCGGCGTGACATTACACCGCAACCAAGCCTCGTTTTTTACCATACCACCTCAGCACGTTTCGTGAAGCGGTTTCCTTGGCACGTCTTGTCGAAGCAGAGATCGTGTTCCCCTTATTCTGGGATCCTCATCAATACGGACGTGGGTAACCCAACCGCGTCATTGATGGTGGCGCTTGGGAGATAAGCAAGTTTTACCAGGCCGGTGGGGGACGCATTGTTTTCGTCCGCCTATATATAAGGGATAAGGATTCACCTTCTCACCTACGCCTTCTTCCTCCTTTGCTTATCCATCTCCGCCCACTCAAGCTCCAACGCCCAAGCTTGCGCATCTCGCCTTGACCTTCTCCGAATATGTCCAGCGCGGGAGGTAAATGGTTAGCCTCCACCGCCAAGGAGGAGGACATCACCAAGCTGCGCGACGCCGGATACCTTTCCAGCGATATCGCGCGATGGCTGCTCGACTAGGGGCAGCTAATCCCCACCCCTGAGCTTCATGAGAGGGTCGTATTCCTTCCCCACTTCCTCCGCGGACTGGGCTTTCCGCTCCATCCATTTGTCCGGGGGCTCATGTTTTACTACGGCCTGGATTTCCAGGATCTGGCGCCGAACTTCATCCTCAACATCTTGGCGTTTATCGTCGTGTGCGAGGCCTTCCTCTGCATCCGGCCCCACTTCGGCCTGTGGCTCAAGACCTTCAACGTCAAGCCGAAGGTTGTGAAGGGCACGCAAGCGGAATGCGGAGGCTCCATGTTGGGCAAATTGCCCAACGTCCCTTGGCTAGAAGGGACCTTCGTGGACTCCATCAAGGGGTGGCAATCGGGGTGGTTCTACATCACCGAGCCGCGCAAACCCACATGGGCGGCGTCCCCCAAATTTAGATCTGGAATCCCCACACAGCTCACCTCCTGGAAAGAGAAGGGCTTGCAGTGGGGCAATCCGGTGGAGGTGACGGGACTCCGAGCCTGCATCAAGAAGATGGTGAGCAATAGGCTCCGGCTTGTCGACGTGGTCCAAGTCATGCTCCTCCGGCGGATTCTCCCATGCCAAGAACGGGCATTCAATTTGTGGGAGTTCAATCCGGAACAGCACCAGGCGCTAAGCAGGCTCTTCGATACAACATACAAAGGCGCCTGGAGGGTGCTGTTCAAGGGCGCCGAAGCCCCCGCATCCGCGACGGAAGATCGCGGATTCAGCTCGCAGCATCCAACTGACGAGGTAAGTGATTCAACCCCATTACGGGACACTTGTGGCAATTAAATAAACTTTTAGTGGGATTTCATTCTGCCACTTCCTTTGACAGGAATGGATGGAGAAGGCCAAGCTGCTTATCAGCCCGGCTCCCATGCCAGAAGACCCAGTGAACGCCCGCTTAACAGGGCTGCTGGTTCCGGCACCGCACGTGGTGCCGGAGAAGAAGGCCAAGAAGGTGGCCACGGGGACTCGAAAGAGTTCCCGCAATCAGGCGTCTGACGACTACGAGGACTCCTCCCCTGAAGACGAGGAGGAGGAGTATTCCCTCCCGGAGGAGGGAGAGAAGAAGAGGAAGGCTTCCCCAATCGGGGAGGCCGAAGGGTCCAAGAGGGGGAGAACTATCCCCCCGAACAGTTTCGCCAACATCAACGTTGGCGAGGATGAGTGGCCTCCAAGGGCCAGGCATCCGGCAAGATCGTAAGTATTCGGATCATGTATATGCCGTATATTTTATGTCATGCAGTATCCTTCTAACGCCGCATTCTGCCCGTAGTCCGGCCGGAGACGATCTCCCCGACTCGATGAGCGGGTCGTTGTCTTCGGTGTTGCAAGGCGGGTTCTCCTTTTAAGTTCTATGTACCTGCCGAACAGTGTCCGGCTTCCTTATCAATGTTGCGCTTCTCGGATTCCACGCCCAATAATGGACTTCTTCCACGCGCCGCACGAATGCGAAAAGCCAGGGTATCTTTTTATGTTTTACCCCCTAGCTATGCAAATAATCTGCTTATAAGAGAGGCAAGAATCCAGATCCAAATCACACCATCTTCCTTCCGCGAATACTCATCGGAGCACTTTCGACCCAGGATCCATTCCATCATGGACCGTCGACGCGGCTCCTCCTCTCGCGCTCCCAGTCCTCTGCCAGGAGTTGAAGGAGATGCTCTGTTCCGCACAACGAGCTGGTGAAGCTCCAAGTGGGGGGATATCTTCCTCCGGCCTTCATGGTTCCGGTTCGAGCCGGGCTGGCCACCTACCAAGGTGGGAAGCAGGCGGAGGCTACCCCAAGTCCCAACAAAGGGGAGCGGGTATGCTTCGTCCCCTACCTGATAAGGGGACTCCGATTTCCTATACATCCGTTCCTCCGCGGGCTCCAAGAGTTCTACGGACTCCAGCTCCACCACCTTACACCCGCCTCTATCTTGCATATCGCGGGTTATGTAGCTCTTTGCGAGCTATTTCTGGGCGTCGAGCCCCATTTTGCACTATGGAAGAGGTTGTTTTGCCTCGTACCCCGTTCTCACGAGGGGTCCATATATCAAGTGGGCGGCGCCGAAATATGGCGCATTGCCGGGAACGGATATCCATCCGGAACCCCTAAGAAGGCGTCCAAAGACTGGCCTTCGGAATGGTTTTACATAGAAGACGCTCCGCTGCCAGACCCTGTTCGGATCGGCCTCCCGGAGTTCAGCACTGCTCCTCTGAAGAAACGCCTTAGTTGGCGCCCGCGGAGCCCCCAACTGGAGGAAGACAAGAGTGTCCATTATCAAATGGGCCGAATAAGATTACTAGCCCACTCCGGGTTGACCATAATTGGAGTCATGGCAACATGCATTATGCGGGGAGTGCAGCCACTGCAATATAGATGCCACCCCATGTGGGATTTCAACGGGGAAGACGATGCCACCCGCCATGGCCGCAAAGGACCGGATTCGGCCGAGGATCTAGTGCAGATCCTGTCCGGCCTGTACAAGGGGGAGAAGGAGGACTTCCTTCAGACGAACCCGTTGAATGGGTTCTCCATGAATAACCCCCGTCGTTGGGTAAGCGAACACTTTAAGAGCCTGGCCCATGCTTTCAAAGTTTAAGCTTCTTATATTATGTTTTCGACGCAGGAACTGCGCCGGACTGTGGAGGACATGATAAGTCTAGCTCCACAACCCGAAGATCCAGAGAGATCCCAGGATCCGGCCTCTGAAGAGGATCCGGACATAAAGGTGGAATTAATCAACGGGGTGTTCCACCAGCTCAGCATGGATAATGCTTTAGTCGCCATTACGGTCGACTACCCCGGACTATATTCGGCTTCCCAGGTGACTGTAACGGAAGTCCTAACACCATTATCTCTTCCTTGCTTATTTCTGACCTTCGCGTACGATGGCGTTTTGCAGGAAGCGCCTTCAAGGCGGGGAACCGAGCCCGCGGCGGCTGACCAACAAAGGCCAGGCCGGACCAGTAGGCAGAAGAGGAGCGCGGCGCGGACTGAAACGTCGCCGCAAAGGTATAGCTCGCAGCTAATTATTCGGAGCAACATTCCTAGGAAGCGTTTGAGTGCTCATGATCTTTGGAGGAGAAAAAGCGCCCGCCGGACTGCGGGCGTGGAGGTTGCCAGTCCAACCTCTACCAGCCAGGCTCCAGCACCCAGTCTGGAGGGGGAGGTGAGCGCAAGGCGCGAGACGGACACTCCTCCAACGGAGGATGCCGACAGGTTGTCCGCCACCAAGTCTGAGGTGGAGAGCGCCATGAACCATAGGCGCCGCCGGACAGTATTTCGTGACGCGTGCTTCTCCCTTGAGGCGTTAAATGACTTTAATGCGGGGGACGCGCACCTCCGTGCTGCTCAAGATAGTTTTACCAGAGCCACGGAGCAGTATGTGAAAGACATACGGGTAAAATATTTTAGCAGTAATATATGCCAGTAGCCCCCGAGACTTAAAGTAGTTATGTTAACTGATTTAAGGATCATTTGAAATGCAGGATCTTACTGAGAAGAATACCCAACTGTCTCAGGAGCTGCAAGAGTGTAAGGCCGAACTTGAGGCCGCACTTGCTGCCGCAGGAGGAAACATAGAGGCCCCTCCTGGTAACACACATTTTTTTTCAAAAAATATAAGCGCAGTGCGGCGTGCGCGCAAGTCTAATAATGACATTGCAGGTGTTGCCGGACAAGATCGGGACAGGCAGGAACTACTGCGCCAGCTAAAGGCCAGCGAGAGGGTGCTGAATAGAGTGCAGCAGGAAAGGAACAAGATCCAGGATGCCCAGGCCCAGCTCGGAGAAGAGCTGAAAGGTGCTCGAGCCGAGCTGTCTGGCTCCTTTAAGGAGAATCAGCGGCTTCGTCGCGGCATCTATAGTAAGTGCTTAAGCGAACTCCTTTGAAAAGAAGAGTTCGGCGAGGAAGTCAATTGACAGAATATGTCTTGTAGGTACACTCACAGGTCACCCTGCAGAGGAGATGCCCATATCGATGGGTTATCAACTTCCCGAATTGTTGCAGCTGCTCGAACGAGTTCGGCAGGCGATGAGCGGCGCTGTTCAGGCGTTATGGCCGGCCCTTTCCCTGCCCGAAGGCCTTGGGGAGCTCACTGAGAAGCTTCAGGGAATGCGGCAGCGCTTCCGTTTGTGGAAGATTTCGGCCTACCGCCAAGGTGCCAGGGAGGCTTGGGCCATGGTGAAGACGCGGTACAAGAAGGTGGATCCCAACCACATAGCCGAGGTCGGACCTGTGGGGCCCGATGGGAAGGAGATCCCTGTGAGTTTAATATACAGGCAAGTAGAGTAGGCCGCTAAATTTTCCGAACAGGACTGTAAATTAGACAGCCTGTTAGACGGGATTGAGGAAGAATACAACCAGTAGATTTGACAATGTATTTTTAAAATGACATGTAAAATGCCTTCTAGCCGGATTGTAGATCGTTTGTCTTTGCCGACCTTTTCACTTCGACCTCGGGACCCTAGAGTCCAGAGTGTGTCCGAATACCTTTTCGGTTAAGAAACAACATGGGCATGCATGGAGACCAGGCGTAGGGGTCATTAGTGCTTTATCAGACAAGTGCCCAACTAGTTATGTTAGATTACATGGTTAGTAAGAAACATCTTCCAGGAAGAATAGTTCCGTTAAGGGTTCCTTTCCCTGGGAGGCATGCCCTAAAGTGCATGTCCGGACTGCGAAAAAAGCAGAAAAACATCTGGGGGCGGATAAACAGGGAGGTAAAAAATCATCTTTCAAGTCACCGACCGAATATTCCCTTAAGAATGCTAGCTTTCGGCTTCACCCAGTCTGAGGTACACATCCGGCTGACCCGGCAGTAACAATCGCAGAGGTGCTCCCTTTACCTCCTAGCCGAACAATCGGGAACGTAGGGGTAAGCACAGGAGCCAAGCAACCCAGCTTGGCCAAAACTTAAGTCATATCGACGCATATAATGGTGAGTAAAAGGTACATGTGGAATCTTGACACATGTGCTAGGCATGAAGCCCTTACAATTGAGCTTCTGGAAAAGAAGCCCCCAGGTATAATGAGTGCGAATGGCACATCAAGTATGTGCGAACAATGCGCAAGTAGGCCCTTAAGGGCTTTTTATGAAAAAGGGTTAAGAGAAGAAAGAGAAACAAAGGGCAGCTGAAGTGTAAAAATTTGGACGGGGGAAGGGGACGAACTCTTAGTCCGGCGCTAGGCATAGAATCTTCGGAGGCGGGTTGCGTTCCATGGGTTTGGCTCGAGTCGGTTGTCTGATGCATTTCGTAGACGGTACGCCCCGCCGGTCAGGACTTGGTCGATAATGAAGGGACCCTCCCATTTGGGCTTGAGCTTGTCCTTTTTCTTGTCCGACAGGCGTAGAACTAGTTCGCGAACATTGTAAGTCTTGGCCCGTACTTCTCTGCTTTGATATCTTCGAGCCTGCTGCTGATAGAATGCGGAATGAGCCTTGGCGACGTCGCGTTCTTCCTCCAATGCGTCCAAGCTGTCCTGCCGATCCATCTCGGCTTCTCTTTCTTCGTACATGCGCACTCGAGGTGAGTCATGAATGATGTCGCAGGGCAAAACTGCCTCTGTGCCGTATACCATAAAAAATGGTGTGAATCCGGTAGTACGATTGGACGTTGTCCACAGCCCCCAGAGTACAGAGTCGAGCTCCTCTACCCAGTGCATGTCAGATTTCGTAAGTGACCGCACTAGTCTGGGTTTAATGCCGCTCATTATTACACCATTTGCTCGTTCCACTTGACCATTGGTTTGAGGATGATACACTGAAGCGTAATCGAGCTTAATGCCCATGTTTTTGCACCATGACTTAACCTCGTCGGCCGTGAAGTTCGTGCCGTTATCGGTGATGATGCTGTGGGGGACACCGTAACGGTGTACAACCCCGGATATAAAGTCTATCACTGGTCCAGACTCTGCCGTTTTGACTGGTTTGGCCTCTATCCATTTGGTGAATTTGTCCACCATGACCAATAGGTACCTTTGCTTGTGGGTTCCCCCTTTAAGGTGTCCGACCATGTCAAGCCCCCAGACAGCGAACGGCCAGGTAATGGGTATAGTTTGAGGGCGGTGGGTGGCATATGGCTCTGATTAGCAAAGAGCTGACAACCAACGCATCATTGGACTAAGTCCTGAGCATCTGCCCGGGCCGTCGGCCAATAAAATCCTGTACGGAATGCCTTTCCTACAAGGGCCCGAGCTGCTGCGTGGTGTCCGCCTAGTCCGGCGTGAATTTCGGCCAGAAGGTTTCGCCCTTCATCTTCGGAGATACACCTCTGAAGGACTCCGGTTGTGCTTTTCTTATAAAGTTCTCCCTCATGGACCTTGTAGGCTTTAGATCGCCGGACTATGCTGTGGGCCTCGTTTTGGTCTTCGGGAAGTTCCTGCCTAAGCAAGTAGGCTAGGAATGGTTCTGTCCACGGGGCGATTACTGCCATTAAGTCGTGGGCTGAAGGTGTTATGTCATCGGCTGAATCGCCGGTTGGCGCGTTTTTTCCGGTTTGTCGTGTCCGGACTCCTCTTCCCATAATACAGATGGCTTGAAGAGCCGTTCCAGGAAGATGTTTGAAGGGACAACATCACGTTTTGCGCCGATGCGTGCCAGTACATCGGCTGCTTGGTTATTATCTCGGGCTATGTGATGGAATTCAAGTCCTTTAAACCGAGCTGACATTTTTAAGACAGCGTTGCGATATGCTGCCATTTTCGGATCCTTGGCATCAAAGTCTCCATTTATCTGGGATATCGCAAGGTTTGAATCCCCGCGCACCTCTAGGCATTGAATGCCCATGGAGATTGCCATCCGGAGGCCATGTAAAAGGGCCTCGTATTCGGCTGCGTTGTTGGAGTCCGTGTACATTATTTGAAGTACGTATTGGACTATGTCCCCGGTTGGGGACGTCA
>LR880967.1:14624784-14648908 GCA_904067115.1 Aegilops sharonensis
ACCGTGATGGTCTCTTTCCGGCGGAGTCCGGGAAGTGAACACGGTGTTGGAGTTATGCTTGACGCAGGTTGCTATAGGATCACTTCTTGATCATACTTTTATCGACCGTGCTTTGCCTTCTCTTCTCGCTCTCATTTGCGTATGTTAGCCTCCGTATATGCTAGTCGCTTGCTGCAGCTCCACCTCATGCCTTTACCTTACCCATAAGCTTAAATAGTCTTGATCTCGCGGGTGTGAGATTGCTGAGTCCTCGTGACTCACCAGATACTTCCAAAACCAGTTTGCAGGTGCCTATGTTACCGAGCAGGTGACGCAACCAAGCTCAAGGAGGAGCCCGATGAAGATCTTGTTCATTGTGTTGTTTCGTTTCAGTTGATCAGTAGTGGAGCCCAGTTGGGGTCGATCGGGGACCGTTTGTCGCATTTGGGGTTCTTCTTTTATTTTGGTTCCGTAGTCGGACCTTGATTGTATCTGGATGATGTAATGCTTTATTCATGTAATTGTGTGAAGTGGCGATTGTAAGCCAACTATGTATCTCTTTCCCTTATGTATTACATGGGTTGTGTGAAGATTACCTCACTTGCGACATTGCTTTCAATGCGGTTATGCCTCTAAGTCGTGCTTCGACACGTGGGAGATATAGCCGCATCGAGGGCGTTTCAGATATAGCCCCTGTGGGTACCGCGCTCTCCGAATTAGGGGCGCGTGTGTGCCTGACCGGGAAACGGTCCTTCGTCAAAGCGGGGGAATTCTAAACATTCCGGTGGTCAATCGAGTGGTTGACCAGTCTCTCGCTGTATCATGACATTCAGTTTTCGGCTTTCTCTACTGAGGTGCTCGCCCAGCCGAACTGGGGCACAATCGCAGTAGTTCTCCTGGTGCCACGTTAGCCTATGATACGGAACGTAAGGCAGCAAAAGACAGGAGCCGGGCAAACCCAACATTTGACCAAAGACATGATTCGGAGCTGATGCATATAAGGCCTAACTCGAGACGCCGAACACTCCCTAAGGTGTTCGGTCTTTATAATAATGGGCAGAACAATGCCCTAAGCCCCTAGTGTCCAGGTACGGGCAGGTTCCTCTGACGCGGCCGATGCCAAAACGTCAGGCTCCACTCAGGTTATAATGAGAAACCAGGGGATTATAGCAACAAGAGACAGTAAAAAAGGTTTACGCAGGGTCTTAATCTAAAAATAATCCTTGCGACGGGTCCCTACTGCACGTCTTGCGCCTGTGTCTCCATTGTGCCGTTATCCTGGACGGGTGTGCACGTTGTTCATCTGTAAAAAGAGAGGAACTTAGTTTGAAAGGGAATCGTGCGAAGAAAAAAAGGGTATATGAAGAATATTAATACATATGTAAAGCGGAGTCTATATTAGCTCATTGTTGCTTGTACGCACAGCCCCTTGTGAAGGGGTGTGCGGCTAGGGAGCCCCTAGCTTATTTATGCCGGACTCGTCTAGCCGTGTCCGGGGTCTTTAAATGACCCTCGCAATGAAATGATGCCACGTGGACCGGGCATCTTAAGTGTAAGAGACGCGTAATGTGGTACGGCTTTGAAGCAGACAAAAGCTTCACGTCCCAATAGTGCTTGATAGCTACTTTTGAATGGGACGACATGAAAGATTAGTTTTTCGCGTCGGAAGTTGTTCGGTGACCCGAACACAACTTCTAGTAGTAAGGAGCCTGTGCACTTGGCGTAAGGGCCTAACGTCACTCCTTTAAAGGAAGTGCGGCTATGTCAAATTTTAGTAAGGTCTATCCCCAACTTGCGGATTGTGGTTGGATATAGCAGGTATAAATCGCTGCCTCCGTCCATCAGGACTTTTGTAAATTGTAGTCCGTCGATTATAGGATCCAATATCAGAGCAGTCCATCCTGCATTTCGGACACTTTTGGAATAATCTAGGTGGTCAAAAGTGATTGGTTTTGACATCCAATCTCGAGGTTTCGCTGGGGTGGACCGTGCGAGACCCATCTTAGCGGGTGCCACTTTATATTTCCGTATTATCACATGAAGTGAGTTTACTGCTTTGACTTCTTGTGGGAAAGTCTTTTGTTTTCCGGTGCTCTGCTGATGGGGTTTATCATCATCTTCGCTTGATGCGTCGAGCCCCTTGTGTTCGGCGTTGAGTCGGCCGGACTGTTTGGAAACCCAACAATCTCGGTGGGTGTGGTTTGCAGGCCTTCCGGGGGTACTGTGGATTTGACATATCCGATCCAAAATTTTGTTTAAGTTGGATAGCTCATCACTGTTATCCTTAAGAGGCAGTGTTTTGTTGTTTGGCCGTGAGCTCTTGAATCCGGCGTTGACCGCCGTGTTCTTTGGGCTTTTTTCATTATTTCGGCGCTGATCCTTTTTGCGCCGTGATTTTCCCTTTCCATCTCTAATCTCGGATGTACTCGGGTCGCTGGTGATGCATCTTGCTAGCCAGCTATCTTCCCCCGCGCAAAAGCGGGTCATGAGGCTTGTTAGCGCGGACATTGTCCTCGGCTTCTCTTGGCCGAGGTGTCTGGCGAGCCATTCGTCTTGGACGTTGTGTTTGAAAGCTGCTAACACTTCGGCGTCCGGACAGTCGACTATTTGGTTCTTTTTAGTAAGGAACCTCTTCCAGAACTTGCGCGCTGACTCTCCGGGCTGTTGAGTTATATGACTTAGATCATCTGCATCCGGAGGTCGGACATAAGTCCCTTGAAAATTTGCTCTAAACCCGTCCTCAAGCTCTTCCCAACTTCCAATAGTGTTTTCTGGGCGCGTTTGGCCGTATCCGGCCGTTGACCGGCCGGACTCGAAAATTGCCTTAAAAGGCTGCTTTGTACTTCTGCCGCGAGAGCCGCGGTGTGTTCCTCCGTTCGGAGGGAGCGTTCCGTATTTCCGTTGACCGTGATGACTCCATGAGGGCCTGGCATCTTGAGCTTGGGGTATGTGTAATTCGGCACCGCGTTGAACTTTGCGAACGCGGTTCATCCGAGCAGAGCGTGATAGCCGCTGCGGAACGGGACTATGTCGAAGATTAACTCCTCGCTCCGGAAATTATCCGGGGATCCAAAGACCACTTCCAGTGTGACTGACCCTGTACATTTGGCCTCCACACCTGGTATGACGCCTTTGAAGGTCGTCTTTGTAGGCTTAATCCTTGAGGGGTCTATGCCCATCTTGCGCACTGTATCCTGATAAATCAGGTTCAGGCTAGTGCCGCCGTCCATCAGGACTCTTGTGAGGTGAAATCCATTGACGATTGGGTCTAAAACCAATGCGGCGAATCTGCCATGGCGGATACTGGTCGGATGGTCTCTTCGATTGAAAGTGATCGGGCAAGAGGACCATGGATTGAACTTAGGGGCTTCTAGCTCCATCGCATATACGTCCCTTAGTGCACGCTTCCGCTCCCTCTTGGGTATATGGTTTGCGTATATCATGTTCACCGGCCGCACTTGTGGGGGGAAACCCTTCTGTCCTCTACTGTTTGGCGGTCGGGTCTCTTCCTCGTCGTCGCTGTGCAGCCCCTTGTCATTGTATTCGGCGATTAACTTGCATGCCTGCTTGAATACCCAACAATCTCTGTTGGTGTGATTAGCTGGCTTTTCGGGGGTGCCATGTATCTGGCATAAGCGATCGAGTATTCGGTCCAAATTGGACAGAACCGGAGTGGTTCTTTTGAATGGCTTCTTCCGCTGACCGGGTTTAGAGCCTCGGAATCCGGCGTTGACTGTCGTATCCTCCTTGTCGTCGCCGTTAACGCGGCGTTTATTTTTGTTTCGACGCGACCTGCCATTGTGGTCCTTAGTGTCCGGACTACCAGCTTTTTTGCTGAGGTTGTTGCAGCGAGCTAGCCAGCTATCCTCTCCCGCACAAAAGCGGGTCATTAATGATGTGAGGGCTGCCATGGATTTCGGCTTTTCCTGTCCTAGGTGCCGGGCTAGCCACTCGTCGCGGATGTTATGCTTGAAGGCTGCGAGGGCCTCTGCATCCGGACAGTCGATGATTTGATTTTCCTTTGTGAGGAACCGTGTCCAGAATTGTCTAGCCGATTCGTCTGGCTGCTGGATTATGTGGCTTAGGTCATCGGCGTCTGGTGGCCGCACATATGTGCCCTGGAAGTTGTCGAGGAATGCGGCTTCCAGGTCCTGCCAACACCCAATTGACTCTGCGGGCGGGCTGTTAAGCCAATGCCGAGCTGGTCCTTTAAGCTTGAGCGGGAGGTACTTGATGGCGTGGAGATCGTCGCCGCGGGCCATATGGATGCGAAGGAGATATTCTTCGATCCAAACCGCGGGGTCTGTCGTGCCGTTGTAGGATTCAATGTTTACGGGTTTAAACCCTTCAGGGATTTGATGATCCATTACTTCGTCAGTGAAGCATAGAGGGTGTGCGGCGCCTCTGTATTGAGCAATATCACGACGTAGCTCAAGGGAGCGTTGTCTGCTGTGTTCGGCCCGGCCGGAGTTGTTGTATCCGGCTCGACGGTATTCGTCGTGGGTCGTGGGGCGCCCACGTGATCCATAGATACATCTGGATTGTCTTGCCTTATCCTCCAATATGTCCTGCAAGTCCGGCGCGTTCCCTCGTGGATTCGTACTTTTCGAGCGATGCCGGGGTACGGTCTTGATGGAAGGCCTTGATGCTTCCCTGTCGCGACCACGAGGTGGTCGGTCGGCCGTATTGTGCGCTGGTGATGATGGTATGTATGCTTCCTCCTCTAATTGGGGGAGCAACTTGCGTTTTGGGTAGCTCTTGGAGGGGCGTTCGAGTTCATACTCTTCGGCCGCGAGGACCTCGGTCCATCTGTCGGCCAGCAGGTCTTGATCAGCTTGAAGCTGCTGCTGCTTTTTCTTTAGGCTATTTGCCATGGCCATTAGCCTGCGTTTGAAATGCTCTTGTTCGACGGGGTCCTCGGGCACGACGAATTCGTCGTCGTTGAGGCTTGCCTCGTCTTCGGAGGGAGGTATGTAATTATCATCCTCTACCTCTTCATCTGCCGCTCTCTCGCGAGGGCTTGCTTCTGCATCCTACTGCGCTGAATCTTGCTGGAGGGGATTGTCGTCGGCACTTTCTGGGGTGTTATTATCTCCTGTGCTGGAATCTCCATTCTTTCTGTGGCGGGATTTAGAGCGGCGCCGCTGTCGTCGGCGCTTGGGCTGTTTCTTTGGGGAATCTGCCTCCACTACTTCTTCGCCGTCCCCATCTTTTGGGGTGTCCACCATGTATATGTCGTATGACGAGGTGGTCTTCCAGTGCCCTATAGGCGCTGGTTCTTGTTCATCTCCGGCATCGTCGTCCATACCGTTGATGTCTTCGGAGTCATAATCTAGCATGTCGGTTAGATCGTCGACAGTGGCTACAAAGTGGGAGGTGGGTGGGCTTTGAATTTCTTTGTCGTCCGCTTCCCAACCATCCTGGCCATAATCCGGCCAGGGCTCTTCGGATAGCGAGAGATGCTTTAGTGAATTTAGGATGTCGCCAAAGGGCGAGTGCTGAAAGATGTCCGCAGCGGTGAACTCCATGATCGGCGCCCAATCGGATTCGATTGGCAGGGGCGCAGGAGGTTCGGCGTCCGGCAGGGAGTCCGGCACCTCGGAGTCACGAGTTTTACAAGGGACAAAGTCAGTGTTCGGCTCCATCGCCGCGGAAGTTGCAGCCCCCGAGGCGGTGTCCAGCCACCGGTTCTCGATCTGGGCGATCGGCTCCGGGCTGAGGGCCGGAGCGGATTCGTGTGCGGCCACCAAGGCACTGTCCGGCGGCAGAGGTATATCATGCCCATCGTGACAGTGCGGCACGCTCGGCTGTGGCTCGAGTCCGTCGAAGATCAAGTCCCCGCAGATGTCGGCCGTGAAGTTTAGGCTTCCGAACCTGACCTGACGGCCAGGGGCGTAGCTTTCGATCAGCTCCAGATGGCCAAGTGAATTAGCCCGCAGTGCGAAGCCGCCAAATACAAAGATCTGTCCGGGGAGAAAAGTCTCACCCTGGGAAGCGTTGTTGTTGATTGAAGAGGCCATCGAGCCTATCGGCGATGACACAGAGGAACTCTCAATGAAAGCACCAATGTCGGTGTCAAAACCGGCGGATCTCGGGTAGGGGGTCCCGAACTGTGCATCTAGGCAGATGGTAACAGGAGACGAGGGACACGATGTTTTACCCAGGTTCGGTCCCTCTCGATGGAGGTAAAACCCTACGTCCTGCTTGATTAATATTGATGATATGGGTAGTACAAGAGTGGATCTACCACGAGATCAAGGAGGCTAAACCCTAGAAGCTAGCCTATGGTATGATTGTTGTAATGTATGTTGTGTCCTACGGACTAAAGCCCTCCGGTTTATATAGACACCGGAGAGGGCTAGGGTTACACAGAGTCGGTTGCAATGGTAGGAGATCTACATATCCGTATCGCCAAGCTTGCCTTCCACGCCAAGGAAAGTCCCATCCGGACACGGGACGGAGTCTTCAATCTTGTATCTTCGTAGTCTTGGAGTCCGGCGGACGATGATAGTCCGGCTGTCCGGACACCCCCTAGTCCGCAACAAAAGGGTGCATTACACTCAGGCCCCAGATACAAAAACCAAAAATCAAAAACCCCATAGAGGGCACGGAACCGTACTGGAGGGATGGCTCAGCAGACCCTGTAAACTTCACAGTACAGAGGGCGCCATCCCAACACATAGCCTTCGAGCATGTTGGATATTACGGCAGGTGGCCAAAAGTGGCGAGGAGCTTCTAGCCCCGGAAGACCACTCCAACAGTTCAAAGCGTTGTCATTTTTGCTTTTTGGTTTTTGTATCTGGGGCCTGAGTGTAATGCACCCTTTTGTTGCGGACTAGGGGGTGTCCGGACAGCCGGACTATCATCGTCCGCCGGACTCCAAGACTACGAAGATACAAGATTGAAGACTCCGTCCCGTGTCCGGATGGGACTTTCCTTGGCGTGGAAGGCAAGCTTGGCGATACGGATATGTAGATCTCCTACCATTGTAACCGACTCTGTGTAACCCTAGCCCTCTCCGGTGTCTATATACACCGGAGGGCTTTAGTCCGTAGGACACAACATACATTACAACTATCATACCATAGGCTAGCTTCTAGGGTTTAGCCTCCTTGATCTCGTGGTAGATCCACTCTTGTACTACCCATATCATCAATATTAATCAAGCAGGACGTAGGGTTTTACCTCCATTGAGGGGGCCCGAACCTGGGTAAAACATCGTGTCCCTCGTCTCCTGTTACCATCCGCCTAGACGCACAGTTCGGGACCCCCTACCCGAGATCCGCCGGTTTAGACACCGACAAAATTGGTGCTTTCATTGAGAGTTCCTCTGTGTCGTCGCCGATAGGATTGATGGCCTCTTCAATCAACAACAACGCTGCCCAGGGTGAGACTTTTCTCCCCGGACAGATCTTCGTATTTGGCGGCTTCGCACTGCGGGCTAATTCACTTGGCCATCTGGAGCAGATCGAAAGCTACGCCCCTGGCCGTCAGGTCAGGTTCGGAAGCCTAAACTTCACGGCCGACATCCGCGGGGACTTGATCTTCGACGGACTCGAGCCACAGCCGAGCGTGCCGCACTGTCACGATGGGCATGATATAGCTCTGCCGCCGGACAGTGCCTTGGTGGCCGCACACGAATCCGCTCCGGCCCTCAGCCCGGAGCCGATCGCCCAGATCGAGGACCGGTGGCTGGACACCGCCTCGGGGGCTGCAACTTCCGCGGTGATGGAGCCGAACACTGACTTTGTCCCCTGTAAAACTCGTGACTCCGAGGTGTCGGACTCCCTGCCGGACTCCGAACCTCCTGCGCCCCTGCCAATCGAATCCGATTGGGCACCGATCATGGAGTTCACCGCTGCGGACATCTTTCAGCACTCGCCCTTTGGCGGCATCCTAAATTCACTAAAGCATTTCTCGCTATCCGGAGAGCCTTGGCCGGATTATGGCCAGGATGGTTGGGAAGCGGACGACGAAGAGATTCAAAGACCACCCACCTCCCACTTTGTAGCCACTGTCGACGATCTAACCGACATGCTAGATTATGACTCCGAAGACATCGACGGTATGGACGACGATGCCGGAGACGAACAAGAACCAGCGCCTACAGGGCACTGGAAGACCACCTCGTCATACGAAATATACATGGTGGACACCCCAAAAGATGGGGACGGCGAAGAAGCAGCGGAGGCAGATTCCCCAAAGAAACAGCCCAAGCGCCGACGACAACGGCGCCGCTCTAAATCCCGCCACAGCAAGAATGGAGATTCCGGCACAGGAGATAATAACACCCCAGAAAGTGCCGACGACAATCCCCTCCAGCAAGATTCAGTGCTGGAGGATGCAGAAGCAAGCCCTCGCGAGAGAGCGGCAGATGAAGAGGTCGAGAATGATATTTACATACCTCCCTCCGAAGAGGAGGCAAGCCTCAACGACGACGAATTCGTCGTGCCCGAGGACCCCGTCGAACAATAGCATTTCAAACGCAGGCTAATGGCCACGGCAAATAGCCTAAAGAAAAAGGAGCTGCAGCTTCAAGCTGATCAAGACCTGCTGGCCGACAGATGGACCGAGGTCCTCGCGGCCGAAGAGTATGAACTCGAACGCCCCTCCAAGAGCTACCCAAAACGCAAGTTGCTCCCCCGATTAGAGGAGGAAGCATACATACATCATCACCAGCGCACAATACGGCCGACCGACCACCCCGTGGTCACGACAGGGAAGCATCAAGGCCTTCCATCAAGACCGTACCCCGGCATCGCTCGAAAAGTACGAAGCCATGAGGGAACGCGCCGGACTTGCGGGACATATTGGAGGATAAGGCAAGACAATCCAGATCTATCTATGGATCACGTGGGTGCCCCACAACCCACGACGAATACCGTCGAGCCGGATACAACAACTCCGGCCGGGCCGAACACAGCAGACAACGCTCCCTTGAGCTACGTCGTGATATTGCTCAATACAGAGGCGCCGCACACCCTCTATGCTTCACTGACGAAGTAATGGATCATCAAATCCCTGAAGGGTTTAAACCCGTAAACATTGAATCCTACGATGGCACAACAGACCCCGCGGTTTGGATCGAAGATTATCTCCTTCACATCCATATGGCCCGCAGCGACGATCTCCACGCCATCAAATACCTCCCGCTCAAGCTTAAAGGACCAGCTCGGCATTGGCTTAATAGCTCGCCCGCAGAGTCAATTTGGTGTTGGGAGGACCTGGAAGCCGCATTCCTCGACAACTTCCGGGGCACATATGTGCGGCCACCAGACGCCGATGACCTAAGCCACATAATCCAGCAGCCAGACGAATCGGCCAGACAATTCTGGACACGGTTCCTCACAAAGAAAAATCAAATCGTCGACTGTCCGGATGCAGAGGCCCTCGCAGCCTTCAAGCATAACAACCGCGACGAGTGGCTAGCCCGGCACCTCGGACAGGAAAAGCCGAAATCCATGGCAGCCCTCACATCATTAATGACCCGCTTCTGTGCGGGAGAGGATAGCTGGCTAGCTCTCAGCAAGAACCTCAGCAAAAATGCTGGTAGTCCGGACACTAAGGACCACAATGGTAGGTCGCGTCGAAACAAAAATAAACGCCGCGTTAACGGCGACGACAAGGAGGATACGGCAGTCAACGCCGGATTTCGAGGCTCTAAACCCGGTCAGCGGAAGAAGCCATTCAAAAGAACCACTCCGGGTCTGTCCAATTTGGACCGAATACTCGACCGCTTATGCCAGATACATGGCACCCCCGAAAACCAGCTAATCACACCAACAGAGATTGTTGGGTATTCAAGCAGGCAGGCAAGTTAATCGCCGAATACAAAGACAAGGGGCTGCACAGCGACGACGAGGAAGAGACCCGACCAACAAACAGTAGAGGACAGAAGGGTTTCCCCCCACAAGTGCGGACGGTGAACATGATATACGCAACCCATATACCCAAGAGGGAGCGGAAGCATGCACTAAGGGACGTATATGCGATGGCGCCAGTCGCCCCTAAGTTCAATCCATGGTCCTCTTGCCCGATCACTTTCGATCGAAGAGACCATCCGACCAGTATCCGCCATGGCAGATTCGCCGCATTGGTTTTAGACCCAATCGTCGATGGATTTCACCTCACAAGAGTCCTGATGGACGGCGGCAGTATCCTGAACCTACTTTATCAGGATACAGTGCGCAAGATGGGCATAGACCCCTCAAGGATTAAGCCTACAAAGACGACCTTCAAAGCCGTCATACCAGGTGTGGAGGCCAATTGTACAGGGTCAGTCACACTGGAAGTGGTCTTCTGATCCCCGGATAATTTCCGGAGCGAGGAGTTAATCTTCGACATAGTCCCGTTCAGCAGCGGCTATCACGCTCTGCTCGGACGAACCGCGTTCGCAAAGTTCAACGCAGTGCCGCATTACGCATACCTCAAGCTCAAGATGCCAGGCCCTCGTGGAGTCATCACGGTCAACGGAAATACGGAACGCTCCCTCCGAACGGAGGAACACACAGCGGCTCTCGCGGCAGAAGTACAGAGCAGCCTTTTAAGGCAATTTTCAAGTCCGGCCGGTCAACGGCCGGATACGGCCAAACGCGCCCGAAGCAACATCAACCAAGACCACCTGGCACGATCCGAGTACGCGTAGCAATGCGGCCCCAACCCCAGCCCCTGCATAATTGCAAGACCTACCCGCCGCGTACATCATTACGCTCTGGAGATACCATGGGCCTAGGGGAAGGAGCACGACCACAACAGACCAAGAGTGCGGCTCGACCACACCAGGGGCTCACAAGTGTGTCACTCCTTATTTTTATTATTTTCTTTCTTTGTGTACACAGGACTCCGTTCACCAGAGGCTCTGTCTGGCGGCGAACCCGCCGAATTCACGATGCAACAGCCAGGGAAGAAAGTAGGCTACGACGAACACTCAGGTGGCCTCCATTGCGAGCATTAAATTCGATTATATACACCAGTCCGCAGCCCACCCCTGGAGGGGGACATGTTTATTTTGTCCAATCCCTTGCTTACCGCACTATTTGTATCCTTCCGCACTCATAGTAGAATTCCTTGAATAAATAATGCAGGGCTCTTTTGCCTATAATTGCATTACTTTACATATATGTTCACCAATGACATCTTGCACCCGTATATTCTGGTACGCCCGAATGCACCAGGGGCTTATGTTCCCAGCATTATGGTGTGATAAGTCTGAACACTTTCACAAGTGCGGCACCCCGAACTTATAGCATTATATGAATCGGCTCTGAATCATGTCTTGGGTCAATAGTTGGGTTTGCCCAGCTCCCACGTTTTGGTACCTTACGTTCCGTTCTGTCGGCTAAGGTGGCACTGGGAGAACCACTGCGATTGCGCCCCGGTTGAGCTGGGTGAGCGCCTCAGTGTAGAAAGCTAAAACTGACTGTCATGATAAGGCGAGAGACTGGTCGCTGTTCGAGAGGTCTTTTCGGGTCCTTAAAGACTTATGCCGCGTCAAGCGAAGAACCGGATAATGTCCGGCCAAGGCGTAGATAGCGCCCCGAACTCGGTCTTCCGAATACTAGGGGCTTCGCCGAAATTTAAAATTATAGAATTCTATGGCTAAGTGAGAGTGTTCAAGCATTATAAGTCCGGTTGCCTTGTTCGTTGTGTTGAGCGCCTCCCTAGATGGACCCAAGGATGGGAACAAGAGTGCTCAAGTTTATCCCGAACACCCCAGCACTCGTGGCTTGGGGGCTGAAGCCGACGACTTGCCATCTCTCAGAATTTATAAACGGCCGCATAGAAGGTAATATTTTAAATCAAACAAGCATTGCTTAGCGCATATGAACAAAGTTTTCAGCACACAGGATAATACATAGCGAGTCTACTCAATAATTACATCTCTGGGGCACTCATCCGCAATCTTGCGGGCACCCTTCAGGACAGTCTTATAGTACATCTCCGGCGTACGATACTCCTTGCCCACTGGCGGCGCGTCAGTGATAAGCTTTTCCGCATCCAGCTTGCCCCAGTGCACTTTTGCGCAGGCAAGGGCCCGGCGAGCACCTTCAATACAGGCGGAGCGCTTGATGACATCCACCCAGGGGCACGCATCCACCAGCCGCCGCACGAGGCCAAAGTAGCTCCCAGGCATGGCCTGTCCAGGCCACAGCCGGACTATAAGGCCCTTCATGGCCTCCTCAGCTACCTTGTGGAGCTCGACCAGCTGCTTCAACTGGTCGCTAGGGGGCACCGGATGACCGGCCTCAGCATACTGAGACCAGAAGACCTTCCCCGTTGAGTTCCCCTCCTCACCACGGTAGAATGCGGCAACATTGCGATGCACTGCGAGGCAGATCTGCAAACGCCCCTGGAGAGCTCCGAATTCGGGTAAGTGTCAGGTAGTTTACATTAAAATGCTTCCTTTGCATGAAAAATGCCTTACCCGCCGCTATTTTCTTCATATCCTCAACTTCCTGAAGGGCCTTACGGGCCTCGGCCTTGGCGGACTTGGCACTTTCAAGAGCCGAGGCAAGCTCGGACTCTCGAGTCTTTGAGTCGCGCTCCAAACTCTCATGCTTCTCCATGAGAGACTGGAGCTCTTGCCGCACCTCCGCCACCCGTGCCTCCTGTTTCTCTCGCTCTGTCTGTTCCGCGGCCGCATTGCTTTCGGCCGCGGACACGGCCTCCTTCAAGGCTGCCACCTCGTTTGTGGCCCCTGCAACACCCATGTTATCCTTGTTATTCCCTTATGGCAACCTAAATCCTTTTCTGTAAGGTAACTTTTCAAAGTGGTGTTACTCACCTTCTTTGTCCTCGAGCTGCTTTTTGGCACGACCGAGCTCTTGCTCGGACCGCTCGAGATCCTGCTTCAACGCACTGGCCTCCGCAGTCAGTGTGGCAGAGGTCAGCAGCGTAGCCTGCAAATCCATATTGACATACTTTTTAGCAACCCTGCGTTTATCTTTTTAGATCCTCAGTCCGGCTTTTCTTTCCGAACGCCGAACTGAGCATCAGGGGCTACTGTCTATGCGATATTACATTACATAATTTTAACTTCTTACCTCAAAGCCTGTTAGAAGGCTGCTGCAGGCTTCGGTCAGCCCGCTCTTGGCGAGCTGAACCTTCTGGATCACCGCACTCATGATAGTGCGGTGTTCTTCCTCGATGGAAGCGCCTTTGAGCGCCTCCAACAAGTTGTCTGGCGCCTCCGGTTGGACGTAGGCTGCCGGCGTCACGGTCTTGCCCTTCTTGCGAAGGGGCCGCCTGCCGGACTCTGGAACCACTGCAGGTTCTGGCGTAGAGTCCGGCGCAAAGTCCGGGAGGCTGCCTTGCGGCGCCTCCGGAGCCTCCTCCTGATGGGTCCCTTCCCGGGATCCCACCTCGGCAACCTCGGCGGCGCGAGGGGGGGAGGCAGTCGGAATGGAATCCACATCCGATGCAGCCAACGACCTGCTCGACGAAGCAGGGAGATCATCGTCGGCCGGACTGCAGGCAGTATGCGGCATTAGAAGGACACTGTATGACACAAAAGAAATTTCATATCATTCAGGAATCCGGATACTTACGATCTCGCCTGAGGCCTGGCCCTTGAGGGCCACTCTTCACCGCCAATGTTGGTGTTGGCGGAGCTGTCCGGGGGAATAATTCTTCCCCTCTTGGACCCTTCGGCCTCCCCTGTTGGGGAGGCCTTCCTCTTTCTTTCTCCCCCCTCTAGGAGAGAATCTTCTTCGTCCTCCTCATCTTCGGGGTAGGAATCCGCCTCGGAGTCGTCGGACACCTGAAAACAGGAACTCTTTCGAGTGCCCGTGGCCACCTTCTTGGCCTTCTTCTCCGGCACCACGTGCGGTGCCGGAACCAGCAGCCCCGCTAGACGGGCGTCCACTGGGTCTTCGGGCATGGGCGCCGGGCAGACGAGCTGCTAGGCCTTCGCCATCCATTCCTGTCAAAGGAGAAGGGAGATTAAAACCCTCTTAAAATCAAACTATTGACAACAAGTGTCGGGTAGAATCACATACCTCGTCAGCTGGACGCTGCGAGTGAAATCCGCGATCTTCTGTCGCGGATGCGGGGGCTTCGGCGCCCTTAAACAGCACCCTCCAGGCGCCTTCGTACGTCATGTCGAAGAGCCCGCTCAGCGCCTGGTGCTGTTCCGGATCAAACTCCCACAGATTGAATGCCCGTTCTTGGCATGGGAGAATCCGGCGGACGAGCATGACTTGGACCACGTCAACAAGCCTGAGCTTCTTGTTCACCAGCTTCTGGATACAGGCTTGGAGTCCCGTCAGCTCCTTCAAACTACCCCACAGCAAGCCCTTCTATTTCCAGAAGGTGAGCTGCGTAGGGATACCAGATCTGAACTCGGGGGTCGCCGCCCACGTAGGGTCGCGCGACTCGGTGATATAGAACCACCCCGATTCCACCCCTTGACGGATTCCACGAAGGCCCCTTCGAACCAGAGGATGTTGGGCATCTTGCCCAACATGGCGCCTCCGCACTCCGCCTGCGTGCCCTTCACTACCTTCGGCTTGACATTGAAGGTCTTGAGCCACAAGCCGAAGTGGGGCCGGAGGCAGAGGAGGGCCTCGCATACGACGATAAACACCGAGATGTTGAGGATGAAGTTCGGCGCCAGATCATGGAAATACAGGCCGTAGTAGAACATGAGCCCCCGGACAAAGGGGTGAAGTGGAAAGCCCAGTCCGCGGAGGAAGTGGGGAAGGAAAACGACCCTCTCATGGGGCCCGGGGGTAGGGATGAGCTGCCCCTCGTCGGGCAGCCGGTGCTCAATGTCGCCGGAAAGGTATCCGGCGCTGCGCAGCTTTGTGATGTGCTCCTCCTTAACGGTGGAAGCCAACCATTTGCCTCCCGCTCCGACATGGCCGGAGAAGGTTGAGACGAGATGCGCGAACTTGGGCGCTGGAGCTCGAGTGCGCGGAGGTGGATAAGCAAAGGAGGAAGAAGGCGTATGTGAAAAGGTGAATCCTTATCCCTTATATATAGGCGGGCGAAGACTATGCGTCCCCCACCGGCCTGGTAAAACTCGCTTATCTCCCAAGCGCCACCATCAATGGCGCGGTTGGGTTACCCACGTCCGTATTGATGAGAATCCCGGAATAAGGGGAACACGATCTCTGCTTCGACAAGACGTGCCAAGGAAACCGCTTCGCTAAACGCGCTGAGACGGTATAATAAAAACGATTCAAGTAAAGGCTTGGTGGTGGTGTGATGTCATGCCGCAAAATACGTCAGCAGATTGAACGTGTGTATATATTATTCTCTCTACGGTGGAATGTGGAATTTGTTTTGCAGAGCCGGACACTATCATGGTGTTCATGATCTTCTCTGGATTATTTAAAGGAGGAACCCGCCTTGCAATGCCGAACATTATGCGCGCCGGACTTATCGTCATTGAAGCCTGGTTCAGGGGCTACTGAGGGAGTCCTGGACTAGGGGGTGTCCGGACAGCCAGACTATCATCGTCCGCCGGACTCCAAGACTACGAAGATACAAGATTGAAGACTCCGTCCCGTGTCCGGATGGGACTTTGCTTGGCGTGGAAGGCAAGCTTGGCGATACGGATATGTAGATCTCCTACCATTATAACCGACTCCGTGTAACCCTAGCCCTCTCCGGTGTCTATATAAACCGGAGGGCTTTAGTCTGTAGGCCACAACATACATTACAATAATCATACCATAGGCTAGCTTCTAGGGTTTAGCCTCCTTGATCTCATGGTAGATCCACTCTTGTACTACCCATATCATCAATATTAATCAAGCAGGACGTAGGGTTTTACCTCCATCGAGAGGGCCCGAACCTGGGTAAAACATTGTGTCCCTTGTCTCCTGTTACCATCCACCTAGACGCACAGTTCGGGACCCCCTACCCGAGATCCGCCGGTTTTGACACCGACATTGGTGCTTTCATTGAGAGTTCCTCTGTGTCGTCGCCGATAGGCTCGATGGCCTCTACAATCAACGACAACGCTGTCCAGGGTGAGACTTTTCTCCCCGGACAGATCTTCGTATTTGGCGGCTTCGCACTGCCGGCTAATTCACTTGGCCATCAGGTTCGGAAGCCTAAACTTCACGGCCGACATCCGCGAGGACTTGATCTTCGACGGACTCGAGCCATAGCCAAGCGCGCCGCACTGTCACGATGGGCATGATATAGCTCTGCCGCCGGACAGTGCCTTGGTGGCCGCACACGAATCCGCTCCGGCCCTCAGTCCGGAGCCGATCGCCCAGATCGAGGACCGGTGGCTGGACACCGCCTCGGGGGCTGCAATTTCCGCGGCGATGGAGCCGAATACTGACCTTGTCCCCTATAAAGCTAGTGACTCCGAGGTGCCGGACTCCCTGCCGGACTCCGAACCTCCTGCGCCCCGGCCAATCGAATCCGATTGGGCGCCGATCATGGAGTTCACCACTGCGGATATCTTTCAGCACTCGCCCTTTGGCGACATCCTAAATTCACTAAAGCATCTCTCGCTATACGGAGAGCCCTGGCCGGATTATGGCCAGGATGGTTGGGAAGCGGACGATGAAGAAATTCAAAGCCCACCCACCTCCCACTTTGTAGCCACTGTCGACGATCTAACTGACATGCTAGACTATGACTCCGAAGACATCAACGGTATGGACGACGAAGCCGGAGACGAACAAGAACCAGCGCCTACAGGACGCTGGAAGACCACCCCAACACACGACGTATACATGGTGGATACCCCAAAAGGAAGCGATAACAAGGACCAACGGGGCGCGGCAGAAGATAATCCCGCCGATAAACAACCAAAACGGCGACGCAGACGCCGCCCTAAGTCCCGCCTCGACAACAGCAGCGCTCCTCAGGGCCCAACAATAGAGCAGGGCAAACCAGTGGACGACGAACACGCAGACAAGCAACCGTCCGAACAGGACGAGTCGGACAATAAATCCATGCCCGGCGAAACCAACAGTCCAGACGACCTCACGCCGGACACACCACCGGAGAATAAAAGCCTTCGGAACAGACTCGTCGCCACTGCAAGAAGTTTGAAGAAGGAAAAACGGAAGCTCAGAACAGCGGAAGACATACTCAGAATGAGGTGGAGCAAAGTGCTCAAAACCGCAGACAAATACGGCAATGGCCATCAATCAAAGAGCTACCCGAAGCGCAAGCTGCTGCCAGAATTTGACGAGGAAGCCATAGAGCCCCCACAGTCAAAAAACAAAGAGGCCGCCTGGCCGAATAGACGGCCAGATGATAGGCCAAAATCTAAAAGCGGTGCCGCACACAAGCCGACTCATGACCCTGGAAAAACATATGGCCCAGCCAGGTCCATTTACGGGCCAAAAAAAGGGCCCCAGGAAGCAACACAACACGTCAGGTGTTCGAAGACAGCGGTACACCCAAATACAGGGGCGCCGCACACCCACTATGTTTCACCAATGAGGTGCTGGATCATGAATTCCCAGCAGGGTTTAAACCCATAAACATAGAGGCTTACGACAGAACAACAGACCCTGGAGTCTGGATAGAGGATTATATACTACACATACACATGGCTAGAGGAGATGATCTCCACGCCATAAAATATTTACCCCTCAAGCTCAAAGGGCCAGCCCGTCATTGGCTCAACAGCCTCCCAGAAAACACTGTTGGAAGTTGGGAAGAGCTTGAGGACGCGTTTAGAGCAAATTTTCAAGGGACTTATGTCCGCCCTCCGGATGCAGATGATCTGAGTCATATAACTCAACAGCCCGGAGAGTCAGCGCGCAAATTCTGGAACAGGTTCCTACCTAAAAAGAACCAAATAGTCGACTGTCCGGGCGCTGAAGCGTTAGCAGCTTTCAAACACAACGTCCGAGACGAATGGCTTGCCAGACACCTCGGCCAAGAGAAGCCGGGGACAATGTCCGTGCTAACAAGCCTCATGACCCTCTTTTGCGCGGGGGAAGATAACTGGCTAGCAAGATGCAGCACCAGCGACCCGAGTACATCCGAGCGCCGGAATAATGAAAAAAGCCCAAAGAACACGGCGGTTAACGCCGGATTCAAGAGCTCGGGGCCAAACAACAAAACACTGCCTCTTAAGGATAATAGTGATGAGCTATCCAACTTAAACAAAATTTTGGATCGGATATATCAAATCCACAGTACTCCCGGAAGGCCTGCAAACCACACCCACCGAGATTGTTGGGTTTTCAAATAGTCCGGCCAACTCAACGCCGAACACAAGGGGCTCAACCCATCAAGCGAAGATGATGATAAACCCCATCAGCAGAGCACCGGAAAATAAAAGACTTTCCCACAAGAAGTCAAAGCAGTAAACTCACTTCATGTGATAATACGGAAAAATAATGCGGCACCCGCTAAGATGGGTCTCGCACGGTCCACCCCCGCGGAACCTCGAGATTGGATGTCAAAACCAATCACTTTTGACCACCTAGATTATTCCAAAAGTGTCCGAAATGCAGGATGGACTGCTCTGATATTGGATCCTATAATCGACGGACTAAAATTTACAAAAGTCCTGATGGACGGAGGCAGCGATTTAAACCTGCTATATCCAACCACAATCCGCAAGTTGGGGATAGACCTTACTAAAATTCGACAAAGCCGCACTTCCTTTAAAGGAGTGACGCCAGGCCCTTACGCCAAGTGCACAGACTCCTTACTACTGGAAGTTGTGTTCGGGTCACCGAACAACTTCCGACGCGAAAAACTAATCTTTCATGTCGTCCCATTCGAAAGTAGCTATCAAGCACTATTGGGACGTGAAGCTTTTGTCCGCTTCAACGCCATACCACATTACGCGTCTCTTACACTTAAGATGCCCGGTCCACGTGGCATCATTTCATTGCGAGGGTCATTTAAAGACCCCGGACACGGCTAGACGAGTCCGGCATAAATAAGCTAGGGGCTCCCTAGCCGCACACCCCTTTACAAGGGGCTGTGCGTACAAGCAACAATGAGCTAATATAGACTCCGCTTTACTTATGTATTAATATTCTTCATATACCCCTTTTTTTCTTCGCACGATTTCCTTTCAAACTAAGTTCCTCTCTTTTTACAGATGAACAACATGCACACCCGTCCAGGATAACGGCACAACGGAGACACAGGCGCAGACGTGCAGTAGGGACCCGTCGCAAGGATTCTTTTTAGATTAAGACCCTGCGTAAACCTTTTTTACTGTCTCTTGTTGCTATAATCCCCTGGTTTCTCATTATAACCTGAGTGGAGCCTGACGTTTTGGCATCGGCCGCGTCAGAGGACCCTGCCCGTACCAGGACACTAGGGGCTCAGGGCATTGTTCTGCCCATTATTATAAAGACCGAACACCTTAGGGAGTGTTCGGCGTCTCGAGTTATGCATTAGCTCCGAATCATGTCTTTGGTCAAATGTTGGGTTTGCCCGGCTCCTGTGTTTTGCTGCCTTACGTTCCGTATCATCGGCTAACGCGGCACCAAGAGAACTACTGCGATTGTGCCCCAGTTCGGCTGTGCGAGCACCTCAGTAGAGAAAGCCGAAAACTGACTGTCATGATACAGCGAGAGACTGGTCAACCACTCGATCGACCACCGGAATGTTTAGAATTCCTCCGCTTTGACGAAGGACCGTTTCCCGGTCAGGCACACACGCGCCCCGAATTCGGAGAGCGCGGTGCCCCCAGGGGCTATATCGTAGCCCCACCCTCGAACTCGAATGGCTAAGTGAAACTGATAAAAAATCATAGTCCGGTTGCCTCGTTTGCTATGCTACCACCTCCTCAATAGGACCGAGACGTCGGATTAAGTATGAAAACGTGTTTTTTTTGCGAACACCCCCGCACCTTGTGCGAGTGGGCTGAAGCCGAAGACTGCCATCTTTCAGGTAATACACACGTATACATAAACGGCCGCATAGGAGATATTTCAATACTTGGAACGCACAAGTATAAAAAGCGATTACATTATAATCATTGTTTTACAAGATAGAACGTTCATTTGAACGTAACATTTTTCGAGCACTGCGACTCTATTACACGCGCACCACGCATAACTTCCCCAAAATAGTGCTCGGCGGGTAATCGGCTTTCGTCCGAGCCCTGGGTTGCAACAGCGGTGGCATCCATCTCTGTCCAATGTGTCTTCACACGGGCAAGGGCCATCCGCGCACCCTCTATGCAAGCCGACCGCTTCATCTCCTTGATATGCGGCACTGCCCCAAGAAACTCCTGCAATAAGCCAAAATAGCTCGTCGGCTTGGGCCTCTCCGGCCTGACATGAGTCACCATATCCGTCATGGCAAGTCCGGACAACCTATTCAGCTCAGCCCATTCGGCCAACCGATCGGTCATCGGAAGTGAACGATCCGGACTATGGAATTGAGACCAAAATAGCTCTTCCGTCTTGTGATCCTTCTGGCTCCGGAAGTGCACAACGGCATCCGCCGCACTCGCCGCTGAGTCCATATATGGATCCTCCGGACCCCACAAGCTGGGCATACTTTGGATCCGTAAACCTGCGACGTAGCAGAAAAGGCTTGCCGGCCACAATGTCTCCGGCTTGACGCAGCTCCTCCTACATAGCCCGCATTGCCGAACGAGCATCCTTGGCCTCGACGGTGGCCTTCCCCAGTTCCTCTCGCTCCGATAGGCGCTCCTTTTCAAGAGCTTCATTACGGTCGGTAGCATCCTTTAATTTAATGGCCAATTCGGCCATATCTTCCCTGCTTCGGCAGTGTGCAGCCCTTTCGGCTTCTAACTCTTCGGCCGCCCTCAAGGCAGCCGCATCACTCCTTCTGGCTTGCTCCTTGGTTTGAGCAAGTTCGGCCCGAAGGTAGTCCACAGCAGCAGCAGCACCGTCTGCGTAAAGCATAAATATTGTAAGAGGTGGGCTTTAGCTCCCTTAAATAGGTGACTGCGGAGAATTAATTTACCTTGCGACTCGTCAAGTCGCTTGTTGACTAGCGCGATGTCTGCATCCGCCACATCGAGTTGCCGCATTAATTCGGCAACTCCATCAGTCCGGCTAGCCCCCGGACTATCTGCCACCTATTCAGGAAAGGCAACTCTCAATACCTGCGATCTTGATCCTCGGCACGCTGTCGCTTTCGACAACCTACCGAGTCTCAAGGGCTACTATCTATACAGGGCGCACCTTCATGTGCAAAACTTTCAAAAAAGGCGCGTCGTTTTTACGTACCTCAAACCCCGCCAGCAAGCTCCTGACGGCATTATGCAATCCGCCTTCGGCGGACGAAATCCTTCCAATCACCATGCTCACCAATGCACGGTGATCTTCTGAGATGGACGCCCTCTCAAGCAGATCCTTCAGCACCCTCGGCCGAACACTAGTCGGCGCCGAACTCTTCGGCTCTGCTGGGCTCGGGGACACCCTCCGTGACGACACTTCAGGCTCGTCCTCCCTATCCGACTGCGTAGCAGACGGAGGCGTCTCGCTCTCCATCATCTCCGGACGAAGATCCCCCGAAGACGAGCTCATCTGGGATGGTCGCAGATCCGATCTACAAGGTAAAAATTTTGGTTATCCTCAGAAGCCCAAATAGGGATGTTTCTTATTAACGAACTCCCCTTTTTCTACTCACGGGTCGCTGGAGGGCTGACTCTTTAGAAAAGATTGTGCGGCCAGGACCTCCCCGGACGCAGGACCCTCTGGTGAAGATTTCTTCCCCCGCTTAGGGGCTTTGGCCTCCGGGTCTTCGGAGGCGGTCCTCTTCTCCTCCTGGAGGGAGGGATTCTCGATCCCCCCTTCTTCAAGCGCCCCCTTGGGCGAGGTGATAGCTCCTCTATTTTCCCCTTCGCCTTCTTCTGAAGGCGCGACCTCCAACATTCTGACCAGCACGGGCTCTGGTGCGGTCTCTGGGAGGGGGGCCGGACATCGTATCAGCTTTGCCTACGCTATCCACTCCTGTTGAAGGATAACGGGTTAAAAGGCGAATTGTAGAAAGGCAAACAAACGGTGCGTCCGAACACTGAGCTACTTACTTGAGTATGCGGGCGATTGCAGCTTAGGCCGGCATCCTCGGTCAATTCTGGACATGCCGCCTGTGGTCCGAAGAATAATTTTTACATCTCCATGGGTGTCATACCCATGAAGTGTTGGAGAATCTGTGGCCCCTCCGGATTAAACTCCCATAGCCGGAGAGGACGGCGTTTGCAGGGCAGGAGACGCCTAATCAGCATAACCTGCATCACCGCGACCAGATCGACCTCCCTCGCCTGGAGGTCTCGGATCCGGCCCTGCAATAGGGGCACGTCTTTTGACGGCCCCCAATTGAGCCCTTGGTTGACCCACGACATCAACCGTCGTGGAGGTCCCGAGTGGAATGGAGGTGGCGGCTTCTGCCTGCTGCCCTTTGGAGCGGTGATATAGAACCACTCCTGCTGCCACAAGCCGAGCTCCTCTTGGAAGGAGCCCTCGGGCCACGGGGCATCGGCCCTCCTGCTTAGGGCTGCCCCGCCGCACTTTGCTTCACGCCCCCCGATCATCTTCGGCTCCATATTGAAGGTCTTTAGCCATAGGCCGGAGTGGGGGGTAACGCGGAGGAAGGCTTCGCAGACGACGATGAATGCGGAGATTTGGAGGATGGACTCCAGAGCCAAGTCGTGGAATTCCAACCCATAGTAAAACATGAGCCCTCTCACAAAAGGATCCGTCGGGAAGCCTAAACCCCGACGGAGGTGGGATACAAAGACGACATACTCGCCGGGCTCGGGGGTGGGGATGGCCTGCCCTTCGCCGGGCAACCTGTGCGAAATCTCGTATGATAGGTACTTGGCTTCTCACAGCTTTAGCACGTCCTCCTCCATAAAGGAGGAGGGCATCCACCGGCCTTTGTTGAAGGTCCGGAGTGCTCGAATCTAGGGCCCTGGGTGTTGGAACTTGGCGCGAGGAGAAGATTCGGTGGAAGATTGAAGAAAAAGAACGAGCCTTGGTCCTCTTATAAAGAGGGAGAATACCAAGAGCCGTCTCCGTGACCTTTCGGGATTCGCCTTCGATAGAGAAGGCGTGGCGACGGGCGCGGTTGGGTTACCCACGTCCGTATTGATGAGAATCCCGGAATAAGGGGAACACGATCTCTGCTTCGACAAGACGTGCCAAGGAAACCGCTTCGCTAAACGCGCTGAGACGGTATAATAAAAAACAACTCAAGTAAAGGCTTGGTGGTGGTGTGATGTCATGCCGCAAAATACGTCAGCAGATTGAACGTGTGTATATATTGTTCTCTCTACGGTGGAATGTGGAATTTGTTTTGCAGAGCCGGACACTATCCTGGTGTTCATGATCTTCTCTGGATTATTCAAAGGAGGAACCCGCCTTGCAATGCCGAACATTATGCGCGCCGGACTTATCGTCATTGAAGCCTGGTTCAGGGGCTACTGGGGGAGTCCTGGACTAGGGGGTGTCCGGACAGCCAGACTATCATCGTCCACCGGACTCCAAGACTACGAAGATACAAGATTGAAGACTCTGTCCCGCGTCCGGATGGGACTTTCCTTGGCATGGAAGGCAAGCTTGGCGATACAGATATGTAGATCTCCTACCATTGTAACCGACTCTGTGTAACCCTACCCTCTCCGATGTCTATATAAATCGGAGGGCTTTAGTCCGTAGGACAAACAACCATTACAACAATCATACCATAGGCTAGCTTCTAGGGTTTAGCCTCCTTGATCTCGTGGTAGATCCACTCTTGTACTACCCATATCATCAATATCAATCAAGCAGGAGTAGGGTTTTACCTCCATCGAGAGGGCCTGAACCTGGGTAAAAACATTGTGTCCCTTGTCTCCTGTTACCATCCGCCTAGACGCACAGTTCGGGACCCCCTACTAGAGATCCGCCGGTTTTGACACCGATAGATACCCTAAGGAAACCATTGGGTATACCTTCTACCTTAGATCCGAAGGCAAGATCTTTGTTGCTAAGAACGGGTCCTTTCTGGAGAAAGAGTTTCTCTCGAAAGAAATAAGTGGGAGGAAAGTAGAACTCGATGAAGTACTGCCTCTTGAACCGGAAGGTAGCGCAGCTTAGGAGGATGTTCCTATGGTGCCTACGTCGACTAGAAAGGAAGTTAATGATGATGATCAAGGTACTTCGGATCAAGTTGCTACTGAACTTCGTAGGTCCACAAGGACACGTTCCACACCAGAATGGTATGGCAACCTTGTCCT